>CM076580.1:134239345-134839345 GCA_034641835.2 Pinus albicaulis | reverse complement strand
CCGCCACTCTCAGTAGTGCGCAGATTTTGGCACACTTATCGAATAATTATGCGCGCAAAGACGGATTTAATTGGTTCCTTCTGTGTGCAATTTGATTTTTCCTTTTAGACCTTAGAGATTTTTAAATAATTTAGATTCTACAATGTCTTTCAGCCTCGTAAGTCCTTCTGCCTGACATTAAATAATGTCATCTTTTCTTGTCCGATTTTCCAGTGATAATAGTTTCCCCCTAATGTGTGAGGTCTAGGAAGAACTATATAGCTGAAATACATTATAGAATATTTTATGTGTACTGTGGAGAGAGAGAGAGACCTGTGTGTAGCTCAAAGTTGGAGACACCCTGCACCGAGTCGAAGAGTGACCATGTCCTATGGGATCCCTATAAGTAATGGTACAATACAATATATACAAATTTTCTATGAGGTGGGCATGTCCCATGCTCGTGATGCTTTGGATAGTTAAAAAAATATATTTGAAAAATCATTAGGGAAATTTTGAGGTCTAAAATGGGCCTCCTAAGGAAATTATAAAATAACATTGGAAATAATAAAATAAGATTTGATTACATCATCAAATTTTAGAGGGAAAAAAGAAAAAACTACTTTTTAATCTCGTATTTTGAACTTATCTCCCTAAGGTTTTACTCAAATTTCGAGCAAGAATACTCGTTGGATGAAAAATTTAATTCCGCATCCAAGAAGTACCCATGTTGCATACTTTTGATGTACTCTGCTACACGAAAATGAGAAATACATGAATAACGTGATTGCAATCATGTTTTTCATGTATTTCTCAATTTTTGTGTAGCAGGGTTCATCAAAAGTATGCAACATGGGTACTCCTTGGATGAGGAATTAAATTTTTCATCCAACGAGTACTCTCGCTCAAAATTTGAATAGGGAGATAAGTTGAAAATATGAGTTGAAAAAGTAGTTTTATTATTTTATTATTTTTTAATCTTTTTAATTTTTTACTCCAAAAATGGTGAATCATCCCCCATGGTTGACATCATCACCTTTAATCGTATTAGTTCTCATAAAGTTTATTTTGGTTGTAATTTTTTCTTAGGAGGCCCATTTTAGACCTCAAAATTCCCCTAATGACAGATTTTGTCCGTGTCACTAGTATGGTAGTGATCTGCTAGTTGATGACGACGACTACTGACGCCCTCAGGGGAATTTTTCTTTGACGATAGATGGAAAGTGGTACCCATATGCGTGAACTTGGTATGGCATATAAATGCACATTGTATGCATAGGCACTGGCTGGGACCTTCCAGTGTAAGCATTGCTGGAAGAGATGCTTATAAAGGCACGAGTCTTCGGAAAATTTAATCAAAGTGCAATGGTTGTAAGGTATGATACCATATTGACATGAAAGCTTGTGTTATAGTCAGATGTCAGGAGGATCGATGACATCTATGGGAAATGATGTCTCCCACAGTGCCACCCGAGGATGCCCTTTTTGTGGAGAGGGGTGATCCAAGGTACCGCTTAATTTTTGGAAAAGAGGTGTTGATGTTGACAAAAAGGAAGCCTCAACCGAATGAGGGAGTCATTGATGCAACGGATCAGGATCCTGGGTGTGATGGGTTTAACATAGGCATGATCGCGAGGGGTGACTGAAAATTGATGATGGGGATTCTTTGGCCCAAGGTTGGAGTATAAAAAGTAGCTTGGCGACAGTCATAACTATTTCTGATGGGGAAATCCCTGGAGTCGGTAGGACTTCCAGGGTGGGTATAAACTGGTTATGAATGTCATAGTGGCTTTTGCATAGGGGTGTGATACTCTAACCAAGGGTGACGAGGGACTGCTTCCATGGGAGAAAAAATGAAAGGGTGGGTGGGGGACATAGTGCGTCGTTTACGATCTTTGTACACTTCCCAAAAGAATAAAATAATTTGATTTGGTTTGTACAAAACACAGAGACGTGTGCCCCAAAACATGAAAGTGTTCACTCACTGATGATGTGAGGAAGGTGTTTTTCTGAGGGTGGGGGTCCCATTGGTTGGTCTCATGTGTGAGGTTGATGAAGAGGATGAAAAAAATTTCGCATATGGGTTATGATGATGGAGGTATGGTAGGCTAAATGTGAGGCGGGTTAGTGCGCTTTCAATTTGCTTGTGCAACCTGGTCGTCCAGGAAAGGGATTTTATTTTGATATGGTAAAACTTATCCTAATGCATGGCGAGTGAATGGGCATGAGGTGCTTCCCGGACTACAGTGGTATGGCCATGGCGTCACTATTGTTTGTGATATATGGTCTACTTTGGGTGAAAAGCACCATGGAGGGGAGGCTCTACCGACCAACGAGGATGCTTATCATGTACAGGGTGAGGTGATGATAAACATGGTTAGGTGTTTGGAACCTATGGTTAATTTTTGATGGAGAAATGATGTCAGGATATGTAGATTTTTTCTGGGACTCTATCATGTTTGGGGTAGAATTATACCAGTTCTTGGAGCTTTTGTTGGATGGACCTGTGGATGGTTTTCACACTACCTGCAAAAAAAAATATGCTAAGTGAAAGCACCTTCTTTATTCAAATATTATTTGAAAGACATGTGCTTAAAAAAGAAGATGAGAGAGGGCATACTTACTGGCACTGAAAATTTATTTTTTCGGGGCTGTGAATGTGTGGCCCTGCCCTTAGGCGTTATGGAGCACTGATCACATTGCTGCTTTCGGTCTGGTGATTGGGCCTTCTGAACTCTCGTTACGGTCCTCCAAATTTTCTAAAAAGGGTGACATATAGGCAAATATGGCTCAGTTCAATTCATTTGTGTCTGTTTGAGTGTCATTTGGAGTAGATCTTATCGTTGTGGTCAGCCTGAGTACCTAGGATTAGCAAATTTTTAGCCAGGTAAACTCCATGAAATCCTGCATTTTAATTTTTTCAGTATGTGAGTGTCGAGTTTTGTACATATGGATCTGTATGGACCTTAGGTTAATTTTTACCTTGACCGCGCGGGCGATCAAGGTATAGGAGCACCATTTTCACGCAAAAATACAGTTTTGCGCGCCTTTATCGCGCCTATCCTAGATTTGGGCATGCCTTCTTTGCTACTATGAGAAGAACATGTGTGCCTTCCTCATGCCTGTTTGAGGAATAGGTCCGCAGAGAGTCGATGAACAGTTTTTTGAAAAATTCTTGGGAATTTTGTCAATTTTTGGTGTTTTTCATGTTAGTAATGTGCTCCTGTTTTGATGACAGGATGTTATGGAGGCATAGGGATTGGCCCTATCTCCATGTTTCCTTAGCTGTCGATGGTCATGTGCGCCAATAGTTGGCACGATGGGGTCTCCTAAAATTTCTAGAGAATGACCTTCTTCGATCATAGGATTGACTTTTGCGCTACCTGATCTGATGCTGGAACAAGCGGCGCAAGGTGATGGTGCTACTTGGGTGCGACCTTCCTATCTGTCCCAAGACAGATATATTTTTTGTGACTAGGTTTTTGCCTCAAGGTGAGGTGCTTTGGTATCTACTTCCCTCTAGGGGGGTGGATCTTGAGCAGTTCCGAGAGCATCATTGCAGTGGGGCACCCCTTATGGAGGGGTGTATAGCCATTGCTACAGTGACAGACTTGGCTGAGCGATATGCTTTAGCGTCCATTGTGCGACTGGCAAGGTCGTCTACTCCTCATCGGGCATCAGGTCCGTAAATCGGTGTCTTGCGCCGGTTGACGGCGCACTTTTTTGACTTTGCCCATTTCTGTTACAATAGGATGTTGGCATAACTTTCCAAGGTCCAAGATGGATCGAAGCTGTTTACTTATGCCAACATCTTATGTAGCATATGTATGAGCAGCTGGTGTAGCTGAGACCTACAGTGGCAGTGCCTAATTTGGGGCCACAGGAGCCTCGCATGAGGAGGTGGGCTCTCGTGATGCCTTAAGGATGTGGGGAGAGGGTGGGGCGTTACAGGAATGCCACCATAGAGGCTTGGTTTGACGCCAACCCTTAGATGTTCCTGCCATTCCCTTATGCAGGGATGGACTTCCGAGGAGATCTTGACATGAGTCTTCCTGTTGGATATGCTTGGGAGCCATTAGGTATGTCTTTGCATTTACATGAGTATTTATGATGAAACTGATATAGTTTTGGTTACTCTTGCAGATGTTGGCGAGGTCGGTCATCCTATGGCTCGGTTGGTTGGGCACTAGCTGATTTGATGACCTCAAGGAGCTCTTGGGGGGCAGGGAGGAGATCCTGAATAGCCTCTAGGTGGAGCACCAGGTGATGAGGCTGCCCCTTAGGGAGGGTAGCAGTTTGGCTGCTGCTGAGACTGCTGCTGAGCGATCTCGAGCTAATGTGGCAAAGGCTCGTGTTGCTGAGATGATTGAGCAGGTGGTAGCTTTAGAGGATGACTGGGGTCAAGTGGACCACTTGACCCAGGGGATGCCTACTTGAGGCTTTGTGGATGACCTCGAGGATGTATGGATGGAGACCTTGATGGCTCGAGAGAGGGAATATCAGCCAGTTTTATGTCGGCTGGTAGTCTTCATATTGACGACAGCTCTAGTACTGGTACCAGGAGCGGTAGTGGGTCCAGGTGCCCCACCTTAGGAAGCACCACTCTAGAGTCTTTTTGTACATGGGGAAAGAACCATTATGAGGATGCCTCCCCTATTTTTTTCAACTTATCTGTGTATATTTTGGGCTGACCTATGGGTCAGAGACACCATTTTTTGTACTCAGACACATACATTTTTTGGTATATATATGAGAGAGATATTTTTTGTGGCTCTACATGGTGTGCCCCCTGTTTCTGATTATGGATTATGTTATGCTGATGAATATCTATTTTTTCTATGTTTTTGTTTTTTATGTATGATGGTTTATCTGAGATGCATTCTAGTTTAGAATATTGTTAGCTATGCGATCAGTTGTTTCGTTTTGACTCCTTGGTAAATGTGTGAATGTAAAGTAGTCAAATTGTCTGCTTAATATTTTTGCACGCAAGTATTTTCTAAACAGATGTGGGTCTCTTGTCTCAAATTTTTGGTTTAATTGCGACACTAATAACTAGGAATCAAGGTAGATATGTATATGGAGTATGCTCTAATGGAGGGCGTTGCACATAAATCTAATAATGACGTCATATTATGCCTAATTTTTTGTTGTTGAACCGATACAAACACCATTGGTGTGGAGTGGTGATTAGTGAGGGTGATAGATAACCTAGGCGGCTGTTGCTAAACTTTGAGACCATCTTGATGCTCCATCAGCAAATCTGAGGTAAGGGTCAGGTTGGTAATCCATTGTGACACTCGAACGAATTTTGTAACAAGTCTTTTGGTCAAAAATTTAAAGTGGTTGGGTTTGTGTACGTTGACTCTAGGGTAGGGCCTTCTTGGCCCTTATGGGTAGAATTTCTTGAGGTAAAGGCCATTGACGAGGTTGCTGAGGCATGTTCCTTCTGATTCAGTCAAGATGTATGCCCCCTTGAGGAGGCAATTTTTTATGATATAGGGTCCTTTCCACAAGGTTTCGAGTTTTCCTTGCCCTAGGGCTTCTTTTGTGACATCGTAGCAAAGGACTAGTTCTCCCTCGGTGAATGAGTGAGGGTTGATGTAATGGTAAAATGATGCTTTTACCCATTTCTTGTGGGCCTCGTTGTGTTTCAGAAACTACCGTAAGCTTTCGTCGATGAGATCTAGTTGTACTAGAAACTATTCTAGAGGTTGTGTATCATCAAGGAGTTCAATGGTGGCACGTAAATTCGGGATTTTGTGTTCTATGGGAATCATGGCTTTGACCCCGCATACCAAGTGGAAGGGAGTGAAACCAGTGGATGTTTTCATAGCTGTGCGGTATGCCCACAAAGCAGAGAAAAGCATATGGTGCCAGTTGGTTTTATGGTTATTCACCATACATTGTAACATAGTGTTAAGGACTTTGTTCACATCTTATACCTGTCTGTTGGATTGGGAGTAGTATGGTGAAGTGAATTCATGGGTGAATCCGAGGTGGTGATATAGCTCTTGGAGAACTTCATTCTCGAATTGTTTCCCATGGTCGGATACTAACTCCTTGGGAATGCCGAATCAGGCAATCACGTGGTTAAATAGAAATCGAGTGGAAGTTTCTATAGTGTTGTCATATGTGGACATGGATTCAGCCCACTTGGTGAAATAATCGACAGCCACTATGATGTATTTAATATGATTGTTGGACGATGCAGGGTTGCAAGTCATGAAGTTGATTCCCCATTCACAAAAGGGTATAGCGATGATGATCGGGTGTAGAGGAGCAGGAGGGGCTCTTGCTTTATCAGCAAATCACTAGCATCAATCGCATCTCTTGACTGCTATGATGTAATCGCGAAAAAGCAAGGGCCAGAAATATCCTGCCCATAGGTTTTTTTGGGTGATGGCCATCCCGTAAAGGTGGCCCCTGCAAGCTCTATCGTGGCAGTCATTGAGGGCTTGTTCCACTTGGTCATGAGTAAGGCATCGACATAAAATGGTGTTGATGCCGCATCGATAAAAAACATCTCCCATGAGGAGATATCGGGGGGCTTGATGGCGAATGCGTCGATGGTCGTCTCAAGTGAGATGAGGTCTAAACTTTTGGGTTCGTAAAAAGAGGAAAATATCTCCGTACCAAGGGTCATCCCTTTCTATGAAGAAGAGATGTTCATATGGTAGCAAGTCATTTACTGGTAATCCCTTGGTATCTCTTGGGAGGTCCGTAATGAAATAAGCTAAGATTAACGCCTTTTTTCTCTTAGGGGAGCGAAAATGTAAGTCGTATTCTTGGAGAATGACTATCCAACAGGTGTACTTGTGGTTCTTTAGGCAACGCATGAGCAGATATTTGATGGGATTAATATCTGTGATGACTGTAGTGGTCTTTAAGATGATGTAGTGCCCAAGATTTTGGACTGCATGTATTAATGCTAGGGTAGTCTTTTCTTCGGGCTCATATCTTAATGCTGGGCCTGCTAAGGTTTTATTGAATTAATAGATTACGTGCTCCTTCCCATCTGAGCCTTCTTGGATCAATACTCTGGCCAAGGCAGTCTCGGAAGCTGATAGATGCAGGATGTAATCTATGTCATAGTCTGGGGGACTAATGAGAAGTCCTGAAGACAATGTTGAATGCTTGTTGGGCATGATCATCCCATTTGAATGGGATGTCCTAGAAAAGGAGGCATAGGAACCCTTGAGTGCAAGTGGCATAATATGGGATGAAGCGTCTCAAAAAATTGGCCTTCCCCTGTAGGCTTTGTAGTTTCCTGAGGTTTCGAGGTGGAGGTACCTATTTGATGGCTTGGACCTTAAGGGGGTCCATGTGAATCCCTTACTGGGACACGATAAAACCTAAGAGTTTTCCTGCTGTGATGTAGAAGACACACTTGAGGGGGTTTAAACGTAGGTTGTATTGGCAGCATCGTTGGAATACCAATCGCAGATCCTCAAGATGGTATGAGCGCTTCTTGGAGCAGATTGTTAGGTCATCCAAGTAGGTGAGGATAAGGTGTGTCAATCTGCATCTGTGAAGCCATGCAACCTCACCTCATCCATCTTTCTATACCATAAGCCATACTCAGATGTGCCCCTGAGATAACTCAGGACATGCTTGCCTACCTTCCAAAAGAGCTTGGTAGGCTTAACCATCACTTGTGAAAGCTGGTTCACCACATAGCATATGTCCAGTCTTGTATTAAATAAATACATGAGTGAACCCACCAACTGTCGATAAACAGTGGCATCCACTACCTCTGCCGATGTAGCATCCTCTTTCCTCCAATTTCCTGGAAGAGGAGTGTTGATAGGCTTGCAGCCTTGCATGTGAAACTTCTCCAGTATCTCCCAGATATACTTGCCTTGAGACACAAACATTTCACCTTCCTGGTGCCATATTTCCAATCCAAGGAAATAACGAAGGAGGCTTAAATCCTTCATCTCAAACTCCTTTGCAAGATCTTCCTTGCATGAGTGTATCAACTACTCATCACCTGTTAGTATTAAATCATCAACATAAAGAAAAATGATTAAAATCCTACCCTCCACCACAATTTGATACAGGTTTGCTTCCACCTCACTCTTGGTGAAGCCAAGTCCAGTGAAATAGTTGTCGATCCAAGTGTACCAAGCACAAGGTGCTTGTTTCAGCCCATGCAACGCTCTTTTGACCCTGCACACATGCGATTCGTTGCAGAATATATCAAATCCTTTAGGCTGCTCTATGTACACCTCTTCCTCAATGATCCCATTAAGGAACGTAGTCTTCACATCCATCTGATGAATGTGCCAACCCATCTGCGCTGAGAGAGCAAGGATGGTACTTATGGAAGAATACTGTGTGACAGGTGCAAAGGTTTCTTCATAATCAATCCCCTCAATCTGTGAGAAGCCCCAGGAAAAACATCTTGCCTTATACTTCTTGACGCTCCCATCAACAACTTGCTTTACCTTGTAGATCCATCTTGATCCTACAACTGATTTACCCACCGGCCTTGGAACAATCTCCCAAGCACTGTTTCTGACAATGGAGTCATACTCCTCCACCGTGGCATCTACCCATGTGGACTCCTGCACTGATTCTTCAAAATAAGATGGCTCTGTCACGATACACTTGCTCATAAGAGCCATGTATCCAGTATAATGGTTAGGTGACTGTCTCTATCTGCACTGTGATCTAGGAACTCCTACAATTTGTGCCGCATCAAACTTCAATCTCTCAGATTCTGTGGTACGCTTTCTGCCTTGTCTAATGTTTGGTTCTCCATGAGTGGACTCCTCCAATCCATGAATCTCCTCCTGTGGTTGATCCACATCTAAAGGCTCATCTTTGGCAACAAGAAGTTCCTCCTCTACATGCAAGTGTAGCTCCCTCTCAAGTGACAACTTCATGGCTTTCACCTCATTGAATTTTATATCCCGCTGCACCACAGTCATCCCACTGTGTGGCAAATACACACGATAATTATGGGGTGTTTCTATGTACCCCAGAAATATCCCAACTTCTGTAGTCAGATCCAGCTTCTTCCTGGCATCCTTTGTCACATGAATGTAAACAGATGAGCCAAAAATCTTCAAATGAGAAATATCAGGCTTCTTACTAGTAAAAGCTTCTTCAGGTGTACTCATGCCAAGTACTCTATGAGGACAACAGTTTTTCACATAAATCGCAGTGTTGCATGCTTCCGCCCACAAGTGCATCGGTAGGCCCTGGTCATGCAACATAGCTCATGTAGCACCCATGATCATTCTATTCTTCCTCTTCGTGACCCCATTCTGCCGTGGGTTATGAGGCGCTATGAGTTCTCTTAGAATTCCTTCTTTGCTATAGAAGTCTTTGAATTCGCCCGAGATATATTCACCACCATTATCTCTCCTAAGAGCCTTCACTTGCTTCCCCGACTCCTTCTCCACCAATGCTTTAAACTCATAGAACTTTGAGAATGTTTTTCTCTTCTTCTGCATGAAGAAGATCCAACATCTATGAGAATAGTCATCAAAAAATATAACATAATACCTGTGTTTTGTTGTTGAAGCAATCGAGAAAGGTCCACACACATCTGTGTGAATTCTCTCCAGGATCACTGAATCACGGTTGTCCTTCTCATGAAAGATGGTCTTCACAAACTTACCCATAGTACATCCCTTGCACTGATCTGACTGCACAAGAGTACCCTTTGGAATACCAGTAGAAATCTGCTGCAAAATCTTCAAAGCACCATGGTGAAGATGGCCCAATCTCCTATGCCATAATTCGCCCTCATCCTGGCTCACCACTTCTTCTTCTTTGCCCATCATTGCAGCGCAGCCATCTACCTCCAGCTTGTAGAGATTCTTAACTCAAATCCCTATCTTCTTGGTTTGACTCATTGTTTTATGTTGAAGGAAGGCTTTTCCCTCACTGAAAACAACATCATAACCTTTGTCTTCCAACATTGTGACTGAGATCAAGTTCTTCTTCAGACCTGGAACATGGATAACATTTTTCAAAATAAATGGATTGCCTAACTCCCTCTCAAAGGTAATGGTCCCAATTTCGGTCGCACTGTATCGACCATCGTCGCCCATCTCTATATGCATCCGGAGGTCCTTCTCCTCCAAGTCACTAAACAAGTCTTTGTCTCCCGTCATATGGAAAGACGCACCACTTTCAAGATACCACACCGATCCCATTGCGCTTGAAACCAAGCATGTGATAAAGGAGAAATCGAGCTAAAATTGCAAGGCTAAGGCCTCACCCATTGTAGCCCTAGCAACTTTCTTGTTCTTCTTCTTCTGTGGGCAGTTAGTGGTGAAATTCCCATGTTCATGATAGTGAAAACACTTCACCTTGGACAAATCCTACTTCTTGCCTTTAGCTTCGGATTTTGGAGGAAATTTCTTCCCCTTCCCTTTCCTTGCTTTGGCAGCCAAAGCACAATTCTCTTGATCTTCATTCTTTGATGAAGAGCCATCCCTGGTACTTCACCTTATCTCCTCCTGCACAAGATCCGACCAAAGTCGCTCCCATCCCGACAATTTCTCCCGCCCATTGACAGAGTCTTCGTAGCTATGCCAACTCTTCAGAATCCAAAGGAGAGCCAATCTCACCAAGTCTTCATCATCAACAGTAATCCCCACACTTCTCAGTTCATCCTTACAATGGACAAACTTCATGAGATATTTTGGAATACTGTCCCCCTTCTCCATTTTTATTTTTCTGAGCTTGTCTTTCAGTGCCAAATTCCTCTAGTCGCTTCTGCTTTGGAACAAATCTGTCAAAGCTTTCCACATTGCAAATGGAGTTTATTTCCCATGAAGGCTAGACACAATATGGTCCTTCACACCTTCCAACATAATTATTCTTGTCTTTTCTACCTTCTTTTGCCATGTGTCAAGTCCTGCAACATCACTAGAATCCGGCTTAGGAACATCGCCATCGATGAACTCCTTCAGTCCATTATCTTCCAGCACCGCCTCCATCCTATCCTTACAGGCTATTTAATTTGAGCTGCCATCAAGGGCATACTCCAATCGCAACCCATTGAAATACATTTCAATGTATACTCAACTTCTGCACCAAGAATTTTCTGTAGCAAATTTGAATTGTCCACCAACACAAACTCATCAATTCTTCACAATTGCAATCTTCAAGAATTAACACTACTCTGATACCATGTAGAAATTATATACAAGATGCATGTATATATCTAGATTCTCCTTATCTAACAATATTTATCTTCTTGCTAAATACAGAATTCTTCCACTGTTAATCTTTTGCGAAAATTTAAACTCAATTGCAAAACACATGAAGAAATAAAAACAATCGCACATAACACAGTTGTTTAACGGGAAAGCCTGAAGCTAAAAACCCCAACTATCATATATTATCTATCATGGAGATCATGTAACAATATTATACAAAGCTTAGTACATCAAGCTCTAAGTACAATCAATCGTCACACACTAACATAGAAGAAATCTGCAAATCCATGCACTGATTTCTGCCTCCTGATAGCCTGCCTCCACTGCACAATCCCTGCTGAAGAATAGCTCAGAATGAATTCGAATTACCCTTCCCTTGACTATGCAATCCTCATTGGAAACTCCAATGTGTGTGTGATGCAATCAATGCATCACTATAGTCACAACAGGTACTCTGTCTCACCCTTTCACCTATCTCTCCACTGGGTCTCCACTGGAACTGACATGCACTGTAGTTAACGGCTTTATTGTTTAGTTGATTAGTGAGTTATTATTTGTGAATTAATTAACTAATTAATTCACTCCACTCTCACGAGTGTATCATTCAGTTAGACTAGATACAACTCGCTCAACTGAGTTTAACTCCATTAACTGAGTTAAACTGAATAACAACTCCATGAACTACTCTTCCAACTCTATCATAACTTGCCACTTCAGTTCTAACTGAGTCCTCCATGCATGAACCACCAGTAAACCCTAGGAATTTTATAATTCCTTCAGCCAACTAATTTGCCAAATCTGTATACTGAAATTAAGTGCTCCAAGAGAATAAGTTGATATTTAGAGTCTGATTATTATTAAGGGCTAATAATAATCAACACTTCTATTTTTAGATCGACGATCTATAAATAGACTTCGCCCAATATTCTAAAAATAGAATTTCATCTATTTTTCCAACTTGACCAACCATCCACAAATAACATCCTGCAACTTCTAAAATATGATCATCATGTCTAAAAATAGACATAGTCTAAAAATAGACTTACACCTAAAAAAACCCTACGGGCCCACGTAGTGAAGGTGACTGATTTTCACTAAGCTCATCATCTTTTTGAATCTCAACATGGAAACCCAAGATGTGTAAGTAATGGGGTAGATAAACCCATCTTTGTGATTCTTATCGATTTCTCATTTTATTTCTTCTGGCCTTTGATGGGTGCAGTTGACGATGTTTCTAACATACTAGAGGTACGTCAGGCCAAGTGTCATTATGGTGCTCTACGATAGTGGGGCTAAGCCCAAGCATATATGAGTAGTCTGAGGTGAAGATATCTCTATACTCTTGTAGAAATTGGGTATAAGAGTTTATTTGTTCTGGAGAGCATGCTGCCCCCAGTGAGATTTCTTCGACCTTTCCAGGATTTTGGGATATGTTCACCTTCACGGTAGGTGAGATGTTTGACATGTTTCCTTCCTCAAATGCATCGGGCCCCGGGATAGGATTCTTGAACCAATCGACTTTCCCATATGGGAGGAAATATTTTGATTCAATCACATAGATCTCTTGTTCTTTTGTCTTGTAGTAATGTTATCACTCTAGTAAATTCTTAAGTTGTGGGATTTTGGTTTTTAGTCAAAGAATACTAGAGGTAACCACAAACCTACTTCGAACTCTAGGATCTAGCCTTCCTAGGGTTCAGAGAGGGCTCTCTCTTTAAGTTTTAACTTTGTTTGTTTTATAAAATATTAGGCTAGTTATGATTGGGAAATTGGTTTTTTGTTTTGATTAATTTGGTGGGAAAATTTCACTTGGAGGAATAGATAGAGGGAAATCTATTTTTCCATTGGGCTATGGAGTCTAAGTCAAGCTAACAAAACTGGGATCAAGGCCTAAAATGTCAAACGTCTTTAGGGAAAGATAGATAACCCTTGGAGATCTTGGAAAGTTGTTTTTTGAGGTGATATGATCGGGATAAAGGGAACTTAAGGATCCTTTGATCTGGAAAAGGGAAGTAGTAGATAGAGGTAAAACAGGAGAGGGAGAAATTAAGGGTTCCCTACACTGGAAATTAGAAGAAAACAAAGAAATGATAACTAGTTAAAAACAGGGTGCTATTAACATGTCCTGTAGTAATATTCCTAGTTATACATTCAGATTTAGAATTAAAACACAAATGTATGCATGTAACAAATAAAAGATACAATGACAAGTTTTAGAGAGTACTTCACTCCAAATAGCTTATCACAGGGATACTAAAGTATGATGCCAAATAGTTGATCTAGTCTTCTACTCAAAATCGAAACACAAAGCCTTCAAGTCCAACAAAATATCTATAGTAATATCTAGCAATTTTATTCCACACCAAATACTTCCAAAGAGTGAATTATTTATACATAATGTTTTACAAAATATCCTAGATGACTTCTAGGAATTAACTTAGGAAAATAAAATATCTTACAACAATAATAGAGACAGTTGCTTAACAAATCAGCAAGCTGTCCTATTTTATTCAAAAGAAATAGAAACTGTTTTAGGATAAGAAGCAGTTGGCTGCCTATGTGTCCTCCTTGTTGGCTCTTAGATATTTTTTGGAATCTAACTTGCCTTCACTGATACTCTTTCTCACCATTACTCTTTCATTTTGGATAGTCTTTAAGCTTTAGTCAAACTACTTTACTGCTGTAAAATTTGTTTTGACAGTGAACTCAACAAACATATTTTTTTCTTCTTCATTTGTTTGCCTTTCATTCTTCATAATAAATCAGTAAGTGCTTGCCAATCCTCATTTTTAGGAATTTGAATATTTTTTAGTTTCCTAAAATTCTCATCAGCTTTAGTATACCTAGCAAAGGTTGGCTTGATGACAAATAGGTGTTTAATCTCATGCAGTAAGTAAAATAAATCTTCAAAGTTCTTCAATAAAACTTTCCCTGTTGGAATGCCTTTTCCTTGTGGCTTATTTACCTGTTCTTTGGAAAATTTCCTTATTTTTTTGTCATAATCATTTTGTGGCATTAACTTATCATTAATGACCATGATATCAGGAAGTCCTTTTTGTCTCAAATTTGTGAATTTAACCATGAATCTAGTTATGGCAGTATTCATAGTTTCACATTTCTCTTCCAGTTGCCTCATAAAATTTCTTTTTGTGGTAACTTTCCTAATTTCTAGGATAGTTGCTGTCTTGTCATTGATTTTTAGTTCTTCCAATTCCTGTCTATTCTTACTGTTAAAGAAAGTGATCAGCCTTACATCTTTCTCTAGTTTATTAGCCAATTCATTTTGTGTTTTCTAAATTTCATCTTGTGCTGCTAGCAGTAGTTCTCTTTGCTCAAAAATTACCTGAATTGAAGGCCAAATATCATGGATGGCTTCAGTTACATTATTCCATAGGTAATTTTTGATATATGATATTTTCTCAGTCAAAGCTAACTCACTTTGCAGTTTCTTGAGCTATTCACTTAATCTGATGGCTTTTGTTCATGTGTCTTACCATTTATCTGAGCCAATTTAGTAGAATTATGAAGATTTTCTACTATTTTTTTCAATCTATTTATCTCATTTGTCTTCAAAGAAATCTCTTCCATTGCTTTCACTAGTTGGCCGCTTTCATCTGTAGGTTGCACTGTTGTTGTAGAGGATTCAGTAGCTGAAGTTGTTGAAGAAGTCACTGGCACTGCAATGGCCAGTGGCTCTTTAGGTGCCAACTTTTCACCTAAAGTTGAAGGCACTACTGTAGTGATAACAGGGATGACTGTAGAAATTTCTGGTTCTTTTACTGTTTCCTTTTCTTGGACAAGCTTGTCCATTTGTATTTCCATTTCTTTAATCTGAGCTGTCAACTAAAGAATCAAACTCATCATTTCATCTTTTTCACTCTATTCTTGGAGGATTTATTTTGTCTGAGGATGCTCACTTTGAGGAAGTTTGAGCCGTTTCCTCAAAGCTGCTATATCTTCATTTTTATTTTTAATCAATAATTCAACTGCTTTGATATTAGCAAGATCATATCCAACCTGTAACACTAGTTCTTCTAAGGCTTTTATCCTTAGATCCTTGGCATACAATGAGGCTTTGTCCATATTCATTTGATTTTGCATGTTGTAGATGGTGTTTTGGAGCTTGTGAGCACTCATAGCTTTTGTTGCTACTATGGAATATAGCATCTCTGAGCTTTGCCTGTGAAAACCTATCTGATCCAATTCATGAATGGCATTTGTATCTACTTTGTTGTCAATCCTAGAGATAGCCTTGAGTTGTGAAATATCAGTGCCTAGGACATCTTATATAGTAAGGAGCATCAGATATAATTCAAGACTATTATCAGAATGAGGCTCTTTACTACTTCAACTTTTACAAGGAGGTGCAATATAGATGGAACCAGAATACTCACAGACTCAGAAAAATGAAAAGACGCTGCAGAGGCAATGAGTGAGTTCTCAATATAGATGCATCAGACAACTCAAAGACAACTTTCTGTAAGGAGGACTGGGTTCTAAAATGCTTTACAGAGATTTAAAAATTAGATGAAGTTTTCTGCGTAGAAAATACAAAAATAATACTAACTACTAATGAGATGGAATTCCATAAACATATCTAAAAATGAGATGGGCTTAAGATGATAAGAATCCATACATGTCAATAGCTTTCAAAGAATAACATCCCACAGTATTTAATATAGAGGAAAAATGAGTGAAGTGGAAAGTGAAACAACATATCATTCCTGAGCCATATTTAAAGTGCTAGACAAGTTTAGTATAAGTATCAATGGTGATAAATTTATACCAAAACTAGTGAGCCACTCGCATTCCAGAACATGATATAAAATAAGTGGAAACAGCGAAATTAATAGTTAAACAATATCACATCAGGAAGAGTTACACACTATAAAACATTAAGACCAGAATCCTCACTTAAAATAAAACTCCTTCTTGCTGAGACCCAACGAGCTCTTCGCATTTCTATTGAGATTTCAACAACAAGCATACAAAAATTCTTTCACAGAAAAATTCTTTAGAAAATCTGGAACCCTTTTTTCTCTTCAGATCTTGCTTATATAGAGGCCTCAGAACATGAGCGAGAAGATATTTTTGGGAAAAATATCTTCCTTGCATGCCAAAAATTAGTTAGAGGTCTTTATAAAAATAACCAAAATTTATGATGAGGAATAGAGGCATCTCATCATTTGCAGTTAGGCACTCGGTCGTTTTGAAACAAAATATTAAACAACAGTCTTGGCAGAAAGTAAAATGCTGGAGTGGAATACAAATTCCACCTGAAACTTAAAAGTAATTAACTAAAGTAAAAAATAAAAAGGCCACTAGGGCCGAATCATGAATTGACAGTATTTCACTGATGAGATGGGGTTGAAGTGGTCGCTGCCACTGGTGATGGAACATTTACTGACGAGCTGGTAATATGGCTGGCAAACTGGGTGCATCTTTGTTGACTGTCTGCTGAAGGTTCAGGCATTGCTACGAATCCTTCCACCTTGATGTAGGCCTCAGTGAGGTCATCGAAACTTGCCTCGGTGGGGATCTTATGTTCTATCAGATGAAGGTGAGCGAATTCTTGGCAGAGCGATGAAACAATTGTCTCAGCTTTTAACCGAGCAGTTTTATCTGACAAGATATCCATCCGGTCCTCTTCTTCCTGGAGACATGCTTCATACTCTATTAATGGCCGTAGCATGGAAGGAGTGGTAGAATACCAGCATGATGGAAGCCCAGCCGTTGTGATATCGGCCCAAACTGTATCGAACCGATCCATGTTGGTTGCCACCTGTTGTAGGGCACTCAAAGCTATAACGCGGGCAGAATCCTTGTCAATAATCTTCTGGCATTCAACAGCTTCCTTGAACTGACACACTATGCCATGCTACTTCGCATCACCAGATTTCAACCCTTTAAAGAAAGAAATATATCCCCTGGCGTGCTGGGCTTTGCTAGACAAGTTGAGATCCCCCTCCTGAAACTTCCTTCTGAGATAAAGTACAAGAGACCTAGCCTGGTTGCTTGTTATAGAGGAAATGAAGTCTCTTTACTACTACCATGGCAATTTAGAGAACTGGGGGGTTAAATTCCTTTCACTGAAACCGGTATAGCTCGCGCTGGTGGGAAAGCAGAGGGCTTGCCTGATGATGTCGGGAGAAAGAGAAAAAAATCTTATTCCCCTGAGCTGAGGTAAAAGTGCCTCGACGCTTATCGTAGGAATCTCTGAGCTAGCAAATAAACTCAACCACTGGGTAGACTGGGGGGTAATCTGATGATATAAACCTGATACAACCACTCGATATCGATCCCTATTCTCGACATGTCATCTAAAAAGCTCAGGTTTTACACTGCTAATGAGAAAAGGGTATTGGGGATCACAGATTTCGGCTTGTAGGTCAATGAAAGGCTTGAACTCGGGAGGGTTTCTGGTTTCACAGACCTGAGGAGTCTCTAGTTCAGTTTTCTTGGGGGTGCCTTTTCCCATGACTGACATGAAAAACTCTTAAAAACAAAAGGAAAGTAGAGGGAATATGAGGAACCGAATACCTGTGCAATGGGAAATCTACTCGGGAAAACGACACGGGGGTACTAACAGTGATTGGGTAGACCTGGCACTAGCTCCCACTTAGTTTATACCGTAGCTGGAAAACCTGTAAATTTCACTACAGTAAAATATGGGAGGACCGTTATCTAAGACTGAGAGTTCTGAGGTAAGAGGTGGAGAGGTGAAGTAAGCGGGGTGAGTGTCATAAGGACACTGACAGTGGAGCATCATGACAGGGATTGGGCAAGTTAACTGAGTTATGAACATCGCGTGGTCGGTTTAATACCTGGGCATGGGGCCTTGACTAAACCACCACTTACCTTACCTTTCTGCCGCATAGACAACATGGTTCTTGAAACATATTCTTCGTAAAATTGGTGAAATACACAGGATATAGACCTCTAGGGCCCACACTTCATTCTGCCACATCACCCTTACCTTGGGTCCACCCCGTGGCATGTCACCATAATTCCGCGGGGGTATGAGTCTCTTCCCCCTTCCGCTCCTTGACCCCCTCAGAATTTGCACATACGGAGAGTCCCCTTACGTGCATATTATGAAAGAAGCAACCCTTATGATGTTTTCGTTTTGTGTCCTTTACACCATACCTTTTCCTTTTTGCTTTATGTTTGAAGACTTTACATCTCCCTCCCCTTTTCGAACCTGTGCTTAACTTTTCAGCCACGTGACTTATCTTAGCCTCGTTTCTTTCCAACCATCATTTGAATGTATCACCACCTGTCTTAACATTCGATACATGGCTACTCAAGGGTTAATTTAAAAAATGACTGATGTTAATTAATGATCAACATTGGCTCCACCTAGGGATGGCACATTCATTCTTGAGCGTGTCAAGAACTTCGCAGACCACCTGTTTATCTTCTGTGTGGACACCAATCTTCAGCACTTTTAATTTTCCTCTTCACGATTCATCACGACACACACATTATTAAAAAAAAGATGAAAATAGAAACTAATATACAATATGATACATCAGGCTCTCTTGGCCTGAATCAGAACTGGAAGTAAGGTTTGAGGAACTGATCATTTATAGGGGCATCAAGCAAATCTCCCTGTAAATTTTCCAACCTGAAAGTATTGTTGCCCCCTTGTTCCAAAATTTTAAAGAGGCCGAATCATAGGGGGTCAAATTTACCGTGTTTCCCCTTTTCAGCTCTTCGAATATCCTATCTGAGCACTAAATCCCCAATCTGCAACTTCCTGTCCTTGGCATGTTGATCGAAAAGATCCTTCATTTTCTCTTGATATTCATTTAGCCTCTGACTTACCTAGTTCTGTGTTTCTTCTAGCTCCACCAGCTGATTGATTCTCCTGGTCACATCATCGGGCTCTTCTTGGCTTTCTTGCATGAATCAATCTACTGGTAATGCTAACTGTACAGGGAAAACTGCTACCCTCCCATATACTAATTCATACGGGGACTTCCCGGTTGCTCTCTTACTGGTAATCATGTTGGCCCATAGAGCGAATTTCAGCTGGGAATCCCAATTTTTCTGGTTTTCGTTGATAGCCTTCTTCAGTGCTCTCACCAGCGTTTTATTTGAAGACTCTGCCAGGGCGTTTCCTTGTGGATAATAGGCTGTAGAGTGACCTAATGCAATGTTATATTGTTGGAAGAAACTGACGAACTTTGCAGATTTAAAGGCCTGTGCATTTTCGGTCACTATCTTGGCAGGGCAGCCAAATATGGATATGATATTTTCTTCCATAAATTTTATTACCACAGTATCTGTTGCATTCCTGGCAGGTATAGCTTCCACCCACTTTGTGAAATAATTTGTGGCAGTTAGTATCCACTTATGCTGACCACTTGATGGAGGATGTATTTCACCGATAAAGTCAATTCCCCATTGCTGAAATGGTTCATCCACATGAACAGGGATCATGGGAAGAGGTGCTAGCTTCTGTCTTTCAGCAAATATTTGGCATTTATCACAAGCTCTGACCCAGGAAAACACATCTCCAAAGAGTTTAGGCCAGTAGAAACCAGCTTTTAGGATTTTGTGGGTAGTGGCCCTCCAGCTATAATAACCCCCACATATTCCTTCATGAAACTCATCCATTATACTCTCTACCTCTTCTTCTGTGAGACACAGGATCAGGATGCCTGAGGGGTCTCGCTAGTACAACTGACCATTTGCAACAATGCACTTCTGTGATCTCAACCTTAGCGTTCTGTATTTAGCTTTGTCACAGCTGGGTGGGAAACTGAGTGTTAGAATATATTCCACTATCTCTTTGTACCACGGGCTGATGAGGTACTTCATATGTGTCTTCTGGGAAGCTATCTCTACTCCCTGTGGCTCTTCTTTCTTCTCGGACTCCTCATTTTCTATCATGGACAAATTTATACCCAGAGCCTGACAGTTTGATTTGGACAGGATTTTGGCTAACCCTTGTCCCTTGATTATTTTGGTAGGGCGGATGTCTAGCTCATACTCTTGTATTTTGGCAATCCATTTCCCTCTTTTTCCTTCGCTATCTCCCTGGATAAGAATATCTTTAACAACCATTGTATGCACAAACACAGTGATATGGGACTACAAGACATACATACAAAATTCTTTAAGAGACTTCACCAGAGCATATGCATGCTTTTCTAATATGTTATATTTCAGCTCAGCATCACGGAGCACCTGACTAAAAAAGGCGATAGGATGCTCATACCCTTCTTCATTTTTCTGCAATAGAACTCCTACCACTGTGTGAGGTGATGCAAAAGAAAAGATCATAAAAGGTTTGGCATAATCTGGCCTAGCTAGCACAGGGGCTTCAACAAATGCATTTTTAATCCTGGCAAAGGCCTCTCGTGATTCTTGTGACCACTTTACCTCATTATTCTTCTTCAGCATGTTAGTTATATGTCTAATTATCTTAGCATAGTTAGGGATGAACCTCCTCAGAAATTTAATACGGCCTAGGAACACCTGAAATTCCTTTTTATTTCTGGCAAGGGAAATTCCATTTATAACTTCTACTCTCTTAGGGTCTATCTTTACACCATCTTTGGTTACAATATGTCCCAAAAGCTTTCCCTCTTCCAGTGCAAACAAAGACTTCTGTGGGTTGAGGGAAAGGCCATACCTTCTGCACTTCTCGAAAGTTTTGCACAAGTGTTCAATGTGCTCTGCATCATCTTTTGAAAACACAGTAATGTCATCCAAATATACGACCACAAACTTATCTTGCTCCCCAACAAAAGCAATATCCATGGCCCTCTGAAAAGTGGCCCCTGTGTTAATCAACCCAAAAGGAATCCTAGCATACATAAATGTCCCCCATGGAGTGGTAAAGGTAGTCTTCTTCTGATCTTCTGGTAGTATAGCCACCTGATTGTACCCAGAGAATCCATCCATCATCGACATTCGAGAAGCTCCTACCATTTTCTACAGGACGTGATCCATCTTGGGCAGTGGATAATTATCCTTTAAGGACGCTCTATTTAAATTTCTAAAATCAACACATAACCTTATTTCTCCATTTTTCTTCCGTACAGGGACTAAGTTTTCCTCCCACTCAAAATATCTCAATAGTACATTGATTTTGGCCTTCAACAGTTTCTTAATTTCTTTCTCAATAGAGGGAAGCAACAGGGGATTTATCTGTCTAAGCTTCTATTTATGTGGTTTAGCATCTCCCTTCAGAGGGATCTTATGCTGCATGATGCTGATATTGAAGGTTTTTAGGTCCTGATAAGACCATGCAAACACATCTTTGTATGACTGGAATAATTTCTGGTAGAGCTCTTTATATTCTTCCGGGACCTTTTTGGACAAATTCACGATTTTGGGGTCAGCCTCAGTGCCAAGATTAAGATCTTCTACCTGATTCTCCTCCACAACTTTGTTTGGCTACAGTGGAACATCATTCTTGTTAAAAAACCTTTCTAAGGGCACTAGTCCTCGAGGAATGACATTCCATTTTAGCTACAGAAATTTGTGGCTAGCCACCTTTTCCTCCCTTTTATCTCTGAAGTGTTTTCCGCCTCATCTTCCCCACAAGTATCAATTTCCATGTTGGAAAATTCCCCAACTATTTATAGGAATCTTTTCACCTATTATTCATCCTCAAACACCTGCCAATTTTTGATGTTTTCTGGGATTGATGGCCAATAACGTACCTCAATTTCATATCTCAAGAGAGGGTTCTGAGGTGGACGGAAAGTACTGGCAGCCACTGCAAGGGAATCTGCCATCCTATTTTGCTCTTTGGGCATGAACTAAATATTGAATGCCAAGAAAAAATTCTCCACCAGATCCCAAACTTCGTTCCTATAAGCCCTTAGCCTAGGATGTTTAGCTTGGCACTAATTCTTCACTTGTCTGACTACCAGTTCCGAATCTCCCAAAACCTTTAGACTTTGTATGTTCATGCTCCTGGCTATCTGCAGCCCTAACAGAAGTGCTTCATACTCGACCAAATTATTGGTGGCTTCATACTCCATCTTGAAAGACAAAGGGACCCATTGGCCTACAGGAGAAATCAATAATACCCCAGCCCCATTACCTTCTCTCGAGTTTGCTCCATCAAAATGAAATGTCCAGATTTCTGATTCAGGACTCTCTATGGACTGCTCTATCTTGATCTAGTAGAATGATGGTTCGTGAGCATACTCTTGATCTTCCTCCAGCATCAAACATGAGAAATCTCCCTCCCTACTATAAACTGGAGAATTAACTGAGTCATCTGCCTTGGTAACTATCTTGACAAATCTAGTTTCCCTGTATAGCCTCCTCTCCTGGCCACCAAAGACAGGGATAGTGGCATAGGTCAGGTCTAGCTTGATTGATCCACCAATTTTGGTCCCCCAAGAACTTGAAAGTAGCATGTCGAAGCGAGCTGGGATGTCATCCACCACGATGTCCATTACTACACTTTTTGCTGGGATCTAGGCCAAATTGACCACTAATTCCTTGATCATGCCCAGGCATTTAACTCTTTTGGAGTCAAATGAATAAAGGTCCTTGTATGGATGGGTGATTTTTAGTCCTAGTTGTTCCATGACCGAGAGGGGCAAAAGGTTATGAGAGGCTCCCGAATCTAATATACAGTTGTGCAGCAGCAGGCCATGTATTACTAAAGACATATAAAATGGGGGAGTAGCAGCATCTAATTCTTCAACATGTGGGCCAAATACAACCAAAGGCCTTTCTTCTTGAAGGTTCAGACTGTTTGGAATATGTATTACTTCTGGAGGGAGCATAAAGGATGTGACCTGGGAATGATATGCAGGTTGTTTTAACAATTCGTTCAAGGGAACTGGGATTTTTACCTTCTCAAGCTCCTTTTGTAAACTGAAGGCAGAGGAGGACCTATCTACTGACACTTATTTTGATTCTTTATCTTTTGAGTCTTTGTTCTGGAGGAGAGGTTTGACTTCCTTTATGATTGGCTTAACACTAGGGGGTGCAGCCACTTGTGAAGATGAAGGAATTTGATCAGAAAACTGCAAATATTGGTTAAGAGGCCTCTTACCTTTGTTTGGGGTCCTTTGAGCCATTGCCTCCTTCTGAACAAGTGCTTCCTCTTGAGGTGTGTCCTCCTCCTGATCCTGAGTGCAAGTTCTCTTCCTGGAAGATCTGAGGTCATATCTTCTATTAAACTGAGCTTGCATGAAATCGACGAACTTCTTGCAGTAGTCATCAATCTCAAGATCTTCATTGTTTTCATTAGCTTTTTCTTCTGTGTGTGCCAGCACCTCTACTTCGTCACTTTCATGTAGGGGGCATTCAACTTCATCACTGTTTGAGAAAGCAAGGTATGCCTCCTCTTGCTCATAAGTGGTGTCTTCGGTAGGACCATCTACTTGACCTTCTAAGTATAGAGGGTGTGGTACCTGGTCTTGCTGCTCCTTCCATTCCCTTTGCAGTATCTGCAAGGGTGGCTTCCTGTATTGAGGATTATAACCTCTGTTTGGAGCATTTTGGAAATTCTTGGAGGGTGAATTCTTGGCCTCCATTTCAAGTTTAACCAGCTTACTTGAAATATTCTTAATCAGGTTGTTCATCTCCTCAATCATGTCATTAGTTGAATCTCTATCTTGGCTCGAAGTGGATACCTCTTCTTTTCCCCTTCTTCTAGTATCCTGTTCAGGTTTTCCCTTGGATTTACCAGTAGAGGCAAAATTTGCCTCTAACTCTAGTGCATCTATCTAGGCATCATCCAGGGAGGCCGGCTTTCTTTCTCTAAGAGAGAAACCAAATTCAGAGTTAAATGCTGCCACGAAAACAACTTTGGCAGCGGTTTGATGAGGTTTCATATCAGCAGGAAGGCTCAGATATAACTTGTTAAATCTCTTAATAAATTCAGCCACCCTTTCATTATGTCTTTTCTTGAGTGTGTTAAAATCAGTAAGACAATGTCTATGATCTTTCTTCTCTCCCCATTTTCTGAGAAAAGTGTACTCCATTCCTTCCCAAGTGGTGACGGAACGGTCTCCCAATGTCTTAAACCATTTTCTGGCTTCACCATCAAGAGATTGAACAAACAGTCTTAAGACTACATTTATATGTTCCACATTAAAGTTCTCTGCAAAGGAGAAAAAAACCTCGAGATGCTTTTGAGCTTCGATCTCATTTTCCCCATTGAATCGGGGTAAGATCTTCAGATAGTCCTGTGGCATATCATTTAACACTTGAGGTAATGCCATAGGGGCATATTTATTCAACAAGAAGCCAGGAACATTTGCCATTGGAGGAGGAGGTGGAGGTAATAGAAGGGTTTGATGTGTAAGAGGAGGAGGAGGTGGAAGTGAGGTGTGAATGACAATAGGAATGTATTGAACAACAGCTTGGGATGATGACGAAAAAGGTGGAATATTAATAGTAGATACTTCAGTGACTTATTTGACTTCTTCGGCCTTTGGAGTGGGATGGACTGTGTAACGAGTGGTATCTATTGATTCGGCCTCGTATTTGATTCGGATGTTTCCCAGAGGTAGACTGTCTGAGTAATAACTGGTTTCTCCCACAGTGGAGTCGAAACCTTGCACTTGGGCTACTTGAGAAGAAGAGGACGGAAAGTCTTCTAAGGAAAATTGTGGGATCTCAGTGTAGATGAATTTTCTTCCCCTCCAATTTCTTCTTTATAGGATCTTCTCTGGGTCAGACACAGAAGGTGTCTTTGGCTGAGACGTATTTGACCTTAGGTGTGCCTTTCGAGGAGCCAGGAATGCAAGTAAGTTTTTCTAATAGATGACTGTGGAGTCGCCAAGGTGAGGGATCTACAACTCTCAACTCTTCATGCTCACCTTTTTGAAGAGTGAATAAAGACTTTGTTGAGGCCCAGGGATTCAAATTTTCTTAACTTCGTTCCCCGGCAACGACGCCAAAAAGATGTTGTCAATCCTAGAGATAGCCTTGAGTTTTGAAAGACCAGTGCCTAGGACATCTTATATAGTAAGGAGAATAAGATATAATTCAAGACTATTATCAGAATGAGGCTCTTTACTACTTCAAATTTACAGGGAGGTGCAATATAGATGGAACCAGAATACTCACAGACTCAGAAAAATGAAAAGACGTTGCAGAGGCAATGAGTGAGTCCTCAATATAGATGCATCAGAAAAATCAAAGACAACTTTTTGTAAGGAGGGTTGGGTTCTAAAATTCTTTACAGATATTTAAAAATCAGATGAAGTTTGCTGCGTAGAAAATACAGAAAGAATACTAACTAATAATGAGATGGAATTCCATAAACATATCTAAAAATGAGATGGGCTTAAGATGATAAGAATCCATACATGTCAATAGCTTTCAAAGAATAACATCCCATGGTATTTAATATAGAGGAAAAATGAGTGAAGTGGAAAGTGAAACAACATATCATGCCTGAGCCATATTTAAAGTGCTAGACAAGTTTAGTATAAGTATCAATGGTGATAAATTTATACCAAAACTAGTGAGCCACTCGCATTCCAGAACATGATATAAAAGAAGTGGAAATAGCGAAATGAATAGTTAAAAAATATCACATAAGGCAGAGTTACACACTATAAAACATTAAGAGCAGAATCCTCACTTAAAAAAAACTCCTTCTTGCTAAGACCCAACGAGCTCTTCGCATTTCTATTGAGATTTCAACAACAAACATACAAAAATTCTTTCACAGCAAAATTCTTTAGAAAATCTGGAACCCATTTTTCTCTTCAGATCTTGCTTATATAGAGGCCTCAGAACATGAGCGAGAAGATATTTTTGGGAAAAATGTCTTCCTCGCATGCCAGAAATTAGTTAGAGGTCTTTATCAAAATATCCAAAATTTATGATGAGGAATAGAGGCATCTCATCATTTGCAGCTAGGCACTCGGTCGTTTTGAAACAAAATATTAAACAACAGTCTTGGCAAAAAGTAAAATGCTGGAGTGGAATATAAATTCCACCTGAAACTTAAAAGTAATTAACTAAAGTAAAAAATAAAAAGGCCACTAGGGCCGAATCATGAATTGACAGTATTTCATTGATGAGATGGGGTTGAGGCGGTCATTGACACTGGTGGTGGAACATTTACTGACGAGCTAGCGATTTGGCTGGCAAACCAGGTGCATCTTTGTTGACTATCTACTGAAGGTTCAGGCATCACTGCGAATCCTTCCACCTTGATGTAGGCCTCAGTGAGGTCATCGAAACTTGCCTCAGTGGGGATCTTATGTTTCATCAAATGAAGGAGAGCAAATTCTTGGCGGAGCGATGAAACAATTGTCTCAGCTTTTAACCGAGCAGTTTTATCTGACAAGATATCCGTCTGGTCCCTTTCTTCCTGGAGACGTGATTCATACGCTGTTAATGGTCATAGCATAGAAGGAGTGGTAGAATCCCAGCATGATGGAAGTCCAGCCGTTGTGATCTTGACCCAAACTGTATCGAACCGATCCATGTTGGATGCCACCTGTTGTAGGGCCCTCAAAGCTATAACGCGGGCAGACTCCTTTTCAATAATCTTCTGGCATTCAACAGCTTCCTTGAACCGACTCACTATGCCATGCTGCTCCGCATCACCAGATTTCAACCCTTTCAAGAAATAAATATATCCCCTGGCATGCTAGGCTCTACTGGACAAGTTGAGATCTCCCTCTTGAAACTTCCTTCTGAGATAAAGTACAAGAGACGTAGCATGGTTGCTGGTTATAGAGGAAATGAAGTCTCTTTGCTGTTCCCATGGAAATTTAGAGAACTGGGGGGTTAAAGTCATTTCACTAAAACTGGTATAGCTCGCGCTGGTGGGAAAGTGGAGGGCTTGCCTGATGATGTCGGGAGAAAGAGAAAAAATATTATTCCCCTGAGCCAAGGTAAACGTGCCTCGACGCTCATCGTAGGAATCTCTGAGCCAGCAAATAAACTTGACCACTGGGTAGACTGGGGGGGTAATCTGATGATATAAACCTGATACAACCACCCGATATTGATCCCTATTCCTGACATGTCGTCTAAAAAGCTCAGGTTTTACACTGATGATTAGAAAATGGTATTGGGGATCACAGATTTTGGCTTGCAGGTTAATGAAAGGCTCGAACCTGGGAGGGTTTCTGGTTTCACGGACCTAAGGAGTCTCTGGTTCGGTTTTCTTGGGGGTGTCTTTTCCCATGACTGACATGAAAAACTCTTAAAAACAAAAGGAAAGCAGAGGGAATATGAGGGACAGAATACCTATGCAGTGGGAAATCTACTTGGGAAAACGACGCGGGGGTACTGACAGTGGCTGGGTAGACCTGGCACTAGCTCCCACTTAGTTTATACCATAGCTAGAAAACCTATAAATTTCACTACAGTAAAATATGGGAGGACCGTTATCTAAGACTAAGAGTTCTGAGGTAAGAGGCGGAGAGGTGAAGTAAGCGGGGTGAGTGTCATAAGGACACTGACAGTGGAGCACGCGGTGTATAGGGATTGGGTGTTAACTGGAAGTTGGTGAACACCGCGTGCCGGGTTTAATACTGTTACGAACCTCGGTACCAGCTCACCTACGCACTTACCTTACCTTTCTGCCGCATATACAACACGGTTCTTGAAACATATTCTTCATAAAATTTTTGAAATACATAGCATACAGACCTCTAGGGCCCGCACTTCATTCCGCCACATCACCCTTACCTTGGGTCCACCCCATGGCACGTCACCATAATTCCGCGGGGGTGTGAGTCTCTTCCCCCTTCCACTCCTTTACCCCCTCGGAATTTGCACATACAGAGAGTCCCCTTACATGCATATTATGAAAGCGGCATGACTTATGATGTTTTATTTTTGCATCCTTTACACCATACCTTTGCCTTTTTGCTTTATGTTTGAATACTTTACATCTCCCTCCCCTTTTCGAACCTGTGCTTAACTTTTCAGCCACGTGACTTTTCTTAACCTTGTTTCTTTCCAACCATCATTTGAATGTCTCACCACCTGTCTTAACATTCGATACATGGCTACTCAAGGGTTAATTTAAAAAATGACTGATGTTAATTAATGATCAACATACTCCAAGACCAAGTTTCCTATAGTCTGACACTATCTTTGGCACTGATACTTTGGGCTACAATACTAACATTATCAATTTCTTACTTGAGTAGTCAAAAGCTGATAGAAATATGTTTTGATTACCTGGCTTTTGTTTTAAGAAATTAGAATATATTTTAGTTTTGATTTCCTCATTCTTCAATTTGATCTACTTGTATTTCTCTTTAATATCCAATTCCTTTTCCTCAGCTGCATGTGAGGAAGATGCTTCCATACTTTGCTGCCTTTCCATTAACTGTATACTTTCTCTATTTATTTCTTCATTTTGATTTGGCTCATTGATAATTACAGTAGCCACATTAGTATGGAAGCATCACTCTTTCGACGCTTATGAAATGTCCCTCTTCCAACGAAAGTGTAAAAATATTATAAAAAATGAGCCCTCGCTCGTCCGACGTTTAAAGCGTCGGAAGACCGACACTTATGAAACGTCGCTCTTCCGACGAAAGGTTAAAAATATTTTTTTTTAAATGAAACAATCGGAAGAGCGACCACGAAAGTATGAAACGTTTCTCATTTTATCTTGCTCAAACAAATGAATAAATCCACTCTCTGATCTCATTCTTATTTGTGTTTGCATGTCCACACTTGTGTGTGCAAAACTCATAGGTGATACTACGTTACTTACAACATACAATCTCACATAATGGTAGAGAACTAATCCCTAATACCTTTAGCTCCAACTCAAGAGGAGAATTGGGCAATCTGCCTTATCAATGAAAATGGATCATGGGCTTCCCCCACATCCATCAATGCTAAGGAGACTGTTGAAATTAATGTGTGAACTCAAGGATCAATCAAAAGATTTTCCAACCTGATGTATCAATTATAGTTCTTACCAAGAAATCTTTGGGTAAATTCCAATGTGATGTTATTTATATATATACTTTTGATTAATGGATTAATCGTTTCCTCAAAGTATGTGCTCTCTAGCATATCAGTACTGGTTCCCTTTGAATTTACCCAGGCATCACTGGGTTGAAACAATTGGTAATTTGGGAAGTAAATTAATGTCTTTGTATGTAAAAAAGTCATCTCTTGCTCAATGTTATTTCTACATTTTATATGAAACATTGTGCATATTGCAGACATGTGCAAAATATATTAAAGACTGCGTCAATTTGATTCTTTACTCAAAACCACTGTTTGACATGCCCTTGATTTATGAGGAAATTTACAAAGGGAACCATCACCTTGTTAAGTCATGCTATCCATGTTGGGGCCCTTGTTTTGAATACTTGTTTTGAATATTTTGAACTTTGAATAAAGAACAACTTTTTGGAGGTTGCGGAATGACACATGGCAGCCGCAATCGAGTCACAACTACGGTGAGTAGCAGAGCTACCGAAGTTGCGAGGGAACAGGTACATAGTTGAAGAAAGCAGATGCATGAGTACAGACGAAGAAAATATACAGCAGAAGACAGAGAGCAGAACACACAGACAACAAGAGAGAAGCCGGAAGTAGCTGAAGAAGAACACAAGAGGAACTAACAATTGCGATAGCGGGTGAATAAATAGCCGTCACTCGAGCGAAAGAAGAGAGAAATGTAGAGTGACTGAAGGAGAATGAGCAGATGTTATAGCAGGAACACAGACCAAGCATGATATCTCTGTAGTTCCTAGGTTTCTCCTATCTACCTTTCTGTTCTATAAGGCATCTGTATCAGACTTGTAAGCTCTTCTTGTGAAAGCTATGTAACTATGGGTTTGGCTGAAGATATCAATATACTTGCAGGTTGTTGTCTTATTATGTGATTCACATGCATGCATGATGGTTGTGATGATTTAAAATTTTATTTTCTTAATACCTGTACACTCTCTGAATGTTCTTGCGTATAGAATGTTGTTTATGCAATCAATTCACTATTAATCATGAGTTGCGGATCCTTTCACTTCTATCGATCTATTCCCCTTCTGCATGTGGTTGCGGCATGCCTCGGGTGAGACTCTCTACTCTCCGGAGTAGGGTGATAATGCCAGTGTGGTTCTAGACTACAGCGGATTCCCTTGTTGGCCCCAACCCCTGAACCTGGGTCTTGCCTGCGAGACCTGTTTCTTCGCCAACAATCCACATCCAAATTTAACGTGTTTTCTTGTTTACAACTTATCAATAGACAAAGAAAGAATTTTTTCCCAGATCAAAGAAAGTGCAATCTCCGGGATCATGGTATAAAATTCTGACACAATCTACTCTGATGTATATATATTATATGCTACAAAAGGTCTACAGTTGGGCAAAAGGGTATCTCATAATTTGGTAATTTCCAGAAATATAATGGGGTAAACCACCGCATCAAATATATCCAATCATGATACAAATATGAAATAGACGATGACAAATGCATGCATTCCTCAATTAGAAGTCAAAATAAGAGCAGAGAACCTAGCTTTCACTTAGTATGATGAAAATACATCTCAAAACCAATGCTCAAGCACCCTCCATCTTCTGTGTGCTTTCTTCCTGAATCTAGCATCATATACCGATGCTGACAACTTCTCAAAAATTCCAAGTTCCTCTTTTAATCATGAGTTAAATCCTCTAATTTGACTTGCAGGGCTTAACATTTCAGTCCCCTTGTGCATAATTGAACTAGATATGGTGTTTCTGGTATCAACCTGAAGCTATCTATAGATGGAACTCTGCCCAGTGTTGAGCTTCTTGTAGAAGTGCAGGATTTAACACTCAAATTTGACAGGGTGGATTCTGTGTTAAGTATACATCCCCTAGTGGTTATAATGACTCTTGGATTACATTCTTTCCAAAGGTTTTTCTAGGTGATAACAGATGATCATTTTTGCAGAACTCCAAAACTCCCTAAAATTGTGGTTTGATACCAACTGACATGAGCATAATAGGTCAGCAATGTAATTACTCATACAAAAAAAGAAGAACACAAGTACAAAAAGAGATTGCCAAATTATATATGTTGCATCTTCTAGATTTTATTAGAAGGGATGGTTGAGGTGCAAGATATTAGTCTTCTATTGCTCCCTTTATTTTGAGCCTTTTGGCATAGACTTTAGGAGCAGTCTCCTTATCAAAATCTAGGTTAAACTTGATGGAGGGGCCTATGTAATACTAACCACATTTCCTTCAGGAAGCCTTTGATTTGCTGGATCAAATGAATGAGACAGGGATTAGCCCAAATGTCCATACCTACACAATGCTTGGCACAACTCTTTGTGATGAAGGTAGAACACGGGAAGCATTTGATATTCTTGATGAAATGAAGAAAAATGGTTCCATGCCAAACATCCATACCTACACAGCATTGATCAATGGGTTGTGCCAAGAAAGCAGACTAGAAGAGGCATGTGAACTATTCGACAATATATTGAAAATAGACTTAGTTCCTATTGTGGTCACTTACAATGTTATTATTAATGGGCACTGTCAAGAAAATAAAATAAATTATGCTTTTGAGATTCTCAATAGAATGGAAAAGAGTGGCTACAAACCTAATTTTCGTACCTATAATGAGCTGATAAATGGATTATGTAAAGTACGAAAGGTGGGGAAAGCAATGTTGCTTTTAAACACTATGCTATAAAGAAGTTTTATCCCAAATAGTGTGACATATAATACTCTGTTTGATGGACTTAGTAAAGAGGGTCAGATAGATATTGCCTTAAGTATTTTTGACTCGATGAAGAAAAAACATTGTAAGCCTAATGAATTTACTTATACTGTACTCATCAATGGAGTTTTCAAAGAAGGAAAGCTATAGAAAGCTTGTGAGTTGTTCAATGAGCTTCTCAAGAAGGGCATTGCTCCTGGTACAGTAGTTTACACAGCTTTAGTAGACGGGTATTGCAAGTGTGCAAAAATTGACGTTGCCCTTGCATTGATGAACCAGATGGTTGAAAATGGTTGTGAACCAAATCTATACACTTATAATTCACTAATTAATGGACTGTGAAAAGAAAACAGGGTGCTTGAGGCAGATAATGTCTTTGGTAAGATGTTGGGGGAAGGGTTAGCTCCCTCCCTAGTGACTTATACCACGCTTGTTGATGGACTATGTAGAGCCGGTGCCATTGATCTTGCATATAAAGTATTAGACAAAATGGTAAAGCAGGGTTGTTCTCCAAATGTCTACACTTACAGTGCACTGATCTATGGACTTTATAGGGAAGGAAAACTGGAAGAGGCTGAAATGTTCATTGATAAAATGAAGGAGAAAGGCTTACAGCCTAACCAAGTAACATACACATCATTGATTGATGGCAACATCAAATCAGGCAAGGTGGATCATGCTTTTGATATATTAAGTAAGATGATAAATGAAGGATGCCAACCTAATTATCGAACTTATTGTGAGCTTATGAATGGTATATTTCAAGAAAACAAGATACAAAAAGAACACTTGATTCCTGATGAGCATGCAGTAGGTAGTTCAGATCCTAATAACTTGGATGAAATTCATGACCTGGATGGAATGCCACTCGAAATAAACAATGTTCTTGCATTTAAGCTTCTTGACAAAATGATGGAGAAGCATTCTCAGCCTACTATAGATACTTATAATGCCTTAATTGTAGGATTATGCAAATCAGGTAGACTCCTTGAGGCAGACCAACTGATAAAAAATATGTTAGAGAGAGGCCTCTGTCCCAATTAAGCAATTTATACAGCTCTTATTAATGGGCACTGTAAACAGGGAAACTGCATCTATTGTCTGGAGCTTTTGGATAGAATGGTTGAAAATGGTTATGAAACACAACTATCTTTGTACAATTCTGTGATTCTTGGACTTTGTAAAGAAGGCAAGGTGCAAGAAGCAGAAAGGTTGTTTGACAATGCATTTCAAATTGGACATAACCTTGACGAAGGGATGTGGACAATGCTAATTGATGGCCTTCTCAAGTATAAGTTCCTTGGCAAGTTATGAATACAAATGATTAGTTGTATGTCATTGTTCTTTTTTGCAAAGAGTGAATTGTAAGTGAGCTTCTTTGTGACTTATTTGCTTGTAGGGAAGGGCAATGTTCATGGGATTAATTTGATTTACTCTCACAGAAGGAGGATTCTTTGTGCTAAATCCAGCAAAGAAGGCATCTCTCCTAAGCCTAATTTGCATGTGACATGGACAATGCCTTTAAGGCTAACTGTTGCCTTGTTTTTGTGCCTAGAGTGGTACTATTTGGCAAATACATAATGTAAAACAAGTGTTTGTAAACACTGAGTGCTGTTGACAAAGACAACAGTATGAACCAGCATTCAAATAAAATATTACCAGTTGTTATAACATGAAGATATCCATATTTTGATGCACAACAAGTTATGTATGGATGACATGAAATCAGGTTTGATTGTGAAGATTGCGCAACAGAATCTCTTTTCACCTAAGTTTTGGACCAACACAAAGGAAAGGAATGAATATTAATAGATACTAGCATTGCATGGTTGTTTTCCAGTATATGGGCATTGTTTTTTGTGTTAAAACCTGAACCTAGCACCTGGAAATTAATTCCTAGTAGATGTATAACTGGTATACTGAAAAAAATCACAACACTAGGTTCAGAATTGCACACATCGACACCCGGCCAAAACTACTAATTGGAGACATGGATGGATGACTGCTGGGGAGTTGGGATTAGAAGCAGCTTTTCATGAATCATGGAATGCATATGTAAATGCTCTGAATGCTCGTCAAATTTGATTAACTGACAGAGAGGACAAGCTTCTCTGGAATTCCTCTCCTTTTGGTGAATATGTCCCCAAGCTTGGATACATCACAGTGATTGTAGTTAGAGTCCCTGCAAAGTTAAAGTGGTGGAGGAAAATGCTTTGGAAATCTAAGTGCCCAGCCAAGGAAAAAAATTTTATGTGGTGTCGAAAGAAAGATCTCAACCTTGGATGTGCTTCAAAGAAGGTATGTGATTGGGCCTGGTTGATGCCCCTTGTACAAAAACAGTGAGGAAATGATCATTCATGTTTTCCAAGAATGCCCTTTCATCAAACGAATCTGGGCAGTATGTTGAGCGACTATAGGCCAGCTAGGACAGTGGGAAGGATCAGCTATCGAAGAAACTTGGAGAAGGTGGCTTGCATTATCAAAACCAAAGAAACCTAAAGGGCACTGCATTATCATTGGATAAACACAGAAACTTAATGAAAAGCACTGCATATTTAGGGCAATCCATTACAGCAATAAAAATTTCAGTGGGACTATTGAATGAATACATGGATTACCTTGTCTGGGGCATTTGACGGCATGTTATTCAGAGTTCACCACTTTTCCTTGACTTTTACTTCTCCAAATCCCACTGCTTGGGGCTGAATGAAGGGCCTTTGAATCCGCGAGGTAGGTATTGTTGTCTGTATACAAGGCACAAGACTATTATGATAATTGTTGTTGATCATCGGACCAAAGGCAATCAAGATCCGATGTATCAGAGCAGATTCTTTTTGTAGAAGGAAATAAATCACCGGACTTCAACCAAATGTATCAGAGTAGAACCGCAACAAGCACTCGGGATCAATTTCTTTACTTACCGCATCCTTCCTCCAAACTTGCAACAGTATGGCCTCATCCTTCCTCCAAACCTGCAATAGTATGGTTGCATCCTTCCTCAAAAACCGGCGATAGTATGGCTGCATCCTCCCTCCTTCCCTGGACAAACCATGCAATCGGAGGGAAATGAACGAGGGAAATTAAAACTTTTGATATTGAAAATTTTTGACATTTTGAAGAGGGAAATGAATGAGGGAAATTAAAACTTTTGATATTTGAAAATTTTTGACATTTTGAAATGAAATACGTGTGTTTTTTAAGGCCACTCAAATTCCATTAAATAAAATGTGTGAGACTTTTCTTGGGGTTAATAAGGGGTTTGGGTAAATAAGTGGTATTGTTGATTATAAATAATTATTAATGAGATTAGATCTAAGACATTTATTTAAATTATTAATTATATAAAATTGCTGAATTTTTATTTCATAAACTAGAGATTTTGGTTGATTTTTTAATCTAATTATGTGATATTAAAGATGAATTATGGTAACTTAAAAATAAGTTTTATGTGGTTAAAATGTAAGTAGTAATGTTATGGTATGAATGATTATTTTCAATGAAATTTTTGGTTTAGTAAGGATAACTCATCTTTGGACGTTTTCCATGATTTTTAAGATGGAAACAATATAGGAAAGGTGATACTTAAAGGGCTCCCACATGCTTTAGAAATTTTATATCTATTGGTTTATAAACATTAGAGGTGGAAAAATATCCTAAGCTCTGGAGATAAGTTTGTTCCAACTTAGCTATATCTTGAACAACAAATTTTTGTTGACATCAAGGATATGATAGAAATTTGGTGGGTTGTAGGGTAGTTTTGTCATGAAATAAATGTAATGTAGTTACTAGGTAGGTAAGGGGAACCATTTTGGTGGAACTTGGCCATAAATGGGACATCTATACATGCATAGTATTTTAAGAACAAATACACCTAGTGGATTATCATTGTACAGGAATCACTTTAGGATCTAGGCTACTGTGCACACACTAACTAAAGGGATAATAGTGAAACCCACAAAAGTATTATAGGTGCTTTTATATAAATAGGTGTTCTTGTGTTCTCATTGGTTAGTTATGGGATAATGATAATAAATTAAGAGAAGTTACAGGTGCTTTTATAGAAATAGGTGTTCTTGTGCTCTCATTGGTTAGGTATGGGCAAATGACAATAAAGTAAGAGAAGGATTTGACTACTGGAAAATTAGAGAAATGATTCCACACAAAACAAAGTGTGGTGCTATAGCACTTTCTAGGCTAAGGGATTTTGAAGGGGTTCCCCCACCATATGACCGGAAGAAGAGAATGGTCATTCTAGATGCTCTGAAAGTGTTGAGGCTTCAACCAAATCACAAGTATTGTCTACTAGGAAGGCTTTCCAAAGAATTTGGCTGGCATCACTATGACACTATTACAGAATTAGAAGGGAAGAGAAAGGCAAAGGCTCAGGTATCATATGAGATAAGGAAGCAATTGGCAAAATTGAGATCAAAAGCAGTGGAGTTAGCCGAAAAGCAGCTTGCCCCAAAGATGGATAAGATAAAACTTGACAACATATTGGTCAATTTCCTTGACCCTTTATTGGTTATTCAGAAGGAGTATGAATACACCACCGTTAATATCAAGGTAACCCCTAGCAGATCAAGGGCTACAAGATGTATTTTTCTTTTGAAAATCAACATACCACAACCATGCTTACAACCAGGATATGTTTTTTGAGGAGGAGAAATCTCATCGAGATCAACATCAAGAATCCATTGCAAAAAAAAAGTAAAACTTGTGGTGATTCCAGATAAGCATAGATGAATAGCTACAATAGATGTCGAATGTGGAAATTATGGAGGAAAAAGATTAAATTCATCTTCATTTTTCATTCGAGTGAGAGGAAAATCAATCATCTATGAAAATTCAAAATTTTCAAGCTAAGCAAGATCAACCAAATTGGGGGCAGAGTTTGGGGAACCTTCATAAGTGAATGGGGCCTATGTGATATGGCTACGAGTTATCTACCCGCACACAATCTGATATGCAAACAGTAAACATTGTAGGCATAGGGTTAATTAACCCCACATATAGTGGAGTTAGTGCCTAAAAAGTAGCTTGCCCCAAAGATGGAGCTGTTAGCTTCAATAAAGTATTATATAAGCTGCAAATTGTGCTCAAATATGAAGTAGTCAATTTTGAAAATGACAAGAAAATATTTCTGAAGATGAGGTTTTTGACTAGAAAGATATAACTACACAAAAATCATTACATTGTTGATATAATAATAATATAATCTGCAAACAGCCTTCTCACATTCATGATCTGAGTATATAGTGAATTAGACAGAAGTAAGAACTTGATAATTAGCAAGGAAATGAATGATTTGTAGAAATTTGAATAATTGATATATTATTCACCAAGATTCTCCTAATCACACACTATTTTAGCTTCATGCATAATACAGAATATCTTCTACCATTGATCATCACATGCGGAAATAAAATCAATTGCATGCACACATTAAAACCATAAACAATCACACATATGAACACAGTATTTAATGGGAAAGCTTAAAGCTGAAAACCCCAACTATCTGTATATTGTATGTCATGGAGATCATGTAACAATCATAGTACAAAAGTTCCTCACAAGCTCTCATGCACTACCTCCACTTGCTACACACTATCAAGCTAGATCTAGCAAAACTCATGCTCCAACCTTTTTCCACTTGATAGCCAGCCTCTATTGCATTTTCAAAGCTATGGGATGGCTTCATTAAATAGATAAACCACCTAGATTGAACTGCACAATCCTCATGGGCTTCTCCAATTATCTTTGTGTTGCAAATAGCAACTACATAGTCACAACTGATAGTTAACCTGCTCTTTCACCTATTTCTGCACTGGTCTCCACTGAAACTGTCCATGCACTGAAGTTAACTGATCCATTCTTTAGTTGATTTATGAGTTTATAATTAGTGAATAAATTAATAATTAATTCACACCAGTCTCACTAATTGTATCAATTAGTTAAATTGAATACAACTCCACCAACTACTTCTCCAACTCCACCAAACTCTGTCACATGAGTTCTAACTGAAGTATCCATGCAATAGCTCCACTTAACCCTCAGGAATAGCGTAATTCCTTCTGTCAACTCTTGTGCCAAATCTGTGCACTTAACTGAAGTGCTCCAAGAGAATAATATAATTTTTAGAGTCCAAATATTATTAAGAGCTAATAATATTCGACATATCTATTTTTAGACTGGCAATCTAAAAATAGATTCCGCCCAATATGTCTAGAAATAGAAATCCATCTATTTTTCCAACTTGAACAACCATCCATAAATAGCATCTTAACGCTTAGAACATGATCCATATGTCTAAAAATAGACATAGTCTAAAAATAGACTTTGCGACAAAAATCACCTATGTGGCCCCCGCCTAGTTTAGGTGATCACTTTCCAAATAGGATCAGGAATGATGTTTCAGGATGCCTCCTTCACTATTTCTTGTTGCAATCTTCAACACTCCCTCTCAACAAGAAAGGACTGTCTTTGCATGCGACATGAAACTCCATGCATTTGCCCTGCAACCTTCACAAGCGCCATGCAACTCCATGCATCTGCTCTGCAACTCCTTTGAAACTGAATAGGCTCCAAACAACCCAATAAGTCTGATGCATCTATCATCAAAGTCTTCGACTTCTACTGGGCCCAATTGCACATGTCATCAGGAACCACTGTGCTGTTGAACTCTTGCACCCATGCACTCTACACTTGCTATCAACTCTGATTCGCGCTCCAGTATTCGACACTGTCACTTTGATCTGCCCGCATCAATCCAACTGATCATGCTATTATTGCATTGTGGGCACCTCGTAGCCAGGTTCAATTCATGAGATCCACACCATCTCCGTGAATCCTTCCCAGAAATTTCTTCTTTGGATTACTCATGCATGTCGCCCCGCCTCTCACCTGGTGGTATAGCTATATGCACTCCCTCTGCCCATCTGGCACGAAATTTCTCTGCATGAGTGGTTTCTCCCACTCCATGATCCTCATCTTGTGGCTGCTCCACATCCCGAGGTTCACTCTTACCTGCATGCAAATCCTGATCCTTCTCAAGCTTCACTTGCATGTCTTTCTTGCACTTCCCAATAGTAGGAAGCTCTATAGAAATCCCATCTACATCAAATCTATAAAGATTCTTCTGCATCTCCAGTTGTGGTTGCCCCAAAATCTTCTGAGACTGCTTCTCATGCTGCATGTTGAGAGGCTCCCTCTCAACCACCAAGTCACTAACCTCTTATTTGCTCCTCAAAGCTTTTCATGCATCTTGTACCTCAGTGCATGTAGATTCTTGGCTCGCGCACATTGCAATTGTCCCGCCGTCACAAAATTTTCTAACAAAAGAGCTGATTTTAAATCGATGATATCTCCCTCATCCGAGCTCCAATTCGACCGATTTTTTTTTCAATTTGGGTATTTTTTCACAAGGAATCCAAATATTCTATTTTTTCTGAAAATATTTCATCAAAAATTTCAGATATTCTCTGCAAACTCGCGCACCCAAAAATTCCTGCTCTCATTCCATGTAGAAAATCTTTAACACAACTCTGATACCATGTAGAAATTTGAATAATTGATATATTATTCACCAAGATTCTCCTGATCACACACTATTTTAGCTTCATGCATAAGACAGAATCTCTTCTACCATTGAACATCACATGCGGAAATAAAATCAATTTCATGCACACATTAAAACCATAAACAATCACACATATGAACATAGTATTTAATGGGAAAGCTTAAAGCTGAAAACCCCAACTATACGCTATGTCCTTAAGAGATCATATATGACTAAACAAAAAGCTCTGTTAGCTCTCATGCACTACCTCCATATACACTATCGAGCTGAATCTAGCAAAACTCATGCTCCAACCTTTTGCCACTTGATAGCTAGCCTCTGTGCATTTTCAATGCTATCGTCAACCTTCATTAAATAGATAAACACGGCTTGTTGCGCAATCCTCATGAGCCTCCAATTATCTTTGTGTTTGCAAATATGGCTTGTATAGTCTAGGCGATAGTTAACTTGCTCTTATTTTTATTTAACTGGTCTCACTTTGAAACTATCCCTTCTTCAAGGGATGACGTGCATTCTTTAGTTAATAGTTAGGTTATGAGTTTATTATTAGTGAATTAATTAATAATTAATTCACACAGTCTCACTAATTTTAATGATTATTTAAGCGAATACAACTCCACCAACTGTCTCATCAACTCCACCAAACTTCTGCCACTGAAGTCCTAACTGAAGTCAACCATGCATGAGCTCACCATAACCCTCAGGAATAGCGTAATTCCTTCTGTCAGCTCTGTGCCACATCTGTGCACTTAACTGAAGTGCTCCAAGAGAATAAGATAATGTTTATAGTCCAAATATTATTAAGAGCTAATAATATTCGACATATCTATTTTTAGACTGGCAATCTAAAAATAGATTCTGCCCAATATGTCTAAAAATAGAAATCCATATATTTTTCCAACTTGACCAACCATCCATAAATAGCATCCCGCAACTTATAGAACATGATCCATATGTCTAAAAATAGACTTTGCAACAAAAATCACCTACGTGGCCCCCACCTAGTTTAGGTGATCACTTTCCAACTAGTATCAAGAATGATGTTTTAGGATGCCTCCTTCACTATTTCTTGTTGCAATCTTCAACATGATTTGGGGTCTGTTCAGCAAACCCTTGAAGCAGCAATAATGCAATAACGCGCCCTAAACCCTGTATTGCAATTTTCTCCGTCAGGAAATTACCCTTGAAGCAAAAAATACTCGTATAGATAATGAGCTTCAAGATAAAAATCCCATAGACATGAAGAGTGTCATACGCCTTGTTAAAAAATTAGTAAATGAAACTGTGGATCTAAAAAAGAACTCTAGAGAAGATACCTCTATTTAAATAACTTACAAACCATATTGCAGAAAACAATTACTTCTTCAAAGCTAATTCGAATTTGGAGGGCTTAGGGGATTGGGGGTTAGGGGTTAGGGGATTTAGGCACATTTAGGGGTTAGGGGTTGAATAATGAGTTAGTAATTAAGGGATTATGGATTGGAGGCTTAGGGGGCCCGACCCGACGCGTTTGGGTGGGCACACTCAACCGAAACAACACGACCCAAACGTGTTTGGGCGGGCGCCCTCAAACGAAACGCTATGGTGCACCCGACCGAATGACGGCACAAGGGAGAAAATGACAAACGGGCTGCACGAATGTGCATAAGGCACCCGTGCAGTCTGTTAGCCACCTATAAAATTTGTCATATCAAATGGTGGCTAAATAATTTTTTAAAGCCTTCAAGAAACCAGTTTTATGCCAAATTGTTACTTCTTGAAGTCTTATGGAGATGACTTATTCTTGAGTTAATCTTCACTGCTATTTCCCTCTCAAATATGAAAATTTGATGTTTTCTTGAAGAAAATACTACTGCAAAAACTCCATTTTTTCCCTCATTTTACCCCTCCTTTCACTCAGAATTAACCTCCATTTTATCCCCTTTTTCCCCATGAAATTCCTCTATTTTTCCTCATTCCCCTTCTTCCTTTCATAAAAACCCCTTTGATAAGGTTTAAACTCCTTTTTTTTGCCTTATCGGAAGCTTTCAAATCCTTTGAAATCCTTGAAAAAATCATAAAAATGAGCCTTTTTGTGCTAAGGCTTTAGCCCCCTTCGGCTAAGCTCCTAAACCACTTCCCCACCATGAAACCTAGCACTAGAACCAAGCGCTAAGTCCTGAAGCGCTAATCGCAATCGAAACTTTCGACGAGCGCATGTCTTTTTGTTACATAAAACTTCTGATGCGATTGGCTCCTTTTGTGTATAAACCTCGATCCTTTGCTTCCTTTGTAAAACCTGGAGCCCGTAAATAGGTGCTAAAACATTATATAAAACCCTCCCTGATGCGAATTTCCCTTTGTATTTCATAAAATACCCCATTTTTTCATATTACAAAGAGTCCCAATGGTTCATTGGTTGTGCGAACCTCCACCATTGATCTTAAACCAATCAACGATCGACAAAATCTCACATCGGAAGTTTTCATTGGTCGCATTTTAATATTTTATTGATCTCCCCTGATTGGCCACCTTCTGATGGCTTCTCAGCCGTTGATCTTCCCCGCCAGGCTCAGATCCGACGACCCACATCGCCCTTTTTCATAAGCCCATCCCTCTACCTTTGGACCTCCGATTCATTCCCCACCGTTGATCTAGTTCTAAGATCAATGGTCTATGTTCAATCGCATTGGCACTCTTTTCCCTTTGCCCTCGCTGATCACAATCTTTCGATTGGATCTGGGTCGTCCATACAATAAGATCCGACGGTCCAGATCATTTCTCCCTTCCCTTTGTTATTTTTCATGAGCCCTGTTGTATAAATTTTTAAGCAGATCTCCACCGTTGATCTCTATAGATCAACGGCTCACATTGACCCATTCTCCACCCGACCATCACCTCATATTTTATCCATTTGATCGCAAGATTGGATCTGGACCGTTCATCCGTTTCATCCAACGGTCCAGATTCAACGCGATAGGCCCAACTCCTTTGGGTCCTACCCTTCCCAGATCAAATCTCCGCCGTTCATTCCCTGATCTGACGGTCCAGATCAAAACCGCTCAGACTCTGCCCCACATCTTATCCACCAAGCATCTGTTATCCATCACGCTCTCTCCACGACCGTCCGATATAAGACCCCATATCTAACGACCAATGCACAGTTTTGCATGGTTTTTAGCCTGAAGGTTAATGATCCAAAATTACGCGATGAGGGCAGTTTCAAAAGGCCACATGTCGGCCAGTAACGCATATTGCGTTCAAAAAGTTAAAACTACCTTCCTTCCTTTCGTTGTGCGAAAATAGTGGTTTATATAGCCGAAACCACTTTACCCCATTTATATTGCATTCCATCGCGTTTAATGTCCACCGTTGATCTCTGCAAATCAACGGTCCCATTTTAATCTCGCGTTAGTTCATCACCCTCTACCCATCCTCCAAGGGAATCCATCGATCAACCTCTGCCGTTGATCTCTGAGGTCGATCTCATCCAACGACCCAGAATCCTTTCGGAAACCCCGAATTTCATTTTAACCTATTTCCTCCTCCAAAGGTTATTTACCCATTTCCTTTGAAATTTTCTCCCGTTGCACGATAATATGGCCCTTATACATAGTATTTTCCCAATTGATCTCAATCGTTGATCTCTACGGATCAACGGATCTGACTTAATCTCTCCACTGTTTTTTCACACTGCCTCCCATCTGACCCCCACAAAGCAATCCTCGCCATTGGATGCTTTCATCCAATGGCTACGATCTAACACCAGCCTCCAAAGCAGTTAAACCCAAATACGCAAAATTTTCTTAACTTTTTCTTTTTTGTGCAGGTTTTTATGGTTGTTTCCATTATGTTAAAATAAAATCAAAGGTCGGGGATGATGATCCCCCACACCTTTGTTCATAAAATAAATCATTCTACGGGGTTCAACACGATGTTTCATTGGTCCCTCATGAGCATTGATGCCATTTTAAAAACCCTCTGTGCACCTGCACATCAACAAGACACAACAAAACTAAATCAATCAAAGAGTATCAGTGTTAAAGGATCCAGTCACAATAGACATGAAGAATTGAAGATTTTTTATGCATTTTTGAAGGATTAAGGCCCATTTTCAGCAAATCAAAAGCCTAATCCTCTCAATTAAGCACATTTTTAAGAACAGAAGACATAATTTAGGCCTAATTAAGCCTAAAACATAGAATTAAATAAAATTAACAGTGTTTAAAAGAAAAACAATAATATCTATCAGTCCGAGAGAGCCTCCACTGCCACATCAGAGGATAATTGAATCCTCTCAGCTACCAAAATCCCCCTGCAGCCTCAAATCATTCAAAAGAGGCCGATTTATTACCAGAACAGAAAATATTAGCATAAATTCATCTCAACAGTTATTTCGAATCAAAGAAACTAATTTAAAAACTATCAGAGAAGTTATTACAAGGATAAGAAATAGCCTTAAAGTCAAATATTTTAATCCACTAAGCCTCGAAAGCCAAACAGAGTTATGAAACAGATATATAGATCAAGTGAATTCCTACCTTATCCCTTGCATGGTTTTCAAGGTAGAGAATTGCATTAACTGTAAAATTAATGATACTTGAACCCTAGAAATATTTCCACCTCCTCATTTTCCTATAGAATCTTCTTGAGGAGCTCATTGTAAAGGGTTGGTTGCAAAACTTTGATATAAAACTTGTGCTAAAAACTTTCTACATGTAAATAGTGTTCAGAGGCTCTTGAAGCTCTGTGTGTAATCAAATAAGTTAGGCTGAGAAGAGAAGATGATTTCTGAACTGAAACATTAGACTTGAAGAATGTAACTGGATTGACATCAATATACAAGCTGATTCTTGGGATCCTGGTCTATATCACTGGTGAAGTGCTTCTTTCTGTGTTATTTTTTTCCTTTCGTGTATGCCATTTTGTCCACTTATTCTCTGATAAAGAACAGCAAGCATAGAGTTAGGATTTACTGTTTACAGTACCCTTCTCTAACTGATAATATTTATCTCAATGTTTTCCTCCAAATTGTGTGTTTAAGAATGACTTAAGTGTAAATATCAAGGAATGTTGGTTTGTCCTTGTCTTGATGTGCAAAGCTTGAAAGGAAGTTCTTGAATGATATTTTCATTATGTACTCAATAGAGTTAGACTAGGAAAGTTTATGGTTTTCCTTGTCTTCTAGTTCTTTCTTCAAAGGTAATTGTGAAAGTTTCCCTAAGAGTATGCTGAAAGCAGTTTAGATTTAAAAGTATCTTCTATGATCTTAGGCTGCATTTTGTTTTTCTTATCTGTTTTCATCCCTTCTGAAAGTAATTATGTGGATTACTGGATTATTTGTCTGATGAGTTAAATTTAATACAATCTTGTCCAAAGAAGTCTATGGTTAGCCCTGTCCTTTGGTTGGTTTTAAACAGTTGCTTAAAAGGTTTTTCTTGTTTGGAAAGACTAATAAATCCTAGTTGAAATTATTGTCTTTTTCCACCCCTTCAACACTTGTATTGTTCCATTCCATCATTTTATCTAAGAGATCTTGTGATATAGATGACTTACCCCTTGGACCACTCTTGAAATTGTTGCACAATTAAACCCTTTATGACTCCATAGCCCAATGGACTAAAAACCAGCGTCATATCTATCCTATCAACCAAATCTTGTTCTGTTTGCTTATACCTTCATCCCTTTGGAACCCTTTCATTTTAAGACTTTCCACTCAACTAAAAATCATGCTCAACCATCCAAAACCAAACAAAAACCCTTGTTCTTAATAACTAGCCTAATATCACACATAAAAACCTTAAAGATAAATCAATCTTTGCACTTATAGAGAGATCCCTCTCTAGATTCAGGAGGGCTAGATCCTAGAATCCCAAAGTGGTTCAAGTGTTCTCTCTGCAGTTTTGGTCTTGCCAATCTACTGAAATTATAGGGAGCTAACATTTCTGCCAAATCCACTGGGGATTCTGAGTGAAATTACACCTATACATTCATAAGACCTCAAGAAAAACCCTCGATTCAAGAACATTGTGCAGTACAAGTAGCCCTTTTCAATCACTACCAAGCAAATGGTAATCATGATAAAACTTGTTTGAATCAGTGACAAACTAAGGAAACCTTAAGATTCTCTTAAGAGATTATCAAACCTTGAAGGATAAGCTAGCTTAGCCATAAGAGTAGACTTCTCTGTCTCATCATCGTAGCTAAGTGTTGAAACAGATTTAGGACACTCTTAGAACCCATAGGACTGAAAAAACTCAGAAAACCCAAAAATATTTCATATTGGTATTCAATAAACATGGTGGTGGACCATAAAACCTTTTACCTCTAAAAGAGCTAAAAATTTCCACCTGGTGACTCCACAATCCTAAACATACCTTAAGGCTCCACTAGGAAGACCCATTATCATTATAACATCATTTAAACTCAGTTAGAGGACTTTAGGATTAAAGTTTTCTTGTTTAAAAGATCAGTTAGCCTCTTAAAGATTGTCATATTTGGCCAAAATTTTCTTGTTTAGTTGGGTCTGAAAAACACAGCATAGTGGCTCCTAGAAAGATTTATACTAGAGCCTATCCTGACCCAAACCCTCCTGAGATAGTTGATAACCCTGAAGGAATCCTTAGGAAGTCTCCTAAGGTTAAATCTTCAACTGTTTTCAGATCACCCCTTAGAGCTAATTCTGTTCCTGAAAACCTTGCAGCTCTACAACAATCACAAGTTGACTTAAGAAATCCATTTAGAACTAGGTCACTTGAGGATTTAGATCAGCTAGATTCAGAGTCTTCACTTTCATCCCCCGATAGAAGTGAACATCCTAGTAGTAGAGAAACTACACCACCGGATTTACATTTTCTACATAATTTTGGTTTCTCTCATCCTAGATCAGCTCAGCAATCTATTGCTGGTCCATCCACTTCTGCTACCCAACACCCATTGTCCAAAACACTCCACTTCATCCCACTTTCCCTCTTGTTAATCCACCACTTGTAAACCCCCCACTGTTTCCACAACCTCCTATCATGGAAACATGGTATGCTCCCTTAGTCCTTCCTTTACCTTTAGTCAATCTCCCACAGGACTATCAGTCCAAAATACCATTGTATGATGCCAGTAATGCTACTACTGCTTCACAACATGTGGATAAGATGAATGACTATTTTGACTACAGAAATGAGATTGATGATGAAACTGTCAAACTTAGATTATTTGCTCAGAGTTTAGGGGGAGAAGTAAGAAAACGGTTCAAAGGCTTAACCCCTCACAGTATTAATGATCTCCAAGCCTTCCATTAGTTATTCTTAAAAAAATTGGAATTTAGGAAGAACCCTCTCCAGATACTCTCTGATTACAAGAATCTCCAAAGAAACCCTGGGGAGAGTGTACAAGCTTATTGCACTAGGTTTAACAGTGTTTATAATGCCCTTCGCCCCAACCTAAAACCTCCACAACGCTTACCTTTAAACAATTTTCCTGAAGGATTTGATCCTGAGATGGCCTATCAGCTGAGAGAGAGAGATCCTCTGACTCTAAAAGATATGCAAAAAAGAGCTCTTGCTGTGGAAGTTAATTTAATGGAGAAAAGAGCAAGAATAAAGAATGAAAAGAGAGTGTCATTCAGAGAGGAATCCACACCTTCCACATCTAGCTCAAAGATGGAGAAAATGATGGAGTAGATGATGAAAAAGATGAGCATACTTGAGAGAGCACAAACCAGTCAAAACCAAACAGCTCCTCAAAACAGAAATCAAAACCAAAATCAGAATTTTAGGAGAAACCAGCCTCAAAACAAACCAAGGGAGGATGATTAACAGATTAATCCTCCTTTTCATCAAAATTATGTGAGTGAGGCTGAAGAAACATTAGAACAAATAGATGAAGATGATATAAACATGTTGGGAGTAGATAATGATGATTTTGAAGTTCATTACAATAGGAAACAAGGTCTATATACACCCTATGATGAAAAGAGAGCAGAAGATGAATATTACTACCAAGAAATGGAAAATGTCATCATAGAAACCACAAAGGAATATGACCTTAGGAGTAAAATAAATCAAGAAACTCCCAAAACTAAAAACTCTGAAAAATCTACACAAAACAGCACTGTAAATAAACCCAAAGTCACAAAGCAGAAAGATAAAATAGTGGCTAGAAATTCTGATAAAAACAAAGAAAAAGGCACTCAAAGTACTAAAAAACAGAGTGCGGACCTTAGTAGTGTTAGCACCTCAGCTAGTGCTCCTGTTAAAACAATTTTGACAAATGTAAATAGAGGTAATTAGCAAACTGATTTTGTTGATAGAGTGGCAGTTAATAAGGCTGAAACAAGCACTTCAAAGAATTAGATGCCTTTTAGTTTGGAGCAGGAAATTGTTAGAATCAAAATATCTATTCCTCTCACTGAATTAGCTACCCAAGATGTATATAGATCTCAAATTTTGAAGGCTTTTAACATAGAATAAAATAATGATACTGTCAATCTTAATGATGACCAGCCAGAACTCATATTTGGTCCTAAGATTGAGGGTATATATCAAGAGGGACCAGTTCCTCCTTTTTATGTTCGTTTAAATGTTCATGACAAGATTTTGCACAACGCTATGCATGATTCTGGAGCCTCTCACAATTTAATGCCCAAAGCTGTAATGCAGAGCCTAGGCCTTGAAATCACCAGACCTTACAAATATCTTTACTCCTTTGACTCAAGCAAAGTGAAATGTTTAGGTTTAATCAAAGACCTCTGTGTAAACTTAGCACAAATTCCAGCCAAGTGTTTAGTAATGGATATTTTTGTGGCTGATGTACCCCCAAAATATGGTATGCTGTTGTCAAGATCTTGGGGAGCTAAGTTACAAGGAACTATGTAGATGGACATGACATATGCAACCATCCCTGTTTTTAATCAAACAAGAAAACTTTACAGGGAGTCCCATATGCAATACATGGTTACTAGCCAAGAGAGACCGCAAAACTCTCCTCTGTATTCTGTAAATATAGGCCTTGACTCATTTATCCTTTTCAACAATGAAACATTCACTAAACAAGTGAATTTAACTGAATTAATGGCAGATAGAGAGGGGGAGGAAATCAACACAGAAGTGTCAAAACTGTTTTCTAAAACCAAAAACTACAGTAAGAAAAACACAAGTTTAGAGTTACAAATCATTCATCCATTGCTTTTAAACCTTAAGAGTCAAGAAAGCAATCCTCAACGCAATGAAAAATATGAGGAATTAAAACAAATTCCACGAAGTGTTGATTTTCAAGAACAATCTGAAATCACCCTAGTTGAAGAGGATAGTAACCAAACGGATGAACCATAAACTAGTCCTCTTTGGAGTATGAACTTCGATGGGTCTTGCACTGGGAACAATGCTGGTGTAGGTGTCTGGATACACAACAATGGGAACAACCACATGAAAGGACATTCCTACAGATTAAATTTTCAGTATTTGAATAACATAGCGGAATATGAATCCCTTCTTTTAGGCTTACACTTGTTAAAGAAATTAGGAGCCAAGAGAATTAAAGTGCATGGGGATTTAGAGTTGATCATTAGGCAAGTAAATGGGGAATACAATGCTAAACACCCCAGACTTAGAGCCTATAGGAACGATGTCATGGATTTATTGAAAATGTTTGAGGAATCCCAACTGATTTTTGTCCCAAGAGAAAAGAATATCCTTGCCCACAGTTTAGCTTTTGCTACTAGAACATGTTTAACACCATTTGAAACCAAACAATGCACAACTTAGATTAAATTCAGACCAGCTGTCCCTGATAATGAGAAATATTGGCAAGTGTTTGATGGAGACAAACAAATAGAAGACTTCCTGCAGTCCAGAAATGAATTTGAACTACCAAGTTTAGATTTAGACTATGAAACAGACTTTCCTAGTGAAGAAAATATACTTGATGAAGAAGAAGAGTCTCCAGAGATTGCTGATGTAAATCTGTTGTCTAACAAACTTGAAAACACAATAGAAATTTTTACAGAGATAGAAAAAGAAGATTTAGAAACTCTACAATCTAACAATCAAAGTTTGCCAAAGGGTCTGGTCCCTTTAGAAGAATTGTTTGATTTCAATGATGTGGCCAAGAAGCCAAAGCTGGAGCTTGTTGAATCTGAAGTTGAAGAGTGTGATATAGGCAGTAAACTAGAACAGAAGATGATCAAACTTTCTAAAACTTTACCAGCTCACATCAAACTGAAATACATAGAGTTGTTTAAAGAATTTTCTGATGTTTTTGCGTGGAGTTATGAGGATCTGAAATCCTATGACACTGAAATAATACAGCACAAGATACCTCTCAAGGAAAACCAAAATCCATTTAAACAAAAACTGCGCAGAATAAACCCTGTCTAGTTACCTTTGGTTGAGAAGGAAATCAAGAAAATGTATGAAGCTGGTATTATTTTCCCTATTAGATATTCAGAGTGGGTGTCTAATCTAGTGTCAGTTAGGAAGAAAACAGGAGAGATAAGGCTTTGTATAGAATTTAGAGACCTAAACAAAGCTTCATTGAAGGACAACTACCCTTTACCCAAGATGGATCATATTTTACAAAGGGTAGTCGGTTCTAAAAGAATTTCTTTGCTAGATGGCTACTCAGGATACAATCATATATTAGTACATCTTGATGACCAACTCAAGACAGCTTTCACTACACCTTGGGGCACTTTCATGTATCTGAAAACGCCCTTTGGTTTAATGAATGATAGTGCAACTTTTTAGAGAGCCATGGACATTGCATTCTCGGAAGAATTAGGCTACTTCATCATTATTTACCTTGATGATGTCACTGTTTTTCCAAGACAGATGAAGAGCACTTAGAACACTTGAGAAAAGTATTCGAGAAATGCAGAAAGTTTGGGATATCTTTAAATCCAAAGAAAAATATAGAACCAAAGAGGAAAAAGATTAATTTCTTGAGAAGGTTCATACCCAGCTTGGCTGAACTCCTTAGAAACATTACAAATATGCTGAAAAGGGAACAAGGGGTTAAGGGGACCTTAGAAACAAAGAAATATTTTGAACTAGTAAAACAAGCATTAACCAAAACACTAGTCCTAATAAGTCCTGAATTTTCAAAGGATTTTTACATTTTTTCATTTGCATCAGAACATACAATAGCTGTTATCCTATTGCAGAAAAATCTACAAGGACAAGAGCAGCCCATTGCATTCTTTAGAAAGGCATTAAGAGATGCTCCTTTGAAGTACAACATTATGGAAAAACAAGCCTTTGCCTTAGTCAAAGCCTTAAAATACTTCAAAGTTTACATTTTGCACACCCACATCATTGCCTTTGTCCCAAATTCAGTTGTGAAAGACATTCTAACGCAGGACCCAGATGGTAAGAGAGGTAAGTGGATAGTGTGATACTTGAATATGATTTAGAAATCAAGCCCACTAAACTCATTAAAGGCCAAGGTCTAGCTAGATTAATGGTTGAATCCAAATTGAATTTCTTGATATAAATATGATAAATGCTTTAGATGAACAAGAGGAACTATCAACTCCCATTATTGAAGATGATTTTATGAATTCCTCTTGGTATGTTGATATTCTCTATTTTTTGCTTAATTTGAATACACCTCCTGGTTTATCAAAAACAAAGGCAAAGTTTTTAAAGTTAAAAGTTGTAAACTACTACATTATAGATAAATGTCTTTATTGGAAAAATGCAAGTGGGTTATTGCTTAAATGTTTGCCTGAGAATGATGTAGAGAAGGTTAAGCACGAGTTCCATGAAGGAGAATGTGGAGGCCACCTCTACTGGAAGACAACAGCCAACAAAATCCTTAGAGCTAGTTACTATAGGCCCACCCTCTTTCTAGATGTACACAAGATGATAATTTCCTGTCATAAATGTCAACTCTTTGAAGCAAAAGAAAATTGCTTCCCTTCCCTTTGCATCCAATCACTGTTGAAGATACTTTTCAACAGTGGGGTTTAGACTTCATAGGAGAAATCCATCAACCATCATCTGCCCAACATAGGTGGATTCTCACAGCAACAGACTACTTTACCAAATGGATAGAAGCCATCCCTTCTAGGCAAGCCAATGGCTCTGTCATCATAAAATTCATTGAGACTCATATCCTCTCTAGATTTGGCTGTCCTAGGAAGATCATCACTAATAATGCTGCAGCATTTGGATCCAAGAAGATGGTTGAAGTCTGTCACAAATATCAGATTACATTAGGTCATTCTACTTCTTATTACCCTCAAGGTAATGGGCTGGCAGAATCCTCAAACAAGAGTTTGGTGAACATAATCAGAAGATTCTGGAGGACAACAAGAAGTCTTGGCACACAAAGCTAGTACATGCACTGTGGGCTGACAGATTGACACTTAAGAAGTCTATTGGAATGTCACCCTACCAGCTTGTATATGGAGTAGATGCAATTTTTCCAACCAACCTAGGTGTGCCAGTCGTGAAGATGATCCAAGAAGTGCAGTCTGTTGTGTAACCAACTCCAAAAAGAGAAGAAAAGAGATATCAACGCCTTAGAAATACGCCACTTCGAGGGGGCAATCTCCAATACATTACATGAATGAACAATTCTTGGATGATACAATTTACAAAACCTCCTTTCTATATATAGGAGTCCATGGGGCCATAATGTAATCCTAGTGGGCCACAATGTAATCCTAGCCGACCTAACAATAATAATTTAAGGGCACAATAATAACAATATGGGGGTTAAAAGGGTACAATAATAACAATAAGTGGGGCTACACTAGCTAATAAGGGGCTATACTTATTACCTGAAAACTTAACATGTCTCTCTCCTTCAAACAAGTGTTGTCCCCTTTACACATTGATTATTTCTTGATGCTTCTGTATAAAATTCTCATCCTCCCATGTGGAATATTATAAAGGAAAGTTCTTCCACTTTCTGAGATACTATGAAATTGATCTTACTTTTCGAGTTCTTGTTTCTGTGACTGATTCATAACTTATTTCAATGTGATGTTGATCTTCTTGTTGTTTCATTAGATTCTGCACCAAAGTTAGGTTATCCTTCGAGAGTTGGAGAACTTGTTGTTGATGCTCGATTTGATCTTCCACTAATTTATCATCCATATTAGCTATTATTTGATCCTTAAAACCATCCAACTTAGCCTCCATTTCTTCTTTTAAACCATCTATTTCATCTTCAACTTCTCTTCAACGATCAAACTTGTTGCACTTGTACCTCTGCACTTTGATATCTCATACTGCAACTCTTCCTCTTCATGCGTCATAGTATAGATTTTTGAGGGATTAATGGGTATGGAATTATTTTTTGGAGGCATTATAGAACCCAATACTGATAAAAATTCTAAAATATGCACTTGGAATCCCTTCAATTGCTTTTTCAAACAAACGTTATGCAATTTTAAAAACCAGATACACACCTTTTTATTGCTTTTGAGGAGCTCGATATTGAAATTGAATTATCTCTGTAATTGAAAATCTTCAATATCTGAAATTTAGCCCTGTAGTAGCCCTCTAAAGCTTCTTTCAAATGCCACAGGTCTGACCTAATTTGGATTCTCCAAGACAAAGTTGTGTCCAATCTCCCACAATGACCTAATTCTGGACTGGTTCAGTAGAGCGAACTTGTACGACTTGCCACGTGTCACTGTTTCATCCTTTGTCTCTGAAATTGATATACAAGAAACTACAGTCTGTGTGCTTGCAACCAATTTTTACGGCACTCCAATCCGATGCCCAAAAAGAGAGTTATTGAACTTTTTCCACGATCACCTCTTTGAGATGAAATTTAGGAGCCTGAAAACGCACTACCTTCCACAGATCATATCTCCAAAAATGTTGCGAACCAAGCTCTGAAATTTGTTGACGAATTTCCTCAGGATTTCAGCTTCGCACCATATGAATTTCAGACTCTAAACCTTCGTAGAAAAAACTTTATAGCGAAAATTCCACGATGACCTGTTTAGGAGCTTGAAAAAATACCTAACTTCCACAGATGATATCTCCGAAAATATTGCGAACCAAGCTCTGAAATTTTTAGACAAGCTTCCTCAGGATTTCGGCTTCGCACCCTAAAAATTTCAGCTTCTGAAACTTCGTAGAAAAAAAGTTATAGCGAAAATGCCACGATGACCTGTTTGGAGCAGCGAAACCCTAGAATCCAAAGCTCCGATACCAAATGTTGTGTAACCAGCTCCAAAAATAGAAGAAAAGAGATATCAACGCCTTAGAAATAAGCCACTTCGAGGGGGCAACCTCCAATACATTACATAAATGAACAATTCTTGATGATACAATTTACAAAACCTCCTTTCTATATATAGGAGTCCATGTGGCCATAATGTAATCCTAGTGGGCCACAATGTAATCCTAGCCGACCTAACAATAATAATTTAAGGGCACAATAATAACAATATGGGGGTTACAGGGGTACAATAATAACAATAAGGGGGGCTACACTAACATAATAAGGGGCTATACTATTAATATAGGGACTTAACACAGTCTGAAGAAAATGACATTATCAGAAGGATTAATCAAACCATACATCTTTAGCAAACCAGAGAGGAGGTCTACAACAGAGCATTACAAAAGCAGGAGAGCATCAAGAAGCTTTTTGATAGAAGGACAAAGGCCAATAATTTCAATGTTGGTGACAAAGTGTTAAAGTGGGATTCAAGGAAATAAGATAAGGGAAAGCATGGGAAATTTGATAACTTATGGCTTGGCCCTTATCTCATTCATTCTACTGCTGGTAAAAATGCTTATTTCTTGTAGGAATTGAATGGAGCTGAACTGTTTGGGGGTCCTGTCAATGGCAGGATGCTCAAACATTATTTTTCTTGATCCTATCATGTTTGGAAGCCTTTTAATCTTTTTTCTGATTATAAATACTTCATCCATCATTGCATTCAAAGTTAGAAAAATCAAAAATACAAAAACAATAGAAAGAGAAAAGAAGGAAGATTGTAAAAACAAGAAAGGTACAGCCCCATACCAAAAAAGAGAAACAAAATCTGAAAGTGTGCAAGCTCAAATGCCACTCCTGATAAACACACTCCTAGTTAGTCATATAGCCTAATCATGACTAATTAGTTTTAAATTTATTGCTGATAGGTTAGTGAAATTAGATTTTCCAAACAGCTTAATCTTGGCTTATCAGTTAGGTAGATTAGGATATAAAAATAAAGGTTCAAACAAGCTCAAAATCTGAACCTAATATTCCAAAAGAAGAATGACTCTAATCTATTTAAATCATAAGTCAAAGATAGTAGCAAACTGGTTCTGATATGCTCAAAACAAACTCAAAAACAAAGCTGAAGAAAAGAGAAGGATGTTCCTAGGACTTTTAGATCTTAAGCCTTCACCATTTTGATTTAATTTTCTACAAATAATAATCTATGTGCAGTTTTTTTTTTGGCCATAGATCAGCAACAATTTATACTGTTCAATCCTGACTTGTATTCTTTTAAATTTCTTGTTTTAGAAGTTAGAGAATAAAAATATGTTAGACAGTCTAATCCTAATAGATAGTAGTTAGGTAGAGGAGCTTATGAACTCAACCGTTTAATCAGAGTTCATGCAGAAATAAGAAGTAGAATTAGAGTAGTTTTTTTCTTTCAAAAGAATAAAATGTTTGTAAAAGAGTTTCCAATCCAAATGCACTCTCAAAGAAGAAAAAATGTTAGGTCAGTAGGATTGGGTAGGCAGAAAGCTTGTTTGATAGAGTTCCATTGTTTTTCATGGCTGCTAACATTATCAGAACCAAAGAAGATCATCCAAGTGAAGAAATTTACAGCCCAATGGATGAGGCATTGATCATCCCCTAGATAATACAAGTCTGAAGTTCTTAACACGTTCAAAAAGGTGCCATCCCCATGTGGAGCCACTGTTAGCCACCTATAAAAATTTTCATATCAAATGGTGGCTAAATCATTTTTCAAAGCCTTCAAGAAACAAGTTTTATGCCAAATTGTTAGTTCTTGAAGTCTTATGAAGATGACTTATTCTTGAGTTAATCTTCACCGCTGTTTCCCTCTCAAATCTGAAAATCTATTGTTTTCCTGAAGAAAACACTACTAAAAAAAATCCAATTTTTCCCTCATTTTACCCCTCCTTTCACTCAGAATTAACCTCCATTTTATCCCCTTTTTCCCCATGAAATTCCTTTATTTTTCCTCATTCCCCTTCTTCCTTTCATAAAAACCCCTTTGATAAGGTTTAAACTCCTTTTTTTTTGCCTTATCGGAAGCTTTCAAATCCTTTGAAATCCTTGAAAAAATCTAAAAAATGAGCCTTTTTGTGCTAAGGCTTTAGCCCCCTTCGGCTAAGCTCCTAAACCACTTCCCCACCATGCAACCTGGCATTGGAACCAAGCGCTAAGTCCCGAAGCGCTAATCGCAATCAGAACTTTCAACGATCGCATGTCTTTTTGTTACATAAAACTTCCGATACGATTGGCTCCTTTTGTGTATAAACCCCGATCATTTGCTTCCTTTGTAAAACCTAGAGCCTGCAATCGGGCACTAAAACATTATATAAAACCCTCCCCAATGCGAATTTCCCTTTGTATTTCATAAAATACCCCATTTTTTCATATTACAAAGAGTCCCGATGGTTCATTGGTTGGGCGAAACTCCACCATTGATATTAAACCAATCAACGATCGACAAAATCTCACATCAGAAGTTTTCATTGGCCGCGTTTTAATATTTTATTGATCTCCCCTGATTGGCCACCTTCCGATGGCTTCTCAGCCATTGATCTTCCCCGCCAGGCTCAAATCTGACAACCCACATTGCTCTTTTTCATAAGCCCATCCCTCCACCTTTGGACCTCCAATTCATTCCCCACCATTGATCTGCTTTTAAGATCAATGGTCTACGTTCAATCGCATTGGCGCTCTTCTCCCTTTGCCCCTGCCAATCGCAATATTCTGATTTCATCTAGGTCGTCCATACAATAAGATCCGATGGTCCAGATCATTTCTCCCTTCCCTTTGTTATTTTTCATGAGCCCTGTTGTATAAAGTTTTAAGCAGATCTCCACCATTGATCTTTGTAGATCAACGACTCACATTGACCCATTCTCTGCCCGACCATCACCTCATATTTTATCCATTTGATCCCAAGATTTGAACTGGACCATTCATCCGTTTCATCCAACGGTCTAGATTCAACGCGACAGGCCCAAATCCTTTGGGTCCTACCCTTCCCAGATCAAATCTCTGCTGTTCATTCCATGATCTGATGGTCCAGATAAAAACTGCTCATACTCTGCCCCACATCTTATCACCCAAGCATCTGTTCTCCATCGCGCTCTCTCCATGATTGTCTGATCTAAGACCCTAGATCTGATGGCCAACGCGTAGTTTCGCATGATTTTTAGCCTGAAGTTTAATGATCCAAAATTACACGATGATGGCGGTTTCAAAAGGCCACGTGTCGGCCAGTAACACATATCACGTTCAAAAAGTTAAAACAACCTTCCTTCCTTTTCGTTGCGCAAAAACAGTGGTTTCTATAGCCGAAACCACTTTATCCCATTTGTATTGCATTCCATCGCATTTAATCTCCGCAGTTGATCTCTGCAAATCAACAGTCCCAGTTTAATCTCGCGTTAGTTCATCGCCCTCCGCCCATCCTCCAAGGGACTCCATCAATCAACCTCCACCGTTGATCTCTGAGGCTGATCTCATCCGATGACCCAGAATCTTTTCGGAAACCCCGAATTTCGTTTTAACCTATTTCCTCCTCCAAAGGTTATTTACCCATTTCCTTTGAAATTTTCTCTTGTTGCGCGATAATATGGCCCTTCTACATAGTATTTTCCTGATTGATCTCAACCGTTGATCTCTGCGGATCAACAGATCTGACTTAATCTCTCCACCGTTTTTTCAAACCGACTCCCGTCTGACCCCCGCAAAGCAATCCTCATCATTGGATGCTTTCATCCAACGGCTGCGATCTAACACCAGCCTCCAAAGCAGTTAAACCCAAATATGCAGGATTTTCTTAACTTTTTCTTGTTTGTGGAGGTTTTAATGGTTGTTTCCTTTATGTTAAAATAAAATCAAAGGCCGGGGATGACGATCCCCCACGCTTTTGTTCATAAAAGAAATCATTCTACGAGGTTCAACACCATGTTTCATCAGTCCCTCATGAACACTGATGTCGTTTTAAAAACCCTTTGTGCGCCTGCACATCAACAAGACACAACAAAACTAAATCAATAAAAGAGTATTAGTGTTAAAGGATACAGTCACAACATACATGAAGAATTGAATATTTTTTATGCAATTTTGAAGGATTAAGGTCCACTTTCAGCAAATCAAAAGCCTAATCCTCTAAATTAAACACAATTTGAAGAACATAAGATAGAATTTAGGCCTAATTAAACCTAAAACACAGAATTAAAGCAAATTAACAGTTTTTAAAAGAAAAACAATAATATCTATCAGTCCGAGAGAGCCTCCACTGCCACATCAGAGGCTAATTGAATCCTTTCAGCTACCAAAAGCCACCTGTAGCCTCAAAGCATTCAAAAGAGGCTGAGTTATTACTAGAATAGAAGATATTAGCATAAAGACAGCTCAATAGTTATTTCGAATCAAAGAAACTAATTTAAAAACTGTCAGAGAAGTTGTTACAAGGATAAGAAATAGCCTTAAAGTCAAATATTTTAATCCACTAAGCCTCGAAAGCCAAACAAATTTATGAAACAGAGATATAGATCAAATAAATTCCTACCTTATGCCTTGCATGGTTTTCAAGACAGAGAATTGCATTAATTGTAAAATTAATGATACTTGAACCCTAGAAATATTTCCACCTCCTCATTTTCCTATAAAATCTTCTTGAGGAGCTCATTGTAAAGGGTTGGTTGCAGAACTTTGATATAATACTTGTGCTCGAAACTTTCTACATGTAAATAGTGTTCAGAGGCTCTTGAAGATCTGTTTGTAATCAAATAAGTTAGGCTGAGAAGAGAAGATGATTGCTGAACTGAAACATTGGACTTGAAGAATGTAACTGGATTGACATCAATATACAAGCTGATTCTTGGGATCCTAGTCTATATCACTGGTGAAGTGCTTCTTTCTGTGTTATTTTTTTCCTTTCGTGTATGCCATTTTGTCCACTTATTCTCTGATAAAGAACAGCAAGCATAGAGTTAGGATTTACTGTTTACAGTACCCTTCTTTGATTGATAATCTTTATCTTAATGTTTTCCTCCAAATTGTGTGTTTAAGAATGACTTAAGTTAAGTGTAAACATTATCAAGGAATGTTGGTTTGTCCCTGTCTTGATGTGCAAATCTTGAAAGGAAGTTCTTGAATGATATTTTCATTATGTACTCAGTAGAGTTAGACTAGAAAAGTTTATGGTTTGCCCTGTCTTCTAGTTCTTTCTTAAAAGGTAATTATAAAATTTTCCCAAAGAGTATGTTGAAAGCAGTTTAGATTTAAAAGTATCTTATCTGATCTTAGGCTGCACTTTGTTTTTCTTATCTGTTTTCATCCCTTCTAAAAGTAATTATGTGGATTACTGGATTGTTTGTCTGATGAGTTAACTTTAATACGAGCTTGTCCAAAGAAGTCTATTGTTAGCCCTGTCCTTTGGTTGGTTTTAAATAGTTTCTTAAAAGGTTTTTCTTGTTTGGAAATACTGATAAATCCTAGTTGAAATTATTGTCTTTTTCCACCCCTTCAACACTTTTATTGTTCCATTCCATCATTTTATCTAAGAGATCTTGTGATATATATGACTTTCCCCTTGGACCACTCTTGAAATTGTTGCACAATTAAACCCTTTTATGACTCCATAGCCCAATGGACTAAAAACCAGCGTCATATCTATCCTATCTACCAAATATTGTTCTGTTTGCTTATACCTTCATCCCTTTGGAACCCTTTCATTTTAGGACTTTCCACTCAACTAAAAATCATGCTTAACCATCCAAAACCAAACAAAAACCCTTGTTCTTAATAACTAGCCTAATATCACACATAAAAACCTTAAAGATAAATCAATATTTGCACTTATACAGAGATCCCTCTCTAGATTTAGGAGGGCTAGATCCTAGAATCCCAAAGTAGTTCAAGTGTTCTCTCTTCAGTTTTGGTCTTGCCAATCTGCTGAAATTACAGGGAGCTAACACGGTCACAACTTAGTAAATTTGATACGGCCGCCCTCAAACTAAACGACCCAACCCGAACGCGTTTGGGCAGGTGCCCTCACATGACACGCCCAACCGAACGAAGGCACAAGGGGGAAAATGGAAAATGAGCCACACGAACGTGCACAAGGCACCCCTGCGGTCACAACTTAGAAAATTTTATACGGCTACCCTCAAACGAAACGGCCCGACCCGAACACATTTGGGCGGGTGCCCTCACACAGCGTGAAATGGTGCATATGACCAAACGAGGGCACAAGGGAACAACTGGAAAACGGGCCACATGAACGTGCATAGGGCACCCGTGCAGTCACAACTTAGAAAATTTGATACGGGTGCCCTCAACCATAATGACCCAACCCAAACGCATTTGGGCGGGCGCCCTCAACTGAAACGACCCAACCTGAACGTGTTTGGGTGGGTGCCCTCAACCGAAATGACCCGATCCGAATGATTTTGGATGGGTACCATCAAATGAAACAACGTAGCACACCCGACTGAATGAAGGCACAAGGGAGCAAACGGCAAACGGGCCGCACGAACGTGCAATACAAGGCACCCGTGTGGTCACAACTTAGCAAATTTGATATGGCCGCCCTCAAACAAAAATACCTGACCCAAACATGTTTGGGCAGGTGCCCTCACACAGCACAACACGACGTGCACAACTGAATGAAGGCATAAGGGAGAAAACAGAAAACGGGCCACACGAACGTGCAAAAGGCACCCATGTGGTCACAACTTGGAAAATTTGATATGGTCGCACTCAAACGAAACGACCTAAATTGACCTGAGCACGTTTGGGAAGGCGCCCTCACACGGTGCACCTGACCGAACGAAGGCACAAGGGAGAAAATAGAAAACTAGCCTCACGATCATGCACAAGGCACCCTTGCGGTCACAACTTAGTAAATTTGATACGGCCACCCTCAAATGAAACGACCCTACCCGAACTCATTTGGGCGGGCGCCCTGACATGACGCGACATGGCGTGCACGACCGAATGAAGGGACAAGGGAGAAACCGTCAAACGGGCCACACGAACATGCACAGGGCACCCATGCGGTCACAATACTCTTGAAGGTACATGTATTAGGGTCCAGGGACTACATTGATGTGACAGATTTGGTGGATGCATACGTGAAGCCTTATTTAATGTTCATCCTAGTGAAGTAGAGTTATATAATGTTGGCATGGGTAAGGGTATGTAAGCTATAACTATAGTTTTTGCATATTATTTTTATTATGTCAAGTCTAATTTATTTTAGACCTTTTTCTTACCTATGCCATTTTGATGTGGAAAAGAGGTACTTAAGGAGTGTTTGAAAAGTAATAACGAAATTTAATATTATATTATGATTGAAAATTTATGCATTAATATTGGTCTAAATGGAAATAATGGGGATGTGGAGATAAAATTGTACTGTCTTGTGAAACTTTTTCCCCATAAGGGATAGAAATCGAGTGTTGGAACACAAAATTAGATACAAAGTGTGATTTGATACCACAAATAGGGAGCCAAAAGAGCTTTGAAATAGAGGGGGAGAGGTTTGAGCTAGGGGAGCTGCCTACACAAGGAGGAGACCCAAAATTTATCGAAACATGGAAAGAGACAAGCTGGAAGAAAGGGAGGGAGTTGTCCAACTAAGAAAAAAAAGCAGAATAGAACTAAGGGTACCAAAGAAATTAGTATTTATGCAGGGGAAATTGTGCGTATGAAAATTGTGCAAGACTTGGGATGCATGAAGCTACACCAGTGATGGTGCCCTCAACACAGTAACACATATTTCCATGGAAAAGGTTGCAGGATGTGCACAGGGTGGTGAAGAAGCTTGAAATTCGAAGATGATAAATTCAACACCCACTGGAAAAAATTCCAACTTGACTTCTTGAGATTTACAAAAATCCATTGACAACTTGGAGGGGAAATATTCCCAACTTCTTACTGCATAGGAGGAAATTGAGCCAAGAAAAGACAAGAGAATTCCCCATGTTTTCGCTTTGAATGAGATGAGCGAGACATTAACGTTCACAACACCGAGCAACAGACACATAAGATTGAAATAATTCTTAGCATCGATGGAGTTTACAAAGGTGTGGAGAGCCCACCAACTAGCAGAAGAGTTGTCTTGACTCTCAAGGGCACACCCTTGAACTGATACTTTCTGCCTTATCATATTAACACCAACCATGAATTCCACCTTTAGACTAGTGAACTCCCATGCCCGAGGGATCGAATCAACCACGAAATTCATTAACTCTCCCCACCATGTATCCATCAATGAACTTGGTATGAAGGGAAAGGAGGGAATTAAGGTTTGTCCAACTTCATAAGACTCCACATGTGAGGGGTAAATGGGCACATGGCCAACACCCCCACAAACCACCACCTCAACCTTAATGATGAGATCCTGACACCAAATGTTATGCGTGATGTGAATATGTGCATATATCGGAGGAGACAGGGGGGGGGGCATAGAAAGGAGGGCTTTGGAAATATTCAAAAAATAATTCTCATGGTGCATATATCCAACTAGAAAAACAAGAGATAGGGGCAATTATATTGAATGGAATTATTCATGGAATATCTTTCCAACCTGACATGTCATTGATCTCATACTAACCCGCTTCCTTCAAGAAGGAAGGCTTGATTCATTTGTGTATCCGCCTCTTTGTTTTGGCTTCTTAAAATGTGGTAATAAGCCTTTTGAGAGAATGATTTTAGGGTGCTATTGATTTTTCTAAGGAGGAGGGATAAATTATTGTTCTTCAGGAGAAAACCTTTTCGAAGGTGTTGAATAGTGATAACGGAATCCCCCAAGATCACTAACTTAGAGACATCTCAATCATTAGCCAATTGGAGACCTGGAAGAAGCCCATACATTTATGTGAGGTTGTTCATTCTTTAGACTAGCCCCCATAAGTACTTTATTTTTCATATTCCATTGGGATTTAGGAGAATCTCTCCCCCTCCCCCTCCCACCACCCCAACTATTTAACTTTTATATTTTATTGAACTATTATGCTTCTATTATAACTCTTTATAAATGTATAAATTTATATAATTTAAATTTATGTGGTATAAAAAAAAAATTAACATATTAGAATTGTGAATATAAAGATAAAAAAATAGAAACTAAAAATATTATACAAAAAAAGTGGTGTTCTATGTAAATTAACAACATAACTTCCAACATGATCCTCATAAAACTAACTAAACCCATATTGGTCCACTGTCAAGTTTGATACTTCAATAAATTTTTAGATGATTTCCATGAAATTATTAGAGTTTTTGTTTAGCTGGTTTAAATTTGACTTGAGATTTGTGAACCTCATGAAATTAATTTACCAAAAAAGAAATTAGACAAAATTCAAATGTAATTAATTTTATTCACCAATATAATAACTTACTTCAAAACTATATAAAAAAATATATTTAAAATATAATTGTTAATATATTTGAATGCAGTGTGAATTCTATAATAATTTTAGATATTTATTTTTAAAAAAAATTATTCTATTTTATATTTATATATATTTTGTACCAAATGTCGCAAGACCGACGAATATGTTAGCAACGTCGACGTTATGTCCCACAAACGTCACTCTTCCAACGTTTTGTGCCAAATGTTGCAAGACCGATGTATATGTTAGCACCGTCGCATTTCCGACGTTTTGTGCCAAATGTTGCAAGACCGATGAAAATGTTAGCAACGTCGCAATTCCGACGTTTTGTGCCAAACGTCGCAAGACCGACAAATATGTTAGCAATGTCGCATTTCCGACGTTATGTCCCACAAATGTCACTCTTCCGATGTTTTCTGTCAAACGTCGCAATACCGACGACATTCATGAACGTCGCAAAAGCAACGATGTCCCTAAACGTCGGTATAGCGACAGTTGTTGGTAGGATTTGAAAAATTGATAAAATTTGGGGAAATTTCCGACAATACGACAAAAGTGTCGGAACTAAAGTGTCAGAATTTCCGCCAAATGTACTAGTGATGATTGTTGGATGATGTAGGGTTGCAAGTCATGAAGTTGATTCCCCATTCACAAAAGGGTATAGCGACGATGATCAAGTGCAGAGGAGCAGGAGGGGCTCTTTCTTTATCAGCAAATCACTAGCATCGCTCGCATCTCTTGACTGCTATGATGCAATCGCGAAACAAGGAGGGCCAGAAATATCCTGCCCATAGGATTTTTTGGGTGATGGCCATCCCGTAAAGGTGGCCCCCGCAAGCTCTGTCGTGGTAGTCATTGAGGGCTTGTTCCACTTGGTCATGAGTAAGGCATCGACATAAAATGGTGTTGATGCCCCGTCGGTACAAAACATCTCCCATGAGGAGATATTGGGGGGCCTGATGGTGAATGCACCGATGGTCATCTCGAGTGAGATGAGGTCTAAAATTTTGGGTTTGTAGAAAGAGGAGAATATCTCCATACCAAGGGTCGTCCCTTACTACGAAGAAGAGGTGTTCATATGGTAGCAAGTCATTTACTGGTGATCCCTTGGTATCTCTTGGGAGGTCCGTAATGAAATATGCTAAGATTAATGCCTTTTTTCTCTTAGGGGAGTGAAACTGTAAGTCGTATTCTTAGAGAATGACTATACAACAGGCATACTTGTGGTTCTTTAGGTGGCGCATGAGCAGATATTTGATGGGATTAATATCTGCAATGACCATAGTGGTCTTTAAGATGTTGTAGTGGCAAAGATTTTGGACTGCATGTATTAATGCTAGGGTAGTCTTTTCTTCGAGCTCATACCTTAATGCTGGGCCTGCTAAGGTTTTACTAACATAACAGATTATGTGCTCCTTCCCATCCGAGCCTTCCTGGATCAATACTCTAGCCAAGGAAGTCTCGGAAGCTGATAGATATAGGATGTAATCTCTGTCATAGTCTGGGGGACTGATGAGAAGTCCTGAAGACAACATTTATTTTAGTGCATGGAATTCTTTTTGGGCATGATCATCCCATTTGAATGGGATGTCCTGGAAAAGGAGGCGCAGGAACCGTTGAACGCAAGTGGCATAATATGGGATGAAGCATCTTAAAAAATTGGCCTTCCCCTACAGGCTTTGTAGTTTTCTGAGGTTTCGAGGTGGAGGTACCTATTTGATGGCTTGGAACTTGAGGGGGTCCACGTAAATCCCTTATTGTGACACGATAAAACCTAAGAGTCTTCCTGCTGTGACGCAGAAGACACACTTGAGGGGGTTCAAGCGTAGGTTGTATTGGTGGCATCGTTGGAATACCAATCGTAGATCCTCAAGATGGTATGAGCACTTCTTGGAGCAGATTGTTAGGTTGTCCAAGTAGGTGAGGATAAGGTGTGCCAAGTCATGAAATATGTATTTCATGGCCCTCTGGAAGGTGGCTCCAACATATTTTAGGCCAAATGGCATTACCTTGTATGCGAATGTGCCCTAGGGGGTAGTGAACGTGGTTTTGTATCGGTCTGTATGGTGGATTTGAATTTGATTGTACCTAGAGAATCCATCCATAAAGGAGAGATCCTCGTGACCCACACAAGCATCGATGACCCGGTCAATGAATGGGGTGGGATAATTTTCCTTGGGACATGCTTTGTTCAAATCGTGAAAATCGGTGCAAACATGTATTGTGTCTTGTTTTTTCATGACGGGAATAGGGTTGGAATGTAGAAACTATATACAAGATGCATGTATATATCCAGATCCTTCTGATCTAACAATATTTATCTTCTTGCTAAATACAAAATCCTTCCACTGTTAATGTTTTGTAGAAATTTAAACTCAATTTTAAAACACATGAAGCAATAAAAACAATCGCACATAACACAATTGTTTAACGGGAAAGCCTGAAGCTAAAAACCCCAAATATCATATATTATGTATCATGGAGATCATGTAACGGTCTCATACAAAGCTTAGTACATCAAGCTCTCAGTACAATCAATATTCACACACTAACATAGAAAAAATCTACAAATCCATGCCCTGATTTCTGCCTCTTGATAACCTCCACTGTGAAATCCCTGCCTCTATGGTATTTGAATTTGCTCCTGTCGAGTTCCTTCGTCAGAATATCTGCAGCCTGATCTTCCGTAGGAATGTACTAAAGAAACATAATATTTCGCTACACACAATCTCTGATATGATGATATCAGATATCAATATGTTTAGATCTATCATGAAACATAGGATTAATCGAGAGTTTAATGCAACTCTGATTATCACAATTTATCACTGTAGGATCTAAATGTGAACTAAACAAACCGACCAGGATCTTCCTGATCTAGATAGCCTCACATGCAGCTTGACTTGTTTCCATGTATTTTGATTCCGCTAAACTGAGTGCCATGGATATTTTTTTCTTACTATACCAAGAAACTGTTGTAGATCCGACACTGAGAACCCCTCTTGATGTTCTCTTTCTGTCTGTTGGGATGCCTGCCCAATCTGCATCCTTGAAGCCATGCAACCTCACCTCATCCATCTATCTGTACCATAAGCCATACCCAGATGTGCCCTTGAGATATCTCAGGACATGCTTGCCTGCCTTCCAAAAGAGCTTGGTAGGCTTAACCATCGATTGTGAAAGCTGGTTCACCGCATAGCATATGTCCGGTCTTGTATTAACTAAATACATGAGTGAACCCACCAACTGTCGATAAACAGTGGCATCCACTACCTCTGCCGATGTAGCGTCCTCTTTCCTCCAATTTCCTGGAAAAGGAGTTTTGATAGGCTTGCAGCCTTACATGTGAAACTTCTCCAGTATCTCCCGGGCATACTTGCCTTGAGACACAAACAGTTGACCTTCCCGTTGCCATATTTCCAATCCAAGGAAATAATGGAGGCTCAAATCCTTCATCTCAAACTCCTTTACAAGATCTACCTTTCATGAGTGTATCAATTTCTCATCACCTGTTAGTATTAAATCATCAACATAAAGAACAATTATTAAAATCTTACCCTCCACCACAATTTGATACAGGTTTGCATCCGCCTCACTCTTGGTGAAGCCAAGTCCAGTGAAATAGTTGTCGATCCAAGTGTACCAAGCACGACGTGCTTGTTTCAGCCCATACAACGCTCTTTTGAGCCTGCACACATGTGATTCACTGCTGAAGATATCAAATCCTTTAGGCTGCTCTATGTACACCTCTTCCTCAATGATCCCATTGACAAACGCAATCTTCACATCCATGTGATGAATGTGCCAACCCATCTGTGCTAAGAGAGAAAGGATGATCCTTATGGAAGAATACCATGCAACAGGTGCAAAGGTTTCTTCATAATCAATCCCCTCGATCTGTGAGAAGCCTCAAGCAACAAATCTTTCCTTATACTTCTCAACGCTCCCATCAGTAGCTTGCTTTACCTTGTAAATCCATCTTGATCCTACAGCTGATTTACCCACTGGCCTCGGAACAATCTCCCAAGCATTGTTTCTGACAATGGAGTCATACTCCTCCACCATGGCATCTACCCATGTGGACTCCTGCACTACTTCTTTAAAAGAAGATGGCTCTGTCACAATACACTTCCTCATAAGAGCCATGTATCTGGTATAACAGTCAGGTAATTGTCTCTGTCTGCGCTGTGATCTAGGGACTCCTACATTTTGTGCCGCATCAAGCTTCAGTCTCTTAGCTTCTGTGGTATGCTTTTTGCCTTGTTTGATGTTTGGTTCTGCATGAGTGGACTCCTCCACTCCATGAATCTCCTCCTGTGGCTGATCCACATCTAGAGGCTCATCTTTGGGAACAAGAAGTTCCTCCTCTGCATGCAAGTGTAGCTCCCTCTCAAGTGAAAACTTCATGGCTTTCACCTCATTGAATTTTATATCCCGTCGCACCACAGTCATCTGACTGTTTGGAAAATACACACGATAATTATGGGGTGTTTTTGTGTACCCCAGAAATATCCCAACTTCTGCAGTTGGCTCCAGATTCTTCCTGGCATCCTTTGTCACATGAATGTAAACAGATGAGCCAAAAATCTTCAAATGAGAAATATCAGGCTTCTTACTAGTAAAAGCTTCTTCAGGTGTACTTGTGCCAAGTAATCTATGAGGACACTGTTTTTGCACATAAACCATAGTGTTTCATGCTTCCACCCACAATTGCATCGGTAGGCCCTGGTCATGTAGCATAGCTCGTGCAGCACCCACGATCGTTATGTTCTTCCTCTCCGTGACCCCATTCTGCTGTGGGTTATGAGGTGCTATGAGTTCTATTTGAATTCTTTATTTGCTACAGAATTCTTTGAATTCACCTGAGATATATTTACCACTGTTATTGCTCCTAAGAGCCTTGACTTGCTTCCCCGACTCCTTCTCCACCAATGCTTTAAACTCACAGAAATTTGAGAATGTTTTGCTCTTCTTCTGCATGAAGAAGATCCAACATCTATGAGAATAGCCATCAAAAAATATAACATAATACCTGATGGTTTTGTTGTTGAAGAAACCGAGAAAGTTCCACACACTTCTGTGTGAATTCTCTCCAGGATCACCGAAGCACAGTTCTCCTTATCATGAAAGGTGGTCTTCACAAACTTACCCATAGTACATCCCTTGCACTGATTTTATTGCACAAGAGTACCCTTGGGAATTCCAGTAGAAATCTGCTGCAAAATCTTCAAAGAGCCATGGTGAAGATGGCCCAATCTCTTGTGCCATAATTCACCCTCATCCAGGCTCACCACTTCTTCTACTTTCCCCATCATTGTAGCGCAGCCATCTACCTCCAACTTGTAGAGGTTCTTAACTCGAATCCCTATCTTCTTGGTTTGACTCGTTGTTTTATGTCGAAGGAAGGATTTTCCCCCACTGAAAACAATATCATAACCTTTGTCTTCCAACATTGCGACCGAGACCAAGTTCTTCTTAAAACCTGGAACATGGATAACATTTTTCAAAAGAAATGGATTTCTTGACTCCCTCTCAAAGGTAATGATCCCAATGTCGGTCGCCCTGTATCGACCAACGTCATCCATATCTATATGCATCTGGAGGTCCTTCTCCCCCAAGTCACTAAACAAATCGTTGTCTCCTGTCATATGGAAAGACACACCACTATCAAGATACCACACCAATCCCATTGCGCTTGAAACCAAGCATGCGATAAAGGAGAAATAAAGCTCAAATTTTGAGGCTAAGGCCTCACCCACTGTAGCCCCAACAACCTTCTTGTTCTTCTTCTTCTGTGGGCAGTTAGTGGCGAAATGCCCATGTTCGTGATAGTGAAAACACTTCACCTTGGACAAATCCTACTTCTTGCCTTTAGCTTCGGATTTTGGAGGAAATTTCTTCCCCTTCCCTTTCCTTACTTTGGCAGGAAAAGCGCAATTCTCTTCATCTTCATTCTTTGATGAAGAGCCATCCCTGGTACTTCGCCTTATCTCCTCCTGCACAAGGTCCGACCAAAGTTGCTCCCATCCCAGCAGCTTCTCCCATCCATTGACAGAGTCTTTGTAGCTATGCCAACTCTTCGAAAGCCCAAGGAGAGCCAATCTCACCAAGTCTTCATCATCAACAATAATCCCCACACTTCTCAGTTCATCCTTACAGTGGACAAACTTCGTGAGATATTTTGGAATACTGTCGCCCTTCTCCATTTTTATTTTTCTGAGCTTGTCTTTCAACGCCAACTTCCTCTAGTCACTTGTGCTTTGGAAAAAATCTATCAAAGCCTTCCACATTGAAAATGGAGTGGATTTCCCATGAATGTTGGACATAATATGGTCCTTCACGCCTTCCAACAGAATTCTTCCTATCTTTTCTACCTTCTTTTTCCATGCTTCAAGTCCTGCAGCATCACTAGAATCTAGCTTAGGAACATCTCTATCGATGAACTCCTTTAGTCCATTATCTTCCAGCACTGCCTCCATCCTGTCCTTACAGGTTATGTAATTTGAGCTGCCATCAAGGGCATACTCCAATCGCAACCCTTTGAAAGACATTTCAATGTATACTCAACTTCTACACCAAGAATTTTCTGCAGCAAATTTGAATTGTCCACCAACACAAACTCAGCAATTCTTCACAATTGCAATCTTCAAGAATTAACACTGCTCTAATACCATGTAGAAATTATATACAAGATGCATGTATATATCTATATTCTCCTTATCTAACAATATTTATCATCTTGCTAAATATAGAATCCTTCCACTGTTAATCTTTTGTGAAAATTTAATCTCAATTGCAAAACACATGAAGCAATAAAAACATTCGCACATAACACAATTGCTTAACTAGAAATCCTGAAGCTAAAAACCCTAAATATCATATATTATGTATCATGGAAATCATGTAACAATCTCATACAAATCTTAGTACATCAAGCTCTCAGTACAATCAATCGTCACACACTAACATAGAAGAAATCCACAAATCCATGCACTGATTTCTGCCTCCTGATAGCCTGCCTCCACTGCGCAATCCCTGCTAAAGAATAGCTCAGAATGAATTTGAATTACCCTTGCCTTGACTATGCAATCCTCATTGGCAACTCCAATGCGTGTGTGATGCAATCAATGCATCACTATAGTCACAACAGATAGTCTGTCTCACCCTTTCACCTATCTCTCCACTGGGTCTCCACTGGAACTGACATGAACTATAGTTAACTACTGTATTGTTTAGTTGATTAGTGAGTTATTATTTGTGAATTAATTAAATAATTAATTCACTCCACTCTCACTAGTGTATCATTCAGTTAGACTAGATACAACTAGTTCAACTGAGTTTAACTCCATTAACTGAGTTAGACTGAATAACAACTCCATGAACTACTCTTCCAACTCTGTCATAACTTTTCCACTTCAGTTCTAACTGAGTCCTCCATGCATGAACCACCAATAACCCTAGGAATTATGTAATTCCTTCAGCCAACTAATTTTCCAAACCTGTATACTGAAATTAAGTGCTCCAAGAGAATAAGTTGATATTTAGATTCTGATTATTATTAAGGGGTAATAATAATCGACACTTCTATTTTTAGATCGATGATCTATAAATAGACTTCACCCAATATTATAAAAATATAATTTCTTCTATTTTTCCAACTTGATCAACCATCAACAAATAGCGTCCTGCAACTTCTGAAATATGATCATCATGTCTAAAAATAGACATAGTCTAAAAAAAGACTTACACCTAAAAATAGCCTATGGGCCCACTTAGTGAAGGTGACTGATTTTCACTAAGCTCATCATATTTTTGAATCTCAACATGGAAACCCAAGAAATGTAAATAATGGGGTACATAAACCCATCTTTGTGAATCTTATCGATTTCTCATTTTATTGCTTCTGGCCTTTGATGGGTGCAATTGACGATGTTTCTGGCATACTAGAGGTATGTGAGGCCAAGTGTCAATATGGTGCTCTACGATAGTGGGACTAAGCCCAAGAATTTCTGAGTAGTCCCAGGTGAAGATATCTCTATACTCTTGTAGCAATTGGGTATAAGAGTTTATTTGTTCTGGAGAGCATGCTGTCCCCAGTGAGATTTCTTCGACCTTTCTAGGATTTCGGGATATGTTCACCTTCACGGTAGGTGAGATGTTTGACATGTTTCCTTCCTTGAATGCATCAGGCGCCGGGATAGGATTCTTGAACCAATCAACTCTCCCATATGGGATGAAATATTTGATTCAGTCGCATAGATCTCTTGTTATTTTGTCTTGTAGTAATGTTATCACTCCAGTAAATTCTTAAGCTGTGGGATTTTGTTTTTTAGTCAAAGAATACTAGAGGTAACCACAAACCTAATTCAAACTTTAGGATATAGCCTTCCTAGGGTTCAGAGAGGGCTCTCTCTTTAAGTTTTAACTTTGTTTGTTTTATAAAATATTAGGCTAGCTATGATTGGGCAATTGGTTTTTTGTTTTGATTGGTTTGGTGGGAAAATTTCACTTGGAGGAATAGATAGAGGGAAATATATTTGTCCATTGGGCTATGGAGTCTAAGTCAAGCTAACAAAACTGGGATCAAGGCCTAAAATGTCAAATGTCTTCAAGGCAAGATAGATAACCCTTGGAGATCTTGGAAAGTTGTTTTTTGAGGTGATATGATCGGGATAAAGGGCACTTAAGGATCCTTTGATCTGGAAAAGGGAAGTAGTAGATAGAGGTAAAACGGGAGAGGGAGAAATTAAGGGTTCCCTACACCAGAAATAAGAAGAAAAAAAAGAAATGATAACTAGTTAAAAACAAGGTGCTATTAACATGTCGTGTAGTAATATTCCTAGTTATACATTCAAATTTAGAATTAAAACACAGATGTATGCATGTAACAAAGAAAAGATACAATGACAAGTTTTAGAGAGTACTTCACTCCAAATAGCTTATCATAGGGATCCTAAAGTATGATGCCAAATAGTTGATCCAGTCATCTACTCAAAATCGAAACACAAAGCCTTCAAGTCCAACAAAATATCTATGGTAATCTCCAGCAATTTTATCCCACACCAAATACTTCTAAAGAGTGAAGTATTTATACATAATGTTTTACAGAATATCCTAGATGAATTCTATGAATTAAATTAGGAAAAAAAAATATCTTACAACAATAATAGAGACAATTGCTTAACAAATCAGCAAGTTGTCCTATTTTATTCAAAAGAAATAGAAATTGTTTTGGGATAAGAAGCAGTTGGCTGCCTGTGTGTTGTCCTTGTTGGCTCTTAGATATTTTTTGGAATCTAACTTGCCTTCACTGATACTCTTTCTCACCGTTACTCTTTCATTTTGGATACTCTTTAACCTTTAGTCAAACTACTTTACTGCTGTAAAATATGTTTTGATAGTGAAATCAGCAAAAAAAAAATTCTTTTTCATTTGTTTGCCTTTCATTCTTCATAATAAATCAATAAGTGCTTGCCAATCCTCCTTTTTAGGAATTTGAATATTTTTTAGTTTCCTAAAATTCTCATCAGCTTCAATATACCTATCAAAGGTTGGCTTGATCACAAATAGGTGTTTAATCTCATGCAGTAAATAAAACAAATCTTCAAAGTTCTTCAATAAAACTTTCCCTGTTGGAATGCCTTGTCCTTGTGGCTTATTTACCTGTTCTTTGGAAAATTTCCTTATCTTTTTGTCATAATCATTTTGTGGTATTAAATTATCATTAATGACCATGATATCAGGAAGTCCTTTTTGTCTCAGATTTGTGAATTTAACCATGAATCTAGTTATGGAAATATTCATAGTTTCACATTTCTCTTCCAGTTGCCTCATCAAATTTATTTTTGTGGTAACTTTCCTAATTTCTAGGATAGTTGTTGTCCTGTCATTGATTTTTAGTTCTTCCAATTCCTGTCTATTCTTGCTGTTAAAGAAAGTGATCAGCCTTACAACTTGCTCTAGTTTATTAGCCAATTAATCTTGTGTTTTCTGAATTTCAGCTTGTGTTGCTAGCAGTAGTTCTCTTTGATCAACAATTACCTGAATTGAAGGCCAAATATCATGGATGGCTTCAATTACATTATTCCATAGGTAATTTTTGATCTATGATATTTTCTCAGTCAAAGCTAACTCACTTTGTAGTTTCTTGAGCTATTCACTTAATCTGATGCCTTTTTGTTCATGTGTCTTGCCATTTATCTGAGCCAATTTAGTAGAATTCTAAAGATTTTCTACTATTTTTGTCAATCTATTTATATCTGTTGTCTTCAAAGACATCTCTTCCATTGCTTTCACTAGTTGACTACTTTCATCAATAGGTTGCATTGTTGTTGTAGAGGATTCAGTAGCTGAAGTTGTTGAAGAAGTCACTGGCACTGCAGTGACCAGTGGCTCTTTAGGTGTCAACATTTCACCTAAAGTTGAAGGCACTGTTGTAGTGATAACATGGATGACTATAGGAATTTCTGGTTCTTTTACTGTTTTCTTTTCTTGGACAAGCTTTTCCATTTGTATTTCCATTTCTTTAATCTGAGTTGTCAACTGAAGAATCAAACTCATCATTTCATCTTTTTCACTCTATTCTTGGAGGATTTTTTTTGTCTGAGGATGCTCACTCTGAGGAAGTTTGAGTTGTTTCCTCAAAGCTGCTATATCTTCATTTTTCTTTTTAATCAATAATTCAACTGCTTTGATATTATTAGGATCATATCCCACCTGTAACACTAGTTCTTCTAAGGCTTTTAGCCTTAGATCCTTGGCATACAATGAGGCTTTGTCCATCTTCATTTGATCTTGCATGTTGTAGATGTGTTTTGGAGCTTGTGAACACTCATAGATTTTGTTGCTACTGTGGAATATAGATTTTGTTTTAAGAACCGAGAAATATTTCAGTTTTGATTTCGTCATTCTTAAATTTGATATGCTTGTATTTCTCTTTAATATCCAATTCCTTTTCCTCAGCTGCATGTGAGGAAGATGATTCCATACTTTTTTTCCTTTCCATTAACTGTATACTTTCTCTATTGATTTCTTCATTTTGATTTGGCTCATTGATAATTACAGTAGCCACATTAGTATCTGGAAAATATGTGTTTGTGTTTAAAGGCTCTGTTTCTTCCACATCTATGGTCACTTTTTCTTTATCTGCTGAATATAATTTGGGCCTCTTGTTATAAATGATCTTGAACTTTGTTTCTGTTGTGGTTTCTGCAGTATAAGCTCCCTCTTCTTTGATTCTCTTAGTGGATGTCTCTGGCTATTTGGAAATTTCCAAAGTGTGACTAGTATTCCTTTGGTTTATTGCCTCTATTAAAGTGTTTTCAACCCACTCAGTTTGATTAGAAAATTTCTCTATTTCTAGTTTTGATTCATGGATAAAGGGTGTCAATTTATATTTTACCCTTAGTTTAATTAAGATCCCTTGTGAATCATAGTTCCAAGAGAAACTTATGTCCAATTTATATTCTGGTAACTATCTTGCTGCTTCCTTCTCTGCATCTCTGTGGTTGCATATAAATGGCCCTATCTGATTCTTCAACTTGAATTGGGTTTTCTTGTTGGCTACCATGAAGTTAATAAAATCAAAATTAAGGATTTTCCTGATGTACTCCAAGGCAAAGATCCTCATTGGAGGATGTTTGGGTAACTTATAAGGTAACAAGTTTGACCCAAAAAATCTGATTTAAGTGAATTTCTCATACAAATACCAGTCACCATTTTTGCTCTACTCTGATAACTGCAATATTTTTTCATTTCTTCACTTATTCTAGGCTGCTTTGTTTTGGTCAACATGGTAATCAATGGATGTACAAATAACTTTGAATAATTGAAGTCTATGCATTCTTTCCTGAGAATAGATGTCCAAAAGATGACAGATAAAGGATTCCATTCAATATCAAGTTTTTGAAGAGAAATTGGAAAATTATCTGATTGGAAATAAAGAAACATGTGGAAAAGGTAGGAGGTATATCTGAAAACTCCTTCAAGCTGTAAATTGGTCAATTGATAATGAATATTATCAGCAATGAAACCAACATAGTCAAAGATAACTGAAGGCAGTTGACCTGGAGAAAAGGTGGACAAAAATCCCAAGATAGACTCATTAGTGTGCTCATCAGTGAAATACCCAAGGATGAAGGAAAGCATGGAAATAACATGCCTTGACCCTTCAAGGAATTTAGCAGTAGAATATGGAGGGTTTAACTTGGGAATTTCTACATGCAAAGGCATAAAAGTCTAAAAAATCATGAACCTTTTAGGAAAATCTAAGCCAATGTATAACTTGGTGAGGGCCTCAATAGACAAAGGGACTGTTTGGGGTCAGGTTTAAGCTGTAACATTTGGTTAATTGACTCTGCAATGATAGTAAAAAGCACCTCCTTATTGGCATTTACAATGGCTCTTTGCTCTGGAACATAGTACTGGTGACTTTTTAGGCATATTTGGGCTACTTTTGCAAGTTTAAATTGTTTTTAGGAGTAATTCACTTTAGCAGAAGACCTTTTGGACAAATTTGGCTGAGGATGGATTTTATTTAGATTTTCTTTCCAAATAAGCCTCTCAAAGACATTCAGAGGTTTTTAGAACTGGTTTTTACAACAGAAAACAAGGGTTTTCCAAGTTTTTTTATGGAATTTTGGGCTAAAAACCTTTTTGAAAAGATCACAGGAGATTAGGGCACCTGCAGAGGATTTCTGGCTTGTTTTAGAGCTTGAAATGGACTATTAAATTGTAAAAATTTGATAAATTTCCTTGAAAAAGCGTGCGGAAGACAAACAGGGTTTCTGGGAAAAAATTGCTAGAGTTTGGCCTATTTTTGGGACTTTTTAGGCAGTTTTCTTAATTTATTTCTTAATTTAAATGTATTTTCTTTCTTTAAACAAGACTTTTCCAACTTGGTTGCAGGTGTAAATCTCAGAAAAATACATGTTTTAATGCAGGTATTGGCTTCGAAAGGGTTTCTGAGTTTCTGGTCAAATTGCTAGCTTCAAAAACTTGTTTTGAGCAATGTGCAGCTCCTCAACAGTCTGCAAATGTGTACTTTGGTAAATTTCGAAGGTTTCAGGCATAAAATAGCAACCATGGACTTTTAACAGGGTTTTTACAGTTGGGAGAGGCAATTCATTGGGTTTAAATGCGCAAATAAACGGATAAATTCCTTACCAAAGATTTTATTGAAACATTACAGTTGCATTGAATGCAGGTCTTACCAGGTGGGAATGGCAGTTTTGGAATGCAAAGGATTTTAAAACCAGTGGTTATCGTGCAGGTTTCTGGTGGTAAGCTGTTTTAACCTCAACCCATGCAATCCAATGGTTGAAGGGCACGTGGAGGAGAGAGGAATGGGCGAAAACCGCCCATTTCGCGTGGCTTTGGCTTTTGGGCAGTCTTACATCTTTTTTGCGTGATATCGACTTTTGACCATTAGATCTGGGATTTGGATGCAAACGGTCAGGATTGCTTCGGAAGTTGCATTGAAATGGGATGTGGAACCAGGCTTGGTTATATGCAGCGAAAGGGTTAAAATACATTTAAACCTTTATAATATAGCCGAGGGGTAAAGGTATAAAACATATATGTAATGTTTTAATTAAGGTATATGGGTGTGGGTTTTTATTTATTATATAGTTTTTAAACCTTTTCAATAGTTTAAAGACCATAGGGGCGGGGTATTCGAATAACGATAAGTTTTAGACCAAATGGCTTATATAGGGAGGGGCTTTTATATTTAGCATGTGTGAACAATAAACTTTGGTCCAAACGTTATAATAGTGGGTTTTTTGGGGCATTTTAAATATAAGGGAATTAATAAATATGGGAGGGTACTTCTTAGGGATTTAATAAAAATATGTTAAAATTTAATATGAAAGGGTTATGAAATGTAAAACAAAATACATGGAATCTCTAAGTAAAGTGTAAAAATTAAAGCATTGCTCATTTTTATATTACTTCACTAATACTTAGGATAAATGTAATTTTGAGGATTTTATGAATGATTTTGAAGGGATAAAGTTAGTTATTTTGGATTTTAGCTTTGCTAAGTAAGAATGTGCCTTTACTTATGAAAAAAGGGGTTTTAATGTATGAATGAAGGGTAAATGATGATAAATGTGGGTTTAACATAAGAACTCAATATTTTTAACTAGCCAGTCATCGAGCCTTGGGTCCGGTCCCAACAAAAGTTAGAGAAATGTTCTGAGCCTATTTGACTGATAGCTTAGAATACTTAATACTCATAGGGGAGGGGAAATTAATGATTTTACCCTATGATATATTATTTACATGATTGCACCACTCCTTTCTACCTACCCAACTTTATTTCTGACATTTTTTCTTCATTTTGTAGGTGCATTAGGCTTGCAACCTGAAAATATTTTTCTTTCAAAGAATAAAACTATCTATGTCTACCTTATTTCATCCAAGGGCTTATTTTAAATTGTTGAGCTCCTCATTATTCTCTACCTATCTACTGATTTTTCAAGTTTAAACTGTTTGACAAATCTTTATTCACTATCTAAAACATGAAATTGAAAACATGAAAAGTTAGGATTAAACTGTCTAACTGATCATGGATTATGGCATTTATTGACACTCTGCACATAATCATTATTCTTGCAGTAAAAGTAAAAGTACTGGCATTTGTACTTTCTCACTTTCAGGTCTTATTTTTATCTCTTTTTTCTTTTGGAGTCTATATTTTCCTAAGTCCTTTGATCTTTCTTTTAGGAATTTTTACCCTCTTTTTCATTTTTTATTATTTTCAAATATGGGAAAACAACTTGCAAAAAGCAAGGTATGTACATATTTACAAGACTATCAAAGTCAATTCAAAATTTATGAACCCTATTATTATAGGACCCTAACAGTGGCTCCACATGGGGATGACATTTCCTGGTGAAATATCAAGAACTCTGAGACTAGTAGCCTTTGAAATTTGACTATGATGACCCTGTAAATGTTTTCTGATATCTACAATTTATTCATACTTATGATATTTACCTCTCAAATCTTAGGGCCTTCTCTCCGGGCTTCAACTTTGATAGGAAAAACATCCAATCCAATCTTAAACTCTGCAATGTATATGTACAATGATCAAAGTGAATAAAAACTAACTATTTGTTAACTGAGGGGAGAAGTAGTGCTTCATCATTCTGCCATTAACTGGTCCTTCTTTTAGATCTGTTCCATCCAATTCTTTCAGAAAGAAAGCATTATTACCTCTATATCCATAAATTACATAAGGTCATTTCCATAGAAAATCAAATTTTCCATGTTTTCCTTTGTCTTCTCTTCTAGAATCCCATTTTAGCACTTATCTCCTATGTAAAAATCTTCTTTACTCTTTTTATCATAGATTTTCTTGATTTTATCCTGAATGACTTGAGATTTGATATAAACTTCTTCCCTTGTTTGTTGCAAGTGAATAGTTTGATTTATCCTTCTTTGGATGTCATTTATTTCAACCTGTAAGTCTTGGATAATTTTCATCACTGGTACTCCTAAGGAGGATGGAAAAATAGCATCCATTCCATATACAAGTTGGTAAGGAGATGTACCAATGGATTTCTTAGTAGTAAGTCTATCTACCCATAAGGCATTTACTAACTTCTTATTCCAAGTCTTTTTATTGTCTTCAAGTAACTTTTTGATGATGTTTACAAGGCTTTTGTTCGAGGATTCAGCTAGGTCATTACCCTGGTAGTAATATGTAGTAGAGTGGCCTAGGGTAATATGGTATTTCTGACAAAAGTGAATCATTTTCTTGGATTTGAATGCTGCTGCATTATCAGTAATTATTTTTTGGGGACATCCAAATCTTGAAAGAATGTTTTTTTCTAGGAATGAAATAATGACAGTATTTGTGGCTTGTATGGATGGTATGGCTTCAATCCACTTGGTAAGTGGTTGTCAAAATCCATTTATGTTGGCCTGAAGAGGGAGGGTGAATTTCACCAATGAATTCTAAACCCCATTGCTGAAATGGAATTTCAGTTGAAATAGGCTTTAAAGGCAGGGGTAACAGTTTTTTCTTACCCTCAAAAATTTGGCACTTATGACATGAAGTAACATATTTTTTGACATCAGCAAACAAGGTAGGCCAGTAAAAACCAGCTCTCAGGATCTTGTCTGCAGTAGTTTTCCAATATAAATGTCCTCCACAATCACCTGCATGAAATTCTTCAAGTATTTTGTCAGATTCTTCCTTTAGTAAACAATTTAATAAAATCCCACTATGATCTCTCCCAAAAAGTACATTATCTAAGATACAAAATCTTACTACTTTAAGTTTTCAAAATCTAGATTTGGTTCTTGAAAATCCAAGAGGAGCTTTTAAGTTTTGTAATACAAAAATAATATTTGTATACTAAGGTGAATCTGAGAAGGCTTCACTGATCTTTGGAGTCACCATCTCTTCCTGATCATCCACTTGAGAAATAAAATTTATATCTAGGGCATTACAATTGGATTTCTCCATAAGTCTAGCTAATCCTTGACTTTTAATGAGCTTAGTGGGTTTTATCTCTATGTCATATTCTAAGATAGTGGCAATCCACTTACCTCTTCTTCCATCAGGACCATCCTGAGTAAGAATGTCTTTAACTACAGAATTTGGGACATAGGCTATAATGTGTGAGTAGAGAATATAAACTCCGAAGTCTTTAGTAGCCTTTACCAAAGCTAGGGCTTGTTTTTCCATAATTTTGTACTTCAAAGGGGCATCTCTAAGGGCCTTACTAAAGAAAGCTATAGGTTGTTCAAATCCTTGGTCATTTTTCTGCAGTAAAACTGCAGCAATGATGTGTTTTGAAGCAACTGAAAAAATTATGAAATCTTTCTTAAAATTAGAACTTATTAGAGCTGAAGTTTTAGTTAAGGCTTGTTTGATGGAGTCAAATGATTGTTTAGCCTCAACAATCCATTTAAGAACTGAATCCTTTTTTAGCATGTTACTTAATTCTCTAATTATCTCAGCTAAGTTAGATATGAATCTTCTTAAAAAATTTATATTACCTAAAAAGGCTTGTAATTCTTTGATGTTTCTTGGTGGACTGATGTTCAGAATTGCTTCTATTCTAGCAGGACCTATTCTAATTCCTTCTTTTGAGATTATATGTCTTAGTAACTTGCCTTCTTCTAATCCAAACAGACTTTTCTTAGGATTTAAAGAGATGCCAAACTTCCTGCATTTCATAAAAACTTGTTTCAGATGATCCAAGTGTTCATTATCAGTTTTGGAAAACACAGTAATGTCATCTAAGTAAATCACTAAGAAATCATGTATTTCCTTAGCAAAGGCTATGTCCATATCCCTTTGAAAGGTTGCTCCTGCATTCATTAGGCCAAAAGGAATTTTTACGTACATAAAAGTGCCCCAAGGAGTAGTAAATGTTGTTTTAGCTTAGTCTTCTTCTTGGACTAGGATCTGGTTGTATCCTGAAAAACAATCTAATAGTGAAATCCTTGAAGAACCCACTACCCTTTGTAACATGTGGTCCATTTTAGGTAAAGGGTAATTATCCTTTAAGGATACTTTGTTAAGATTTCTAAAGTCAACACACAATCTAATTTCTCTTGTTTTCTTTCTCTTTGGAACTAGGTTGGAAACCCAATCAGAATATCTGATTGGTGCAATGATCTAGGCATCATACATTCTTTTGACTTCTTTTTCAATCAAAGGTAATAGCACAGGGTTAATTCTTCTCAATTTTTGTATGAATGGCTTTTGATCTTCTTTTATTGGAATTTTATGTTGGATTATGTTTGTATCATAAGATTTTAAATCTTCATAACTCCAAACAAACACATCTTGATATTCCCTTAAAAGCTCAATATATTTATCCTTTTCTCGTTGAGGTAAAAATTTGGACAATTTGATTATTTTTGGTTTTAACTCTGTACCAATGTTACATTCTTCTATGTCAGATCTTACTGGCTCCATTTTTGGTTTTCTAGCTACATCATTGGAGTCAAAAATATCTTCTAAGGGGGTTAAACCTTTAGGTAAGAAATTATCCTTAAGGTTCAATATATCTGATTCATCATTGATAATTTCTTCAATTTCTACTTTCTCTAAACTATCTATGTCAGATTGACTAAATCTAGTTGGTTTATCAAACTCTATTATATTTACACTTAATTCATTTAAATCTATTTCACAATCCAAATATTTATCTATTGTACAATCTGTATCTATCTTACAATTCTGAAATTCTCCTTTATTGTTCATAAACTTGTAAATCTGTTCATCCTCAGAAAAAATTTTCCAATATTTTAAGTTATCTGGAATTATTGGCCTATGCTTGACTTCAGCAGTATATTTGTGATTAGGTTGGAATGGTAAATTGCATGTACTAGCAAAGGTAGCTAGACAGTGAGCCTGTATGTTTTGTTTTCTGGGTATAACAACAAATTTACATTCTAATAAATCATCAGTTAAATCTAGCACAGTCTCTTTGTATCGACTTAATTTAGGATTATAAACAGAATATATTCCATTGATTTGCTTTATGATTAACTCTAAATCTCTCATGATTAATATTCTTTTACCTCCTGAGTTTCTGATAATTTGAAGTCCTAGGATGAGGGCCTCATACTCAGCCATGTTATTAGTACATTTGAGGTTAAGCCTGAAAGCATGGCCTTCTGAGTGATTAGTTTCCATGTTTGTTATCCAAACTCCTGCTCCTGCTCCTAATTTATTAACAAAACCATCAAAATCTAAATGCCATAAGGACTCATGAAATATGTTATCATTATTTGGTGTTTTCTTTTTCTCTAACAATTCAGTTTGGATTTCATTAGTTACAGAGTTTCATAGGATAAAAGAATCAAGGTTAGTTGGTGTAGAATAAATTGGATAACTTATGGATCTTTCAGCACTACTGACCATGTACTTCATTAATTTTTCCCTATATAACTTTTTAGGCTGACCAAAAACTGATATAGTATTATAATACATGTCCAATTGTAGAGATCCCTGCAACTTTGCTCCCCATGAGTGAGAAAGTAACATTCCATATCTAGGCGGGATATCAGCTACTACAATGTCCATTAATATACTCTTACCAGGGTACTGAACTAGTGTTACACACAAATCCCTGATTAAACATAGGCATTTAACTTTACTGGAATTAAATGAAAACAAATATTTATAAGGCCTTGTAATTTCTAGATTCATAGTTTCCATCATGGCTTTGGGCATTATATTATGGGAAGCTCCTGAATCTAGAATTTTGTTATGTAGAATTTTATCATGAATGGTGAGACTGATATAAAATGGAGGAACTGCACCATCTGCATGTTTTCCATTCACATCTAGGCCAAAAATTAACTCTAGCTGGTCATCATTTAATTTTATCGAATCTTCTCCATCATTTAAATTTAATGTCTCAGTAATAGTTGATTTGTATAAGTTATGTTTTACCAATTCTGTCAAAGGAATTGGTATCTTTAACTTAGCAATCTCAGTTTGAATATTAAAAGAAGGTTGAGTTTTACTGATTTGCATTAATTCTTCCTTAGTAACTGTGATTTTTGTTGATTTATCTTGCTTCTCTACAGTTATGTTTTCATCTTTAATTGGTTTGACATTCTCTGTTTGGGTCTCTTGAGTTTTACTTCTCCTAAATTTCTTTTCAGGGTTGACTTGTGAAGAAGTAGATGTTTTGTCAAGCTTGGAATTATCAGAAAGTGTTTTAGATGCAACAATTTTTGGATCTACTAATTTAAGATCGGCAGAGGGCACTTTACGACCTAAATTTGTTGTTTTGTCAGAAGTGGAAGCTTTTACAGCAACATAATTCTGTGAATCTTTAGCAGTTTGAGCAAATTCATCAGTAATATCAACAATTTTAGGGCTTGATGCTTTTTTTAGGACTGGTAATGTTTTGGGAAGAGGTGGAGTTTTGCTTATTTTCCCTTGGGAGAATTTGCAGAACTTTGGTTTTTGGAGCTTCTGCTATTTTCTTATTTTGTGTTTGGGAAGTTTTTTTGGTAGAAGGCTCATTATTTTTCTTGTTTCTAAGGATATATTGGTTGTGTATTTCATTTATAGCATAGTCATAACCTTGCTTGTAATCAAAGGATTCACTAGATTCTAATTTGAGTTGTTGAAGTTCAAATAATTCCTAATCTTCCTGAGTTAGGAAAATGGTATTATTATCATCTATTCCCATTAGATTAATTGTATCCTCATCATCATCATTATTATTTTGAGAAATTTTAGCATAGTTCTCTTGGAAGGGGGGTTTTATTTTTTGGTCTCGGGTTGTTTCTTTTGATTTTCCAAAATTTATGTTTTTTCTAAAATTGGAATTTCTGATCTATTGTTGATTGTCCCACTGGGGTCTTCTTTCTATATTATGTAGTCTATCCATCACTCTTTCTAAGGTTTTAGCTATCACATCCATTTTTGTGTCTGAATTAGCATTTTCCTCTTTAATGGTTACTCTTCTTTCATTCCTGAGTCTATCCTTTTTAGCTAAGATGTTAACTTCTACACTACCAACATCTGTTTGCATTTTTTCTAAGGTATCTGCATCTCTTTCCCTTAATTGATAAGCCATATATACATCAAATCCATCGGGGAATTTGAGAAAGACATAATAAGGATTGGGTTTAAGATTTGCAGGGATAGAATTATAGACACTATTATATCTAGTGCAGTAGTCTTGAACTGACTCATTTGGGGTTCTTTTCATGGAATCAAACTCAGACAAAATTTGGAGGGGGTTCTTTCTCTTTTCCCATTTATTTAAAAATACTCTATGAAATACAGCTAAATCAGTTATACTACCAGTAACTTGATCTTTAAACAATTTCTTAACTTCTCCAGTCAAAGTCTGTGCAAACAGCCTCATTTGAACATCTGAGTAATCAATTTCATAAATTTCAAAGAAGTCTATCATCTTAGTAATGTGTTGTTGAGCATTAAATTGGGTAGTACCATCAAACAGTGGTATTTTATTTTGATAATATTGAGGCATGTCATGAAGCTGTTGTGGTAAGACTAGGGGAGCATATCTAGCAGCCATAGCTAAAAGCCTAGCTTGACTAGGGGGTAAAGTGGAAGTACTTGGAGCTGTGCTAGTAACGATAGTTGATGAACCTAAAACTGTAGTGGAAGTGTTGGGAAATGATATTGGAATATAAGTGGAACTACTAGGGAATGAGAATGATGTTTTACAAATTCAGAAGGTAAACTAGTGGGTATAGTGGATGAAGTGGATGGTGGAAAAAGTACTCTAGGCTGTGAAGGCAGTCTAGGGGTAAATGGATCTGTGGATGGGTTGGTAGTGGAATTTATATATGATGTAACAGCATACAAAGATGAATCTTCAGTTGGTATTATTGTAGTATGTAATTGAGAAACTAGAGGTTTGTTTGCATAAGTCAAAAACTAAGCTAATTCAATAGCTTCATCAATATCCTTTAGAATAGTAACACTAAGTTCTTCAACTTTAGTCTAACATTTAGCTTTCTTTGATTCTGAACTTACTGCAATAGATTTCTGTTTTTATTCAAAAATGAAATAAAAGTAGGGTCTAAAACAGCAGTTTTCAAATCACTTTCAGATTTACTTTTAAATAAGGAATGCTCAAATTTTAGATCAAAATCAATGTCTTTCAGACTTACTAATTCTCTTGGTAATGAATTGACTCTTATTAATGAGATTTCAGCCTCTAAGTTTTCTGTTTGTTTTTCCTTTTTACCAATTCGTTCTAGGTTATCTACTATAACAGCAGGCTTAGGATCTAGGTTAGACCTGGTATAGTAGGTTTTCCTAGAAGCCAAAATTAAAATTTTTCAATACCCACAACATATAAAAACAATCCTAAAGTAAAAGAACTAACAAAATGATTTCTTTAAGACTAATTTTATGATTGAGGACTAGTTATTTCCCCAGCAGAGTCGCCAGTAATGTTATCACTCCAGTAAATTCTTAAGTTGTGGGATTTTGGTTTTTAGTCAAAGAATACTAGAGGTAACCACAAACCTACTTCGAACTCTAGGATCTAGCCTTCCTAGGGTTCAAAGAGGGTTCTCTCTTTAAGTTTTAAATTTGTTTGTTTTATAAAATATTAGGATAATTATGATTGGGCAATTGGTTTTTTGTTTTCATTAGTTTGGTGAAAAAATTTCACTTAGAGGAATAGATAGAGGGAAATCTATTTTTCCATTGGGCTATGAAGTCTAAGTCAAGCTAACAAAATTGCGATCAAGGCCTAAAAGGTCAAATGTCTTCAGGGAAAGATAGATAACCCTTGGAGATATTGGAAAGTTGTTTTTTGAGGTGACATGATAGGGATAAAGGGCACTTAAGGATCCTTTGATCCAAAAAATGGAAGTACTAGATAGAGGTCAAACGGGAGAGGGAGCAATTAAGGGTTCCCTACACCAAAAATCAGAAGAAAACAAAGAAATGATAACTAGTTAAAAACAGGGTGCTATTAACATGTCCTGTAGTAATATTCCTAGTTATACATTCAGATTTAGAATTAAAACACAGATGTATGCATGTAACAAAGAAAAGATACAATGACAAGTTTTAAAGAGTACTTCACTCCAGATAGCTTATCATAGGGATCCTGAAGTATGATGCCAAATAGTTGATCTAGTCTGCTACTCAAAATCGAAACACAAAACCTTCAAGTCCAACAAAATATCTATAGTAATCTCCATCAATTTTATTCCACACCAAATACTTCTAAAGAGTGAAGTATTTATACATAATGTTTTACAAAATATCCTAGATGACTTCTAGGAATTAACTTAGGAAAATAAAATATCTTACAACAATAATAGAGGCAGTTGCTTAACAAATCAGCAAGTTGTCCTAATTTATTCAAAAGAAATAGAAACTGTTTTAAGATAAGAAGCAGTTGGCTGCCTATGTGTCCTCCTTGCTGGCTCTTAGTTATTTTTTTGAATCTAACTTGCCTTCACTAATACTCTTTCATTTCAAATACTCTTTAACCTTTAGTCAAACTGCTTTAGTCAAACTGCTTTACTTCTGTAAAATATGTTTTGACAGTGAAATCAACGAACAAATTTTTTCTTTTTCATTTGTTTGCCTTTCATTCTTCATAATAAATCAGTAAGTACTTGCCAATCCTCATTTTTAGGAATTTGAATATTTTTTAGTTTCCTAAAATTCTCATCAGCTTCAGTATACCTAGCAAAGGTTGGCTTGATGACAAATAGGTGTTTAATCTCATGCAGTAAGTAAAATAAATCTTCAAAGTTCTTCAATAAAAATTTCCCTGTTGGAATGCCTTGTCCTTGTGGCTTATTTACCTGTTCTTTGGAAAATTCCCTTATCTTTTTGTCATAATCATTTTGTGGTATTAACTTATCATTAATGACCATGATATCAGGAAGTCCTTTTTGTCTCAGATTTGTGAATTTAACCATGAATCTAGTTATGGCAGTATTCATAGTTTCACATTTCTCTTCCAGTTACCTCATCAAATTTCTTTTTGTGGTAACTTTCCTAATTTCTAGGATAGTTGTTGTCCTGTCATTGATTTTTAGTTCTTTTAATTCCTGTCTATTCTTTCTATTAAGGAAAGTGATCAGCCTTATAGCTTGCTCCGGTTTATTAACCAATTCATCTTGTGTTTTCTGAATTTCAGCTTGTGCTGCTAGCAGTAGTTCTCTTTGCTCAAAAATTACCTAAATTGAAGGCAAAATATGATGGGTGGCTTCAATTACATTATTCCATAGGTAATTTTTGATATATGATGTTTGCTCAGTCAAAGCTAACTCACTTTGCATTTTCTTGAGTTGTTCACTTAATATGATGGCTTTTTGTTCATGTGTCTTGGCATTTATCTAAGTCAATTTAGTAGAATTCTCAAGATTTTCTACTATTTTTGTCAATCTATTTATCTCATTTGTCTTCAAAGACATCTCTTCCATTACTTTCACTAGTTGATTTCTTTCATCTGTAGGTTTCATTGCTGTTGTAGAGGATTCAGTAGTTGAAGTTGTTGAAGAAGTCACTGGAACTGCAGTGGCCAGTGGCTCTTTAGATGCCAACTTTTCACCTAAAGTTGAAGGCACTGCTGTAGTGATAACAGGGATGACTGTAGGAATTTCTGGTTCTTTTACTGTTTCCTTTTCTTGGACAAGCTTGTCCATCTATATTTCCATTTCTTTAATCTGAGTTGTCAACTGAGGAATCAAATTCATCATTTCATATTTTTCACTCTGTTCTTGGAGGATTTCTTTTGTCTGAGGATGCTCACTTTGAGGAAGTTTGAGTTGTTTCCTCAAAGCTTCTATATCTTCATTTTTCTTTTTAATCAATAATTCAGCTTCTTTGATATTAACAGTATCATATCCCACCTGTAACACTAGTTCTTCTAAGGCTTTTATCCTTAGATCCTTGGCATACAATGAGGCTTTGTCCATCTTCATCTGATCTTGCATGTTGTAGATGGTGTTTTGGAGCTTGTGAGCACTCATAGCTTTTGTTGCTACTATGGAATATAGCATCTCTGAGCTTTTCCTGTGAAACTCTATCTGATCCAATTCATGAATAGCATATGTATCTACTTCAAGATCAACTTTCCTATAGTCTGACACTGTCTTTGGCACTGATACTTTTGGTTGCAATATTGACATAATCAATTTCTTACTTGAGTAGTCAAATCTGTTTTGAATACCTGGCTTTTGTTTTAAGAACTGAGAATATATTTCAGTTTTGATTTCCTCATTCTTCAATTTTATCTTCTTGTATTTCTCTTTAATATCCAAGTCCTTTTCCTCAGCTGCATGTGAGGAAGATACTTTCATACTTTTCTGCCTTTCCATTAACTGTATACTTTCTCTATTGATTTCTTCATTTTGATTTGGCTTATTGATAATTACAGTAGCCACATTAGTATCTGGAAAATCTATATTTGTGTTTAAAGGCTCAGTTTCTTCCACATCTATGTTCACTTTTTCTTTATCTGTTGAATATAATTTGTGCCTCTTGTTATAAATGATCTTGAACTTTGTTTCTGTTGTGGTTTCTGCAGTATAAGCTCCCTCTTCTTTGATTCTCTTAGTGGATGTCTTTGGCTGTTTGGAAATTTCCAAAGTGTGACTAGTATTCCTTTGGTTTACTGCCTCTGTTAAAGTTTTTTCAACCCACTCAATTTGATTAGAAAATTTCTCTATTTCTGGTTTTGATTCATGGATAAAGGGTGTCAATTTACATTTTACCCTTAGTTTACTTAATATCCCTTATGCATCATTGTTCCAAGGGAAACTTTCTTCCAATTTATATTCTAATAACTGTATTGTTGCTTCCTTTTCTGCATCTCTGTGGTTTCATATAAATGGCCCTATCTGATTCTTCAACTTGAATTGGGTTTTCTTCTTGGCTGCCATGAAGTTAATAGAATCAGAATTAAGGATTTGCCTGATGTACTCCAAGACAATGATCCTCATTGGAGGATGTTTTGGTAACTTATTAGGTAACAAGTTTGACCCAAAAAATTTGATTTCAGTGAATCTCTCATACAAATACCAGTTACCAACTTTGCTCTACTATGATAACTGCAATATTTTCTTCATTTCTTCACTTATTCTAGGTTGCTCTGTTTTGGTCAACATGGTAATCAATGGATGTACAAATAACTCTGAATAACTGAAGTCTGTGCATTCTTTCCTAAGCATAGATGTCCAAAAGATGACAGATAAAGGATTCCATTCAATATCAATTTTTTGAAGAGAAATTGGAAAATTATCTGATTGGAAATAAATAAACATGTGGAAAAGGTAGGAGGTATATCTGAAAACTACTTCAAGTTGTAAATTGGTCAATTGATAATGAATATTATCAGCAATGAAACCAGCATAGTCAAAGATAACTGAAGGCAGTTGACCTGGAGAAAAGGTGGACAAAAATCCCAAGATAGACTCATCAGTGTGCTCATTAGTGAAATACCCAAGGATGAAGGAAAGCATGGAAATCACATGCCTTGACCCTTCAGGGAATTTAGCAATAGAATATGGAGGGTTTAACTTGGGAATTTCTACATGCAGAGGGATAAAAGTCTGAAAAATCATGAACCTTTTAGGAAAATCTAAGCCAATGTATAACTTGGTGAGGGCCTCAATAGACAAAGGGACTGCTTGGGGGTTAGGTTTAAGCTGTAACATTTGGTTAATTGACTCTGCAGTGATAGTAAAAAGTGCCTCCTTATTGGCATTTATAATGGCTCTTTGCTTTGGAGTATAGTATTGGTGACATAATCTGATAATTTCCTGACAAGGGTGAGTTAATGGGACCACATACTTGGGTAAATGGGATTCCCAAATATGAATTTCTTCTTGATCATGTAAAGATTTCTCAAAGCACCAGTTATTGATATCTAACAGATTGAATTCAACAATGGGATCAGCTATTTTGTAATCAATATCAGCAAGGGGAATGTGTTCAATATCAACAACTGGGGGTTGTAATGGATTGACCACAATTGCAGTGTTTGAAGTCATGGCAGGAGTAGGTTTGGGTATTTTGGAACCCTCAGGTTTGCCGGTGCTCTGATTTTTAGGCATCTTTGGGCTACTTTTGCAAGTTTAAACTATTTGCAGGAGTAATTCACTTTAGCAGAGGATATTTTGGACAAATTTGGTTGACGACGACTTTTCTTTAGATTTTCTTTCCAAATAAGCCTATCAAAGAGATTAAGAGGTTTTTAGAATTGGTTTTTAAAATAGAAAACACGGGTTTTCTGAGTTTTTTGATGGAATTTTGGGCTAAAAACCTTTTTGAAAAGATCACAGAAGATTAGGGCACTTGCAGAGGATTTCTGGCTTGTTTCAGAGCTTGAAATGGACTATTAAACTATGAAAATTTGATAAATTTCCTTGAAAAAGCATGCGGCAGACAAACAGGGTTTCTGGGAAATATTTGCCAGAGTTTGGCCTATTTTTGGGACTGTTAGGCAGTTTTCTTAACTGTTTTCTTAATTTAAATGTATTTGCTTTCTTTAAACAAGGATTTTCCAACTTGGTTGCAAGTTTAAATCTTAGAAAAATACATGTTTTAATGTAGGTATCAGCTTCGAAAGGGTTTTTGAGTTTCTGGTCGAATTGATGGCTTCAGCAGCTTGTTTTGAGCAATGTGCAGCTCCTCAATGGTTGCAAAGGCGTACTTTGGTAAATTTTGGAGGTTTTAGGCATAAAATAGCAACCACGGACTTTTAACAAGGTTTTTACAGTTGGGAGAGGCAACGCAGTGGGTTTAAATGCACAAATAAATAGATAAATGCCTTACCAAAGGCTTTATTGAAACATTACAGTTGCATTGAATGCAGGTCTTGTTGGGCAGGAATGGCAGTTTTGGAATGCAAAGGATTTTAAAACCAACGATTATCGCGCAGTTTTCTTGTGGTAAGTTGTTTTAACCTCAACCCACGTGATTCAATGGTTGAAGGGCACATGGAGGAGAGAAGAATGGGCGAAAACCAACCATTTCACGTGGCTTTGGCTTTTGGGCAGTCTTTCATCTTTTTTGCGCAATATCGGCTTTTGACCATTAGATCTGGGATTTGGAAGAGAATGGTTAGGATTGCTTCAGAAGTTGCATTGAAATGGGATGTGGGACCAGGGTTGGTTATATGCAGTGGAAGGGTTAAAATACATTTAAACCTTTATAATATAGCCGAGGGATAAAGGTATAAAACATATATGTAATGTTTTAATTAATGTATATGGGTGCGAGTTTATATTTATTATATAGTTTTTAAACCTTTTCAATAGTTTAAAGACCATAGGGGCGAGGTATTCAAAAAACGATAAGTTTTAGACCAAAGGGCTTATATAGGGAGGGGTTTTTATATTTAGCATGTGGGAATAATAAACTTTGGTCCAAATGTTATAATAGTGGGTTTTTTGGGGTATTTTAAATATAAGGGAATTAATAAATATGGCAGGGTACTTCTTAGGGATTTAATAAAAATATGTTAAAATTTAATATGAAAGGGTTATGAAATGTAAAACAAAATACATGGAATCTCTAAGTAACGTGTTAAAAGTAAAGCATTGCTCATTTTTATATTACTTCACTAATACTTAGGATAAATGTAATTTTGAGGATTTTATGAATGATTTTGAAGGAATAAAGTTAGTTATTTTGGATTTTAGCTTTGCTAAGTAAGAATGTGCCTTTACTTAGGGAAAAAGGGGTTTTAATGTATGAATGAAGGGTAAATGATGATAAATGTGGGTTTAACATAAGAACTCGATATTTTTAACTAGCCAGTCATTGAGCCTTGGGTCTGGTCCCAACAAAAGTCAGATAAATTCTCTGAGCTTGTTTGACTGATAGCTTAGAATACTGAATAATGACAGGGGAGGGGAAATTAGTGATTTTTCCTGATGATGTCTTATTTACATGATTGTATCATTGCTTTCTACCTACCCAACTTTATTTCTAACATTTTTTCTGCATTTTGTAGGTGCATTTAGGCTTGCAACCTTAAAATATTTATCTTTCAAAGCATAAAACTATTTAAGTCTGCTTTATTTCATCCGAGGGATCAGTTTAAACTGTTGAGCTCCTCATTATTCTCTACCTATCTACTGATTTTTCAAGTTTAAACTGTTTGAAAAATCTTTATTCACTATCTAAAACACGAAATTGAAAACATGAAAAGTTAGGATGCATTTATTGACACTCTGCACATAATCATTATTCTTGCAGGAAAAGTAAAAGTAGTGGCATTTGTACTTGCTCACTTTCAGGTCTTATTTTTATCTCTTTTTTCTTTTGGGGTCTATATTTTTCTAAGTCCTTTGATCTTTCTTTTAGGACTTTTTACCCTCTTTTTCATTTTTTATTATTTTCAAATATGGGAAAACGACTTGCAGAAAGCAAGGTATGTACATATTTACAAGACTATCAAAGTCAATTCAAAATTTATGAACCCTACTATTATAGGACCCTAACAGTCAGGTTTGAACATTTGCTTGGGGAGAAAAAGTGAACGATGATGCATCACATCCCATGGATAATCTAGCTCCGTCATGGCTTCTAGGATGTCCTCACCTGAATGGAATAGGGATCCTAAGGGGGACTGATCCTACAAAAGGTTGTGTCGAAGAGGTTCAATCCGCATGGAGCTAGTTGATAGACACGAGAAGGATTCCATCGTCAATGTGGTGGAACTAGACGTGGTCGACAGAGTGTAGACAGATTGGGTCTACACTGTTGTAGGTGCAACTACTCTTGTATTTGGAGCTGACTCGACACCTATGGCAGATGAGCAAACAGCTTGGGTCATAGTTCTGATACATGATGATATGAATTGTATATGGTGTATCGTGTCTTTAGAGTTCGATGGGGGGGAGAATCTCCATGATGGGAGCTTGTGTGAGCGCAAGGTTGGGTCCCTTGTTAGGATGGTCAATTTCCTGTCAGTGGAAATTGTGCCTGGTGCAGAGATGTCTGAATTTCTCCATTAGCGAGCATGCCTTTGGTTTGTGGTTATGGCCAGTGAAAATGGCGCATGGTACCACTGTGCCAATTGAGTAGATTGTGTGGGAATCAACACTACTTTTCATCCCAGATGTGGATGCTTGGAAGGATCTATGGTAGAAGACGAAAGCTTCTGCTTCCATTTCCGAGTTTTTGGCATGGGTGTGTCTAGCTCTTTTGGGGAGTGTAGACTCAACGCTACTCTTACCACTCTAATATTTGGGAGATGTTGACATTTAATTGTATAATGAAAGTGTGAACAAATCCGGAAATAAGTATGCGTGATTTTCTCTTGGTTAGAGAGAAGTCTCTGTGGGAGAGAAGAGATTGTGCGAAAATTGTTAGCTAGGTGCTTTAGTTATTTGCACTGATTGACTTGGTGGCCAACCAGGTCACATAGTCCACATGTTATCCTAGGTTGGACCTAGGTCATGCTTGGTTTGTGCACCATTCCAGTTTTCCCATCACGCTGATGTGGATGTGGGGGTGATATACTTTATATACCGGTTGAGGAGATCATCACATTTCTATTTTAATGTATGTATCATATCAATTAGAGCACGAACTTGTGGAATAGAAGTACAGCATTGTCCATGGTGATTTCCCTGACACACTGGGAAAAAAAGCCTAGATATGGGGTTCTAGTCCTGCTCATTAGATGGCGTGACTGGGTACCAACAATGTAGCACTTCTAAGTCAGGGAAAGTGACGACCACATGATTGGGTGTTTTACATAATGCACAGGTTGTTCTTCTCTGCAGAGAGCAGTTGGGGGTAACTAGGGGTTCCCTGATTGGTCACTTTTTAACTGACAGAAAGAGGATGGATCTACTCGTCACATCTTCTTGGGTTGTCGAGCTATTCATAGATTCTGAGTCTGAGCCATATTCTCAGGAGAGGCAGATTATAAAGGATCGCATACAAGTTAGTGCTACCTAGAATCTAGGGATGTAGTGACAATGGTGTATTGGATTATTGTCACTGCATATTTGAAATGAATACTGGGTATCTGGGTCAATGCGATACACTACATGAATTGGATACCATCGCTGGAACATTTCTAGAGCTAGGAAATCGATGATGAAATGATCGCACTCATCACAGAGTACACAATGCTCAATGGGAGGAGGGGAAATGGCTGGGAGTCTTTCTGGAGACTGTCGTTCCTACTACAGGTATAGAATAGCGCGAGGTTCATCTCCAGAAGATTGGGTGGAGGGATCCTATTGATAGGATTTCTTAATGGCGTGTAAGGCATCCCTATATCATGGGATCTCTGGGCAATGATGGGTATAGTGTCCATAATTACTGCAGATGGTGCATGTGTGATTAGTGGGCAGTGCTTTACCTTTGCTTTTGGTGGCAGGTTCCTTTTTTTGGGAACTTGGAGCTGCGATGCCTACCATAGAGCTAATGAGTGGTTTTAATTCATCTAGCTCTAGGAAGATGTGGGTAGGGTGTCCTACTACATCACATATGGCACAGCGTGGTGATTCTTGTTGCATGGTGGGAGTCTCCACCTTGTTTCCTTTTCTCTCAGTTTTCTTAGTCGCAATCATCGGTTTTGTAATGGGAATTTCCTTTGCAGGGATGTTTGCGACAGTCTCCTGAACGGGTGGGGCCTCATCGGGACTGAGGGGCACTAACCCTGTAAAGATGATGTGAGTGGCTCCCGTCCCAGTAGGGGGAACGAGGTACCAAACTGGTATTGCAAAAGATATGTTTAGTAATACCACGGTGGCTAAGACCTGCTGGGATACGAAACTGGCTAGGGGATAGAGAAAAGTATTTTGGGAGGCAGCATAGGCTAGAGAGGCTGCCATTGTCAAGGACTTGGTGTCATACTTCTCATCTCCATGTCTTGACTAGATTTGGTGCTTGATGTGGACATTATGGACACCAAAGCCCTTGCGACATCAGGTGATGACTCAGGTATAATAGGGGGATCTCCTAGGAATGACCTTAGTATAGATGACGGTTTGAACTTGTCGGGGCCATATTCTTGGTGCCGTGTAAGCACGTCAATAGATGTGTCTACATAGGGTAGAATGACACCAGTATTTGTTAGGGGCCGCTTTTCGCTATGTGTCAACTGGTCAACAGTAACGATGTGGTCCTCATGGGGGAACATCATAGTTCAAAAGATGGAGGAGGTGATGGCTGACATGACATACATATAACTCCGACCAAGGAGTATATTGTAGTCCAATTGGGCATCCAAGACTTCAATGTCTATAAGGATCGTCTTTCTAGCTAAGCAGACTAGGACGTTTTGGTAGAGACCGACGGGGGCTGAAGGGTGACCATCATACGCTCTAAGTGTGATGTCTGATGGCTTTAGTTCGAGAGACCCTAAATTTTGCCAAACATTCTTTGACATGATGCATGTGAATGCACCTTCGTCAATGATACATCAGTGAATGGTAATGTTTTGGACCAATACTGGTATCTGAAAGGTGACCATTGAAGGAAACCTAGGGGTGGCTTTATCTATATCAAAAGACATCAGGCGTGAACCAGTAGGGTCGATGGCACCTAGTGTGGAAAGTAAGGCTTTCCGCTACTTTGGTCATGACTATAACAACAAATTTGATATAGCAGCGGGCAATTGAGCTAGATCATCCACAATGCTATAGTTATGGGCTGCTTTGGAATAGTTTCTTGTTCGCATAGCTGGTCCATTATCCATTTTTGGCAAGGGTTCAATAGGCATCTTTGATATGGTCAAAGGTGTTATTGGTTCACTGGTACTAGCCCCTGACGCATTGGCATTTGGTGGGATGTCGTAATTTCAATTCCGTGTCTGAAAAAAAATTCTTCGCCAGTCATGTAGATTTCGTGGCTATTTTTTCTAGAATCATCGGGAGTTTGTTGCTGCGTGCTAACTATCCCTTGATGGGGAGAAGGGCTCCTGTATGACTGCTATCTGCTGGGAGGATCCCCCCTATCCACAGTTACTCTGTAGCTTCTTCAACTCAAGGAGGTCGGGACAGTGGTGAGTGTAATGGCCGTACTCACCACAGATCGAACAAGAGTGGTTTGTCTAAAGAATTTCCCTCTTGTTATACCTTTGGGGGTTGCTTGTCTCTTGGTTCTGATTTGGCTTGGTGTTGCCTCCAGTCTGAGATCACAGAGGGCATTGTTGATTATTGCCTCCCTATCCCAGATTTCCTTTAGGATTTTTTTTTCTATTTTTCTTAACCACATTAGGAGGATAATTTGGATTCTTCTTGTTATATCGTTGGCGCGGTTGGTTTTGGGATGGTTTCACAAATTTCACCTGTACATTATTCTGCATGAGAGGGTCTTGTGCTGGAGATTGGGCTGATTGCGGTCCTAGGTTTGTAAATGGCTGTTGGGGGGAGATCTTCCATCAGCATGTCTATCTGCGTACTGGGTCCCCTGAGCCAGAGGATAGGGTTCCCCAAGCTGGAGGATAAGGTCCCCCATGCTGATGGTGGTATGATGACACCCTACTAGTCACATTTTATGGAGGAATGTGATGACTTTAGTAGCTGGGTTGTGGTATGTTCTGGGTAGAATCATACATGTAACCAGGGTATTAAACATTGTTTCTTAGGTGATTTTGGGTCAATGACCCACTTAAACCGTCTGCAGATTTCGACACACCTGAAAATTCTTTTTAAGTTTGCAGGCATGTGGAATTTGACAAGATATTGTAAATATACCCTGACTGCGTATAGATCAGCTCGATCTGTTGGGCCTTATTCATGGCGTCCTCTTGGGATATGGGATTTTGTTGTGCCACATCCTTTGAAATCTCTATGGTGAGATTTTTTAGGAACATGTATAACAGAATTCGATCGTCAAGTTTGGCTTTTACAAACTACGACGCCTCCGCCATTCGTGGAGATGGTCCAAGATATCGACGGTAGGGGTTTTCCTAATGTGGGTCAGTAACTCCATTTCAGAATCGTGGTGGATGGGTAACTGAAAATAGGTTAGGAATGCAATAGCAAGGGCACTAAAGGTTCCATGTGTAGCAGAGAGCTGCTCCACATACCATTTCTCAGCTACTTCAATTAGAGTGCGTTGAAATAGTCTTAGTCGAATAATATCATCAACGATATTGTTCGACGAACACCACAAGTGGAAAGTCATAACATGATTTCCAGGATCTTCCACTTGCTTCCCTTCAAATTTTTGAATGTCTGAAGGGAACTTCATGGGCATGGAAGGCCATATGGGGTCGTGTGAAATGGGGTCGTTTGTCAATTTGGTTAAATATGGTAGATTTAACGAAGCTAGAAAAGGTGACTACGAGGTTGTAGCCATTTCGACTTGTGAAAACATAATGTTATGGGTAGGAATAGGGTTTTTCTGTGACGTACCCTGCTGTGCGTTCACTTGGCTTCCCGAATGGGTAGCACTCCTTTGCCCACTAAGGGTTGTGGGAGGAGTGGTGTGTGGTGACCCTCTAGGGGTGCTCACCAATGTGGCGTTGGGAGACTGACTAGGGTTCCCAACTAAAGATGCCCCGATAAAGGATGAACCAATAAGGGTCGCAGTGTTCCGTCTTTGATGCATAAATGATGAAAGACCTGGAACCCCTCCCGGTAATGGGGGGAGGTCCAAAAGGCATCTAGATCAACGAGGTTTCGTTGGGTCCGTTCTGGCATCGACTAGGTATGGTTTTGGAAATATTTGAGAAGATATAGATTATAATCAAAGAAAAAATCTGATCGCATACATAAAACAAAGCGAAAATAAAACAAATTATCCCTTTAGATTAATCCTATGTGATCAGTCAATCAAAAAATATGGTTTTTTGTTTTTTGTGTATGATACTCAAATCCTAGAAGACCTAATCATCCTCACACACTAAAATGTAACTGGGCCTTCAGAATATATCTTGCGAATGTTGGCACAACGTCCTGAGGGAACTAGCGACGGCCCCAGTCAACAGAAGAAAATCCACCAAAGTAAGGGTAGAAGATCTAGTGATGCCTGCACCATCACCTATAGGGAAAGGATGCCCTAATTTAGGCCACTAAGCACCACTGTCCCATGTGAGTGTTTGATTCTTGGTCTTCTTGGTAGTTCAGTATTAGTACCGAGTATCAGTCGGGTCTAGTAGCCCCAACTGATACTACACACACTGGGCCTAAGCCTAACCCCCTCTGAATTGGGTCTCTACTGCACTCGGGTTTTCTTTCCGTGGGTGGATAAGCAGATTTGAAAGTTCCCTAAATATTCAACTTCTATGTTTCAAGATGAAGACTGACCAAGGCGGCTTATTGGATGCCTACCCCCTTGGTCCTAACTTAGACTATAAATTATTTTGTGGCCCTTGTGGGGAGAATTAAGTGAGTTTTGTTAAGTTAGTTTTAGGTGTCTTTTCTTTACTTAGGGTTTGGATGTGTGTGAACAAAAGGTGAACAAGCACATAGTTTGAACATGTGGATATGCAATGATCCTTTTCAAAATCCCCTATTTAAACTATGTTCTATTGTTCCTTGCTCAATAGAAAAACATGCACGGATATGGGCCGCTTTCAATTTTTCCTAGTTAATCTATATGATAAACTATAGGGAGATGGTGAGTTTTCAATAGGGAGTGTTCATACTCTTTCCTAGGATCACCCGAGGGTGCAAAGGCAACAGAGATTACTTTCTCTTCTACTGACAATTCGATCCTGGTCCTGAAATCTTAGTGCAAAAATTGAACTAAAATAATGACTTTTACACTAGAAAAATGAAAGAGAACTAGCTAAGCATGCGTGGACTTGGGCCACTTACTTTGGCTAATTAACTAGGTGTTTTGGTACCTAAATACGCAAAACATAAATTTTTTCGGAATGCAAGTTGATTTTCCTCCTACTTAAACTATGTGTTAACTTTGCAAAAATCAACTTGAAAAAAAACCAACACCTAAACTACTAAGAGCAGCTAAAAGTGAGATTTAACAAGTTGCGGGGCACCTCAACTAGTGCTGGCAGATGTATTATGGGCTGCTAGTCACTTTTTACAAGCAAGAAAAGATGGAAATAGTGGAAAAAATCCCACTTTTGGTTTCCACGCGAAAAAAGGTGAAACAGGCACGAAGGCCACGCACAAGTCACCTCTAAACGCACGCACTATGGCGCGTCTTTCTGTAAGAAAGCCGTGTAAATTTTCTGCAAAGTAATTTTTGGGAGCTCTTCAGCTTCAACCTGTCACTAGGGATGAACCAGGCGGTGAAGGAGAGAAAGGGGGTAGTTCCAATGCAACTCCATAACATAGAAAAAGGTCTCTGCAAAAAGGCACAACCACATAAACTTGGAAATAAAAGTTAGTGGAGTCGCCAATCCTATGTTAGTGTGTTTGGTGCATGAATGTACCAAATCACACTTGCTTAAGAGGGGTGGCTTTTCCCTCTTAAGTTATTGGTCACAGGTAGAAAATAAATGGAGTCAAGAAAGTTAGTGGAACATGCTAAAACATAAACACACTAGACAGAGAAACAACATGCATATTCAAACATAAAAACTAAAGTAAAACTAAAAAAAATAAAATAAAATATCTAAATAGAGTCAAACAACTTCAATAATCTAAATGACGGTGCTTACGTCCCCTCTTATTGAGTGCTGGTAGGAAATGATGATGAACCTTTAACCCACTTGCCAAGGGGCCCTTAGAACTATGGAGCTCCAAGTCCCAATGCAAGGATGTCTTTACTTCCGAGTTGCCTTGGCGCAAAGTCTTCCTCTCTCTATTATGGTGGACTGGAGTTGTTGGATGGCCAATAACTGAGTCCCCTCTATCTTTGCTCCGGATCACACACTGCTGGTATTTCTTGGGGAAATTATGGCTAGCATAACAATGTGCTCTCATATTTTTCATCTCTTGGTGGCCTTTTATAGGAGAATTCAAATCCTCCTTCCCTCTCTTGATACATCATGGATGGTGACCCAAGAGAGGAGAGTGATTCCATTGTGTGCTCCCTTGAGGTCTTAAGGAGGCTTGGGTGGCTGTCCTTAAGCGGCCTCAAGTGTGGGATCAATGTCGTGGAGTGTGCCTTCTAGTCTCGAAAAGTGACTTCCGCCACTCTCAGGACCACACAACTTTTTGAGGAAAAGTCGCGCAAAGGCACACTTATCAAAGAATTATGTGCGCAAAGGTGCATTTAACTATGATTCCTTCTGTGCATAATTTGTTTTTTCCTTTTAGATCTTAGAGATTTTCAAATACTTCAGATTCTCTAATGTCTCTCAACCCTATAAATCCTTCTGCCTGACATTAAATAATGTCATCTTTGCTTGTCCAATTTTCCAGTGATAACACTATGTTTGAAAATTTAACTATTAAAAATATTGAACAAAATAAGAAAAAGTTAGGCATTGTTTTTAGAATAAGCTTGGGTCTAGTTTCTTCCAAGGCATACTACCCTAATCTATGGGTCCTTTGGGTATATCTTCAACCTCTAGTTTTTGTAGAATTTGATGTGATGTTGTTGCTTGTGAGCTCCTTTATCGAACCTTTGTAGGGGAAAGGGACTTGCACATGATATATTTCACTAAATATTCTTGAATAATAGGTCATGTGATTTCCATTTTTGAAGTTTATAGAGACATCATGCATAATGCTTTGGATTGATTCATGTGAGGATGACAACCACACTTATCATTGAAGTTATTCTCTAATACCAAAGGTAATGTTGAGACCCCTTATTATGAATCCCCTGTCAATACTATTACAATTACAAATTTTAAGATCGTATTCACTCAAACTACATTTGCTAGCACCTTCAAGTATATGAACTCACTCCAAGTTGAATTAATGTTAATTAGAGGTCATTTCATTGTTGAATAAAATCATGTGGTTTTGATTCTTAAATCAAATTTACCATAGTATGATTAATAATGATGCTCTCATGATGATCTCCATAATATCCCTTCATTAGTTAAACTTTGTGACCAACACTTCCTGCACTAAATTGGCGAGCAAATGAACACTATTCCCCAGGGATTGTTTAATGAGATCTACAAATCCATCATCAATGACATGAACCCAATCCTTTCGTCTTGTTTCTCAAATGGAGGTTCTAACTAGTTGTTCATGGAATTTAACACCCTTTGATTTCTCCAAAAGCCCACACCCCACATTCATCAGATTTATTGACAATGAAGTGTTAATATGGTAGAATGGTCCCCATGCATTTCAATGTTTAGTGATCTTGTAGTTTGGGCTTGGTTCTTGCAAATGGGCTTGGCTTGGACATTGACATTTGTGGCTTGATTTGAGATTGATACATAGTTGATGATTTGGCAAGGTAAGGTTTTTTGTTTTTGTTTTTATTTTAATTTTAATCAGGAGAATTAGTAGGCCTACCACCTATCACCGAGGAGACATCGGATCAAGTCAATGGGACTACCTCTATACCCTTGGGCCTAGTGTAACTGCCCACAAGCATTTCTAGATAGGTAAAACAAGTTTCGAACCTAGGTAGGGCCTTATATTGGTTGACAAACACCTTCAAGTGTGAGATGTCCATCATTCAGCCTAGCCCAATGGGCTTGGTAGGATAAGGTTATATGTGTGTAAATATGGAAATAAAGGAAATAAACCCTAATTTTTATGAAGTATGAGATATAAAAGGCCAATGACATGATAAAAGGTGAAATACATGAATTTTGACTTTGAAAGGTATTCAAAGTGATAAAAGGTGACTTAGGGGTTATATATATGAAAATATAGTAGTGTTGAGCCCTAAGATTTTGATGAAGAGTTAAATTATGATAGTGAAGGTGAAACCCATCTTGGTTCTCTCACCTACACTATGATTGAGGGTCTTTTCCCATAGTATACTAGGGGCTAAAATAATGTCTTAGGTGATGTGATTTAAGCTTGATTTTCAATCCAACTTGGACTATGAAAAGGTTATGGTGATCGAGAATATGGTGAAGGGAATAAGTGATTCAAGGTGAATAATGAGGCCAAGGGTCAAATTAAAGCTATTATTATTATTATTCATAAAAATTTGTGAGCAGAACTCGTCCTTCTTTTTAAAATTAGGCTCCCCCACTCTCGTGGAGTTTGGGCTCTGGCTAAGTCATAAATTGTTGGTATGCTTGGCTTAGAAGCTCTTGGATATACTCTTTGTGTTATAGTGACAATTACTAAGTTTGATCCTGGACCTTCCAAAAATTACTCCAACAAATTACCAATTTACCATAGTAAAAAAGAAAAAAAATAAAAACAATAAAATACCAAAGTATAAGAGAAATGAAATATAAAGATTAAGTCAAAAACACAATAGATATCATATCATGTATACATGACATTATAAATGAATAAACAAAGATAAGCTGTAATGTCAAAGCGAATTAGATATCTACTTGACCAAAACCCTAAAATTAAATTTATTTATTGAGCCGAGAGGCTCATTCTACAATCCAGTATGAGGGACGTGTATGTATGTCATGTTCTCAAAAAATTAATAAAAATATTTTTTTCTCATGTGGGCCAAACAAAAAATAAATAACCATATAAATAAACAATTAAAAATATATTAACAAAACAATTAGTTCAGTTGTTGATATTTCACTTTCACTCTTCAAGTAATAAATACAATATTTTGATGTCTATTTTAAATGATATAATTTTACTGAGATAAAACATCCAATGTGAGTTATGAATAAAATATTTTAACATAAATTAATATAAAATGACTCAATACACATGTTATGTAATATTTATAACATTCAAAAATGTAATTTAAACAGTAAAAAATTACACATTGCTTTTTACACTCTAAAATAAGTGCGCAACAGAAAAAATTTGATCCCTCTTGACTCATGTTAAATTCTTGATCTAGATAAATCTATACTAATTATAAGCCATAATTCACCACTTTTAATGTTCCTTACATTTCACCACTTTTCAGCGCATGTGACACTCTCACTTATTTTCCACATTCTCAATGAAATAAAAAGTAGGGAAGAAAAACATGGAGGTCATCGTCGTAAAAGCAAGAACATGGTTCCACTTCATTTCCTCCGACCATTCCGCTTGCTAATATTGTAATTATTTTCCACTTCGATTTTCCTGAGAATTCCGGTTAACTACGCTTTATATATTTTCCACCTCATTTCTTGCGACGATCCCGCTACTTACGTTTTTAAATATTTTGCTGTTTACTTTATCCGAGAATCTCGCTTTTAATTATTTACTCTTTAGATTATTTTACGCTTCATTTCATCCAACAATTTCAGTTACTTTTAATTATTTTCCACTTCATTTCGATCAGGCTACACTTTCAATTATTTTTTTAAATTATTTTACGCTTCAGTTCCGCCTTTTCTCCGAGAAGCCCACTGACTAGCAGACGCTTTTAATTATTTTACGCGTCATTTTCTCTGAGAATCCCACCAACTGCCATTTTAATTAATTTCGTTTAATTTCTTCCCGCATTCTCGTTTACTGCGCCTTTAATTATTCAATTCATTTCAGGTGTACGGAAAATAAAGAAAAACTACTTATAAAGCACAGTGCTTTTTGTACGCTATGTGATAATTAGTTTGAGAAATTATGTTTTTTTTTTTAATGCTATGTGATATTTACTTCTAGATAAAAGAACAAAAGCTATAAATGTGAATTTTATTTTATTTTGTGAAATTTATTTTACTTTATGATTAATGAGTAAGTAATGGTGAAGAAGATGTGTTTTTTAACAAAGATTACAAGTTTAAATTTAGAGGGGATATTGTATATATATTTTGATAGGTTTTAGTAGTCAAATTATTATGTAAATGCTAGTCTTAAACAAGAAAGTTTTGTTTTTTACACGGTGGGAAAACTTACCATAACTCAGTTGTCAAACCAAGAGTGAGGACAACCATCTCTGGTTGCTCTATGCTAATGCAGGTTGACTCATCACCCTTATTCAAGGAAAACCACGTCCCTTAGAATAACCCTCTAGTGGTCCTTAAGTGGGCAGACTTTCACTCTTACTAGATGCCTGTGGATCTGGAGTTGTTAACCTATTTCCTTAGATTCTAAGAAGATGAGCTCTTAGCCAAGCAGAAGCAATTTTAAGACATACAAACAAGAAAGTCTTATACACTAATTTGATATCTAATTTCACTATAACTTTAAAACTAGATTGTTATTATAATTATAAAATACATGTAAATATGTTCATATTATGATTAATATGTTAAAATTAAGTTACTCTTTAAATTAAACTTATTTGTAAAACAAAATTAAACTTATTTGCAAAACAAAATAAAAATTTGCCAATTAATTAACCATTTGAGTTTTTTTACATCTAAAATAACTTTAACCAAATTTATAAAAGACAATCATATTCACATTTTTAACTAATTTACATAAAATTAAATTATTTGTATGATACATTTATTTACATAATAATAAATAAGAAAATAAAAAATACAAATCAACCTAAATAAAACCAACTTCTCTTTACATTATTACCTAGCCTTAAATGACCAAATAAATGCATTATCCTATTTATTAATTGAAGAAACAAGTATATACAATGAGGTCCCCCAACTAGTGTGATATATTATGTGAATGCACAATGCCTTTTACTCTTGTGTGTTGAATGTGACATGAAAAATTATTAGTGACCGGTTTCTATTATGCCTAAGCCTAAGAGCATTAAGAGCATAAACACGAATGAATAGTCCATATTTTGTCTAAGCCTAAGAGCATTAAGAGCATAAACAAGAATGAATAATCCATATTTATTTTAAGATACATGTAACACCCCGTTTTATTTTAATTTATGTTTGACAGCCTTTTACAAATACATTTGAATTATTAAGTGAAAAGAGAATTAACGAATATGGTTATTAGTTAGATTCCAAGATTCCAGAGTAAAAGATAGAGGCAAGTAGAGGCAGTTCTTGAAAGTTACCTTCCCTAAGAGGATAAAAAGGAAATCCTGAGAAGGGGATGGGGACAACAACATGTTGTGAAGGAAAGAGTTGTCTAGAGCTGGTAAGACACTAGTGAAGCTCTGAAACCCGAAGGAAGTGTAGGATGGACAGAGGTCTTGAGGTCTAACTTTTGATAAATTACCTAAGACTTTGGTGCAGAGCACCAGGGGAGAAGAGGACGTGATTGCCTCTCTCAAGATTGGGTGGAACCATCATTCGTCTAAAAATACAGAGATAAGTATTTCCATTTGCTCTGAAAATACAGCTATAAGTATTTCCATTTGTTGTTACAGTTAAAGTAATAAGAAGAAGTGTGTATTTTAGTTTCATTGTTATGTTATTTATTTATCTCTATTAGGTATGAATAGCATGGAAATTCCAATTACTTAAAAGTAGAAGATAGAATCGGAAAGTTAAATTAAATAACCAGAAAAATTGGGACAGAGCTATTTAGAAAATATATATTAATATATTTTATGTTGTTGGAATTACTACAAACCTAAACTTTGTATAGAAGGAAAACCCCATATGTTATAGACAGTAACTATATATTAAAATAGTAATACTTTGCTACATTTAGTAGAACTAATGACCATGCACTCTTAAGTCTTTGTATTCTAATAATGTAAACATAGAGTATGTAAGTACATGGGTGAAAGCATCATTTATAAATGTTGAATACTTTGAATAAGAAAGTAAATGAGGCTCAAAGGTTTAGAGTCGAGACCCATGGTGACAGGGTAAGGATCATGGTCCTCTGGCCATTGCATCCTGAAACACCGAAGCAAACTGATATTAACTGGAAAGAAGAAAGATGTAGAAAATTTACAATAATTATCAGCTGTTGAAAATAATTTAAGAGAATTTACAACTTCATTTTCTGAAACATTCAAACAGTAGACCTCAAAGAATAATGCACTATCAAGATAACCAAAATTTCTTTAAGGACATAAAACCCAAAATTCTAACAAGTCACAAGACCCTCGGGCTGAGGAAAAAAACCAGACAAGTATATACACAAAAGGAGTCATTCAGTGCATATATGTTAATTGTATAAGCATATAATGCATAAAATATAGCTTTAAAAGAATAATTCCCTTCTACTTTTGAAGGGTTTCACGCTGAATCATAGAAGATTTACTTCTGAATTGAAAAATATATACATAGCCTAATAGTAAATACACTATGCAGTAGACCTCCTGCCCCGAGAGGGACAGATGCAGTAGGTTGTTAAAGTAATCCAAGCAAAGCTGAAACATTAATTTATGCCCAAAAACCATTCAACGGAAAAGGGACTCAGAAGCCTTTGCATGCAAGAGAACAACAGTGGCCTGACGCTGCACCTGTGCACACAGAGGGTATAACCCTCAGTATTCTAGAAGAGAGCAAAAGAAGGATGCACAAGTGAGTATCGAAAGGGGGCATACCTGTAGTGGCTACCCTTAAATATCATGTGATGAGTTTGAAAGGACCCACATAGCTCTGGCATAATCAAGACCTGCAATAAACTGAATAAAAGAAAGGGTAAACCATGAATGAATAGTAAAAAAGAAAACCCTTAGAAATCATAAGATTAAAACACTATACAAAAGCGGATGGACAACTTATTAAGGTTCTTGAAAAATCACTCGTACAGGACGAGCATGCACAGTGGCCTATTTTGCACCAATGGCTTGGTGGGAATGAAGTAACGATGTTGTTTTCCAGCAAGGAATCGTTCGGCCACATTTGCCCTGAATCAAGATAAATTGGAAAACAGAGAAAAACTAGTAAAATATTGTCTCAAGGAATAGCTACCGAACATCATTCCCATAACGAAACGAAGATAAAACAAAGAGAGGTATGCAGCAAAACATGCCTGAAACGACGAGACGCTTTGCGTAATAAGACAATAGAAAAGTATTGAGAACAAACTAAAACAGTGATGAGAAACTGGCTGAACTTCATGGTGTAGCACTAGCAATATATATATATATATATATATATATATGCAGGAAACATAATAAGCATGATCCAGGTAAGTAAAACCAAAGACTGATACACGGAGGAGAAAACCTTACCTTAGGCGCCAAGACGGAGACGATGTAGAGCTAAACCCTTCTTGGTGCAGAGACGAATGAGCCAGGGTAGCGGTGCATGGGGTGGGTAGTTACCCTAACCTTTCCCGCTAACGTCCTGTTCGTCAGATCTAGGGATTCATAGATCAACGATGAGTCGAGCACAACGGAGATTTTTAGTGCCAGACAACTGCCAACTATCCACCGAGACAGATAACCAAATCTCCAATGTCGAGGAGGTCAAATATTAAATAGTGCTAATTGAAAAACTCATGCATAGAGTGCTTGGTTACATGCGCAAGTAAATGTAGAATCAAATGATTATCATAAGTATTGAAAGTAAATAGTTAAAAAAATTGTATGGTATTTTTATTATAGTTGTGACAGGTGGTATCAGAGCGTGGTTACACGCTGGGGCCAGTTGGGCCATTGAGATAACTTGGGTGTTTTCAATTTCATGTTTTGAAAATGTGCACAGTGACAAGAACATTGGTAGAAAGTTCCAATGAGGAGAGGATCCAGTCATTAAACACCAAGAAATACAGGGGAAGCCCATCCCATGTCCAATTGAGAGATCAACCCATAAATGTGGGTACAATTGAGTGTAGACCAACACCAACAAAATAGTAGATTGCTGGAAGAACAACAACGTCAGACCAACATATTGTTGGATATAGTGCAACAAATCCAGACAGAGATGATTCAGGTACGAAGTGAAAATGAAAGGTTGATGAGGGAAAAATAAAGGATATTGAAGAGTCTCTCGGATAAGAAGAATCATCCTACTGCACAACCTCGTCTAGAGAGGGACACTCATGAAAAAGGAGAGCAACAACAAGAAGTTCATGACAATCCGAAAGGCAGTCGTATCGAGTGAATTAATAAGAGTAGGACTTACAATGAAGTTGAATCTGGGAATGTTTTAGATCAATAAGAGCTGAAGAAGCAGAAAGTAGAATTAGAAGGTGAAATCCAGAAAATCAAGCCTCCTACATTTGATGGAGAGGCTGAAGAAGTGTCAGAAGCATGGATAATTAATATGAATAAATATTTCCAAGTTTATGAATATAACAACAAAATCAAGGCTCACTTGGCTATCTATCAATTGCAGGAAAAAGCTACATTATGGTGGGAAGAGGTGAAAAATGTGTGTGGAATTGAAGACTAGAATGTAACTTGGGATGAGTTCCAACAATATTTCAAGGAAAAGTACCTAACATAATGATTTTATGATGAAAAATATCGAGAGTTTCATGATTTAAGGTTGGGTTAATTGTCTATGGATGAGTTCATCACTAAATTTACCTCTCTGTTAACATATGTACTGTATTCGAGAGATGAAAAAGAAAAGGTACAACGATTCTTGAGTAGTTTGCCTAATCACATGAAGGAGAGGATCGAATTTGTGAACCCAAAGACTATGGATGAGGTGATACGAAAATCACGTATGTGCTATCAATAGTCTAAGGAAAAGGGTGAAATTGGAATAAATTTTCCACAAAAGAAAGGGCAGAAAGACCCCTCGAATTTTAAAAACAACAGACCAGGAAATTATAAAAATGTTGCGAGAAATTTAGCAAATAGGAAATTTGGGAAAAATCAACAAAAGCCCAAATGGGCAGTTGAAGAACGGCCTACTCAGACATCCAGCTGGCCAGACCTTGGATTGTCCCAGAAACCACCATTACAATGTTGGGGATGTGGCGAGGCACATTACTTTAAGAATTGTCCTCATCATGGAATAAATGAAGTTACATCCAATCTCCAAGAGGCGTCTACAGTGGGGGATGTTGCACGAAACATACCCAGGATCAATGCTGCACTAGAATATCGACAAGCAGGTTTCTAGCCAACTATGATAGAATTGGAAGGTAAGCTACAATCCCAAACTGTTTCCATTTTGGTTTATCCTGGTGCCAGTTTAAGTTATATAAACCCCCAAGTAGTTAAAAACTATAAAATGCAAAGCCATAACTTTAAAAGTCTGTGGCTGGTACAATTGGCTACAGGAGCGAAGAGATGAGTTAATGCCAAAATCTCAAATTGAATTCTGAATATTGGAGAACAACATATACTATGTAGAACTGAATATTCTACCTTTGTGCTCTTACGATATTTTGTTGGCAATGCACTGGTTAGAAATAAATTGGTCACTGGTAGATTGCAAGGAGAAAGTTATCCATTTTAAGGCAGAAGATGGTACTCGTCAAGAATTGCAAGGAATTAAGAATCCACTTCAATTGCGCCCCATTACTGGATCCCAGCTAGGTAAATGCATTAGAAAGGGGTGTCAACTTTATGCAATTCAGGTGGGGTTTTCTAACTCCAAAGAGAAGACCCTTATGTTGGAAAATATACCAGTTTTCCAGGAATTCATGGACGTGTTTTCAGAAAATATTCCAGGATTACCCCCGAAATGAAACATTGATTTTATTAGAGTTAATACTCGGGGCAACGCTTGTGTCACGAGCACCGTACAAAATGAGTGTGCTTTAATTGACATAATTAAAAATTCATCTGCAAGAACTATTGGACAAAGGATATATTCGGCCAAGTGTGTCCCCTTAGGGAGCACCAGTGCTGTTTGTTAAGAATAAAGACGGTATGATGCAGATGTGTATGGACTATCGATAGCTTAATAAGATGACTGTCAAAAACAAATACCAATTTCCACGTATAGACAACCTTTTTGATTAGGTGAAGGGAGTAATGGTATTTTCCAAGATTGACCTGAGATTTGGGTATCATCAGATACGTATTAAGGATGAGGACATATCCAAAGCAACTTTTCATATCAGGTACAAACATAACGAATTCATGGTGTTACCATTCGGGTTAACCAATGCACCAACAAATTTCATGAGCCTAATGCATGGTGTCTTTCACCCATTTTTGGATAAATTTGTTTTAATCTTCATTGATGATATACTGATCTAATCTAATAATATTAAAGAACAAAAAGAACACTTGCGCTTGGTGCTGAAAATGTTGCAGGAACACCTACTCTACGCCAAATTTAGAAAATGTGACTTTTTGAAGGAACAAATCCAATATTTGGGCCATGTAATATCTGCTGAGGGAATTTCTGTAGACCCCGAAAAGATAAAGACAATTCTGGAATGGAGAGTTCCTAGAAATGTAGCATACATACGTTCATTCATGGGCTTAACTGGTTACTACCATTGATTAATTGAAGGCTTATCTAAGATAGTCTTTCCCATTACCTCCTTGCAGTGGAAGGGGTGAGTCTTTAAGTGAACTAAAGAGTGTCAAACTAGTTTTGAATGACTAAAAGAACTATTAACTACTACTCCTGTCCTGAAAGTAGCGGATCCATGCAGAAAATTTGAAGTCTGCACTGATGCCTGTAAGGAAGGGTTGGGAGCAGTATTGACCCAAGAGGGTAAGGTCATAGCATATGAATCCAGGAAGTTGAAGGATCATGAGCAGAGATACTCTGCCTATGATTTAGAGTTAACTAAAGTAGTACATGCCTTTTGAGTTTGGAGACATTACTTTTTGGGGGAAATATTTGTGCTAAGAACTGTCCATAGTAGTTTGACTAGCTACTTTAAAAAATCTGATTTAAATGCTCACTAAGAAAGATGGAATTCGTTCCTAAGTGAATTTTATTTTGAAATTCAACATGTACAAGGTAAGGAGAATCGTGTTGTCGATGCTTTAAGAATAAAATTACATTACATCTATGAAATTTATTTTAATCAAGTTGAATCTAAGTTCCAGGAGCAGATCATGGAGGCAGCAAAGAGAGATCCTGAATATCAATTCTTATGGCAGCAAGCAAGAGAGGCCGAAAAATAGGGAAAGAAATTAGATTATGAAATTAATGATAAATAGCTCTTGATATTTAGAAGGAACATATGTATTCCAAATCAGATGAGCTTAAAGGAGCTGATTTTGGATTAATATCATCGTAGTTCCTATGCAGGATATCCCAAATATCAAAAGACGCTAACAACAATTAGGAAAGACTATTTCTTGCTCGGGATGCGTAAATACATTGTTGAACACCTGACCAAATGTTTGGAGTGTCAAAAAGTCAAGGTGAAGCACCAACATCCAACAAGATTGCTTCAACCTATTCCTGTATAAGAATGGAAATGGGAAGTCACTTCACTTGATTTCATCACAGGATTACCAAGAAGTAAATGACACAATGATTCAATTATGGTGGTGGTGGATAGGCTCAACAAGGTAGCTCATTTCGTACATGTCCAGTTAACTTACAAGACCATACAAATTGATGACATCTTCATGCGAGAAATATTTAGACTACACGGTATTCTAAGAATCGTCATCTTAGATCGAGATGTAAAGTTTACATCAAATTTCTGGAAGACACTATTCACTGGCTTCAGAACATAAATCCAGTTTAGTACCTCTTATCATCCTCAAACGAATGGACATATAGAGAGGGTGAATCAAATATTAGAGGATATGTTAGACATGTACGTGATGCGGTAACCCACAAAGTGGGAAGAGTATTTGCATCTCATCGAATTTGCCTATAATATGAATATCAAGAATCCCTCAAGATGAGTCCTTTTGAAGCATTGTACGGAAGACAATGTCAGACCCCCAATAAATTGGAGCAGTCCGGAAACCAAATTGATACTTAGACCAGACATGCTAGAGGAAATGGCGTTTTTTAGACAGAACTTAAAAGCAGCCCAAGACAGGGAAAAGATATATGCAGATCGAAAAATAACTTTCCGGGAATTTGAGGTGGGTGACCACATATATATGAGACTTAAACCAAATAATTTTACTTTGAGGTGGAATACTTGTGCCAAATTGGCTCCTAGGTATTGTGGACCTTTCCAAATTTTGGAACTGATAGGGTCAGTGGCTTATCGACTAGCTCTGCTTAGTCATATATTGGTACATAATCTGTTCCATTCATCTCTATTGAAGCGATACATACATGACCCCAAGCATGTGATACACTAGCAGAGCGTACATGTAAGTTATGTTTACATTATGGCATAGAAATGAGAAAGGTCCTTAATTAAATTAATTATAAAATCTATTGTTTGCAGGTAAAACTAGACAACGAGTTTCTAGTAGAACCTCAACGTATCCTCGATCAAAAAGAAATAACGCTCCGACAGTGAGTCATCCCCCAAGTTAAGGTGCAATGGAAGCACTTTAGCCGAGAGGAGGCTACCTAGGAGGATGAAAAATCTATTCGAGAAGCATATCCTGAAATGATTTCCGTGATAAAGTAGCACCGAGGACATTGTTTACCTATAGTGGGGGAAGATGTAACACCCTGTTTTATTTTAATTTATGTTTGATAGACTTTTACAAATACATTTGAATTATTAAGTGAAAAGAGAATTAACGAATATGGTTATTCATTAGTAAGATTTGAGTTTTATTTCATAAATAAAATTGATAATTATCTTGAGTAAATGGATTAACTAAATGGTAAAAGAATTCCAAGATTCCAAAGTAAAAGGTAGAGGAAGTTCCTAACAGTTACCTTCCCCAAAGGATAAAAGGGAAATCTTGAGAAGGGGAAGGGGTTATGTCCAGGAAGAGAGAAGAGGGTTAACAAAAACATGTTGTGAAGGAAAGAGTTGTCCAGAGCCGATAAGACACCAATGGAGCTCTAAAACCCGAAGGAAGTGTAGGTTGGACAAAGGTCCTAAGGCCTAACTTCTGATAAATTACCTACTACCTAAGACTCTGGTGCAGAGCACGGGGGGAGAAGAGGATGTGATCGCCTCTCTCAAGGTTGGGTGGAACCATCATTTCTCCGAAAATACAAAGACAAGTATTTCCATTTGCTGCTATGGTTCAAGTAATAAGAATAAGTGTGTATCTTAGTTTTACTATTCTGTTATTTATTTATCTCTATTAGGTATGAATAGCACAGAAATTCCAATAAATTAAAAGTAGAAGACAGAATCTGGAAGTTGAATTAATTAACCAGAAAAACTGGGACATAGCTATTTAGAATATATATATTAATATATTTTATGCTGTTGAAATTACTACAAATTTCTACAAACCTAAACTTTGTATATAAGGAAAACCCCATATGTTATAGATAGTTACTATATATTAAAATAGTAATACTTTTCTACATTTAGTATAACTAATGACCATGCACTGTCAAGTCTCTTTATTCTAATAATTTAAACATATATTATGTAAGCACATGGGTGAAAGCATGATTTATAAATGTTGAATAATTTGAATAAGAAAGAAAATGAGGTCATAGGTTTAGAGGTTTAGAGCCGAGCCCCGTGTTGACAGGGCAAGGATCATGGTCCTCTGGCCATTGCATCCTGAAGCATCGAAGCAAACTAATATTAACTGGATAGAATCAAACTGTAGCAAATTTACAATAATTATAAATTGTTGAAAAGAAGTTAATATAATATACAACTTTGTTTCTGAAACATTCAAACAATAGACCTCAAAGAAAAATGCACTATCAAGATAAACAAAATTTCTTAAGGACATAAAACACAAAATTCTAACAAGTCACAAGACCCTCAGGTTGAGGAAAATAGTAATACAAGTATATACACAAAAGGAGTCATTCAGTGTGTATATGTTAACTGTAAAAGCATATAATGTGTAAAAGATAACTTTAAAATAATAAGTGCCTTCTACTTCTATAGGTTTTCGCGCTAAATCACAAAGGATTTACCTCTGAATTAAAAAAATATACATAGCCTAGTAGTAAATACATTGTGCAGTAGGACTCCTAACCTGAGAGGGACATACATGATAGGTTGTTAAACTAATCCAAGAAAAGATGAAACATTAATTTACACCCAAAAACCCTTCAACAGAAAAGGGACTTAGAAACCTTTGCATGCAAGAGAACAACAATGGTCGAATGCCGCACACGTGCACACAGAGGGTACAACCCTCAGTATTCTAGAAGAGAGCAAAAGAAATATGCACAGGTGAGTATTGAAAGGGTGCATAACTATAGTGGCCACCCTTGAATATGTTGTGCTGAGTTCGAAAGGACCCACATAGCTTTGATATAATCCAGACCTGCAATAAACCAAAGAAAAGAAAGGGTAAACCGTGAATGAACAAGAACAAACAAAACCCTTAGAAAGAGTAAGATTAAAACACTATACAAAAGCGGATGGAAAACTTATTAAGTTTCTTGACAAATCACCTATACAAGTCGGGCACACACAGTGGCCAATTTCGCACCAATGGCTTGGTGGGAATGAAGGAATGATGTTGTTTTCCAGCAAGGAATCGTTCAACCACATTTTCCCTGAATCAAGATAAATTGGAAAATAGAGAAAAACTAGTAAAATACCCTCTCAAGGAATAGATACCGAACATCATTTCCATAACCAAGAGAAGCTGAAACAAAGAGAGGTATGCAGCAGAAAATGCCTAGAATGACGAGACGCTATGTGTAATAAGGTAACAAAAAAGTATTGAGAACAAACTAAAACAGTGCTAAGAAACCAGTCGAACTTCATGGTGTAGCACTAACAATATCTATATATATATATATATATATATATATATATATATATATATATATATATAACCAAAGCTTGATATAGAGAGGAGTGAACCTTACCTCAGGCATCGAGACAGAGACGATGCAGAGCTAAACCTTTCTTGGTGCAGAGAAAAATGAGCCAGGGTAGCAGTGCATGGGGTGGGTCGTTACCCTAACCTTTCTCGCTAACCTCATGTCCGTCAGATCTAGGGATTCATATATCAACGACGAGCATAGCACGATGGAGATTGTTAGTGCCAGACAACTACCAACTATCCACCAAGGTAGATAACTGGATCTACAATTTCGAGGAGGTTAAATATTAAATAGTGTTAATTGAAAAACTCATGCGAAGATTACTAGGTTACATGCACAAGTAAATGTAGAATCAAATGAGTATAGTAAGTAGTGAAAGTAAATAGTTAAAAAAAAATTATGGTATGTTTATTATAGGTGTGACAATGCAAATACATTACAATTAAAACGTCAACAATGTTTCATTCTTATTTATAAAAGGTGTGAATAAATTTTGAGACCTTATAAGAAGTAAAAATTGTTTCATTCCTATTTATAAAAGGTGTGAATAAATTTTGAGATCTTATAAGAAGTAAAAATTGTTTCAAGCATTTTTTTATTGTAAAATTTTATTCAATAATTCAATAATCTATAAGGAAAGGAATTATAGCTTACATATTTTAATAATATGGATGTTTTGAAAAGCATTTTGGGATTACATTGATGATCGTAGTGTTTTTATAGTTTGAAATGTGTTGATCTAAAAATCATCAATATGATTTATTATTAAAAAAAATCATAAAATAAAAAATATAGACACTTTGAAACGATATGGATCTTTCAAGAAATTCAAATTATTTTTAATATTCTAATAATTAATTTATAATTTCTTCCCATTATAATCATTCTCTTCATGATCCAAAGTTTTATGAATTTCAATGTATTAAAATATATTTTTAATTCATTTCTATTTTATAATTTTTCTTTTTAAATTATTTTAAGAGTTTAATTTTAATTTGTATAAGTTTCTTTTCAAATTAACTTAACAAGTTTTATTTTTAATATTTTAATTTTATGACCTTTTAACCTACCTAATATATTTTTAATAATATTTTCTTTGCTTATAACTCTTGACCAATCCCTTATTCCCCTTATTTTGACTTTGTTCCCATTTTTTCAAAAAAATTGACTCATTTTTAATATTTTTTAATAATTTATTCATTTATTTCATAACGACTATTTTTTTCCCATTCTATTTATTCCCCTCACGTTACCATTCACATCATCTCAAAGTTTGTATGTCTTTGGTGTTGGCTGGAGTGTCCCTGATGATGGGTGGAGTGTCCACCCAGAAATTTGTACAAACTAAATTTGAAAACATGATTCTCTTCCAAAGATCATCTTACAATAATTTTTTGGTTTTTAATATGTGTGTGTAATTGGGAAATTTATACTAAGCAACATATGTGGTTTAGACTCACACAATTGAGTACATAAAAAAATATTAATTTGTTGAAGTTTTAAATCAAGAAATTCTAATTCAATCTCTTCCATCAAACCCAAGAAAAATATGACTGACTTATTTTTCCAAATTCTCAAAAGAGTTACTTCCAACATTTCTTACATGAATAGATTCTCATCAATTTGTTACATAAAATTTGACAAAGCAATACATAATTAAATTGGTTTTTGAGTTTGATTTTGTGTCACCATTGGAATAGGATTCAATAGGATATTTCTTCTTATTGTTTCCTACCTTTATCCAAACTTATTTTGATGTAGCCGCAGTACTTTTAAGTTCGTCCAAGCCTAGAGGATCTTGGATTGGGTATTCTTCTTGAGCTAAATATTTAACTTCATTAGCTTCATTTTCCTAACTTGCTATTAGCATAGGTTCAAAATTACCATGGAATTGTTGTCTTGAGTCATGTGGAACAATATATTTTTCTTTTGGGCTTTGGGAAACTTGTTCTTGTTGTTTTTCTTGGTAAATTGTAGTCTCTTGAGGTGAAGAAGAGATTGATGGAGATTTATCCCAAAGGACTAGTTGGTGATCCTCTGAAGAACCAATCCACCAAGTTAATTTTTTCTACTACTTCCTAAAGTTTTCTTAAAACCATTTGGACATTGAGAATCTATGTGCCATGTTTCAAAACAAGCTCTACATTGCAAGGAGATTCACTCATATTCTAGTTTCTAAGCCTGGGAAGATCCTTTACCAATCAAAATAATTTCAATTGGGAACCGTAAGATAAAATCGATTTCCATACAAATTCTATCATATGTCACAATAATTCACCTTTGAGTTTCAAAAGAAACAAAATGGAAAGAGTGTACTCGATGGCTTGAAGAGAGGATTAACCCCAAAGATTTAGCGACGGATTTTGGAGTTGCTCTCAAACAAGAGTTGTGGCCAAAGCCTCCATCAAAGGATTGAAAGAGGGAGACTAGGGCTTCAAGAACATGCATGTGATTCCCTAAAACCATGGATTAGAGTTCAAGATAGGATCTATATCTTCAACATTATCAAAATCAACAACAAAAAATTCCTTTGCACAGGGTGGACGCAAACATCATGCTTTATCACAGGGATCCAATATTTTGAAATCTAGGCATGAAGATGTGTTATGTCATATATAAGCTCCATATTATCCCTAAAACCCCTTATTAATCCCTATATATTGAATTATTACATTTCTATTGTTATATTCGTATATTGTCATGGTCCTTTTTTATTATAATTGTACCATTTGTCTCCTATATATATACCAAGGAGACCTAGTCTTGGAATCATCAAATATTATCTTACACATTGTATAATTTGTAAAAGGAGGGAGAATAAAATTGTAATTATTAGTTTCTTAACATTTTAAAGGTGAAAATTTCATAACATTTGGTATCAAATCTCATGATCCTAGGGTTTTGCTTCTTCAAACAATTCATAGTGGCATTTTCGCTATAATTTTTTTTTGAGATGATTCAAAGAGTGAAAATTAGAGAATATTGAGGAGAACTCATGTATAATACCTAGTTAAAATTTCATATCTTAATTTCTTATATTTTTAGAGATATACTCAATGAAATTATGGTTCTTGAATACTCCTTAAATCAATCTAAAAAAGGAAAATTCAAAAATTTCACTATAGCATTTTTTTGCGAGGATTCAAATTATGAAACTTGGAGCACATTGAGTTGAAACCAACATAGATCTATCTAGAACATGGATCTAACATGAGCATGGAGAGATCAGATTTCTTTTGTTGCAAACTTATTTTAGAGTGCGAAAAACAACGTGTTTGAATGTTATAGAGATTACATAACATGTGTATTGAGCTATTTTATAATAATTCATATTAAAATATTTTATTCATAACCCACATTGGATATTTTATTCTATAGGAAATTAAAATGTTTTCTTTTAATATATATATATATATATATATATAAAGTTGATATCAAGTATTAAAATATTTTTGAAAAGCATAAGGTTTAAAAATCTTACTCACATGTTTTTTTTTACATCTAATTACTTTACATGATATTAGGTCATATGTAAAACTACTTAAAAATGCATAGCATATATATTTTTTCTTTTTATTATAGTTGACATTGATTTTCTATTTAGAGAATATATATATATTTTTTAAGAGGGACAGACATACTTACATATGGCCTTCACATTGGGATCTACAACCAATCCATGCACTTTAACCACTGATCTACCTAAGAGCCTAGAGCCTAGAGGGATAAAATCTCAAACTTGAAAAGGATTTACGCATCAATTAATCCATTTTAGTGCTTGGTAAATATGTGATTAATATAAATCTATAGTGGTAATTTTTCATTGTTTAAATTGTCTATTTTGATATTTTATCATTATTAATATTTTATATTAAAAATTGAATGAGTTACAAAATTTCCTCTTATTAAGAAGTAACAACTCTACCTTACTTTTAATTACTTTTTTCTTTCGAGCTAAGGTTAATAATAATACACACACACATATATAAACACACACTTTCTAGAGTGTTGAAATTTGCAACAAGAAACAGTGAAATTGGCATTTGGAAACAACATCCTTGATCCTAGTGAAAATTAAGCACCTACACTAGGTGGGGCCCACACAGGCTATTTTTAGGTGTATTTCTATTTTTAGAATGCATGTGCGAAGTATGTTCATGGATTGCATGTCTAAAAATAGAATCAATGTCGATTATTATTATCTCTTAATAATAATTAGACAATAAATAATAATCTATTCTCTTGAAGCATTTGATTTCAGTTAACTGATGTGGCAAACCAATTGACTGAAGGAATTACGAGTTCTAAGGTTGGTTGGTGGGATATGCAAGTGGAATTCGTTGTAACTGAGTGATAAAAAGTTGTAATGGAGTTGGATGTGTAGTTATGTGAGTTGTAAAGTAGTTTAACTCAGTTGTGCTAGTTGTAACTAGTTGTAACTAAAGATACACTAGTGGGAGATCAATGAATTAAATATTAAATTAATTCACATGGTGTGATCTCACATGCAACTGAATATTTACTATTGTTAACTACATGCATGTTAGATCGAGTGGAGACCCAGTTGAGAGATAGGTGAAAGGGACAGTTTGACTATCTGTTGTGACATTAGTGGGTGCACTCATGCAACCACACACACATTGGAGAAGTCTATGAGTATTACACAATCAAGGAAAGCTAGAATTAATCATTTAAAGGTTCTTGACCATCAGGGTTTTCGCAGTGGAGGCAGGCTGTCAGGAGGCAGTAAATTGGTGCATGTGTGAACCAGTTTTTGTATGACAATGTGAGATGATTGTATATTGTACTGAGAGATCTTGGATTAGAGTTTTGTATCAAATTTTTTCATGATCCATGTTATATACATAATATATGATAGTGGGGTTTTTAGCTTTATGCTTTCATATTGAAGTAGTAGCTGAGTTTGTTGGTGGAAACAATTCGAATTTGCTGCAAGAATATCTTGGTGCGATAGTTGAGTAACATCGAAATGGCTTTCAATGGTTTGAGGCTAGAGTATGCACTTGAGGGAAACTAAAACTACATTGCATGGAAGGATAGGATGGAGGCGGTGGTTGAAGATAATGGCTTGAAGGAATTCATCGACAGAGATTTTCCTAATCCTACTTCGACAGATGCCTCATTACTTGATGCATGGCAAAAGAAAGTAGCAAGGGCGAGGAGGATTCTATTGGAAGGTGTACAAGACCACATTGTTTCAAGCCTTCATGGGAAAGCCACTCCATATTATATGTAGAAGGCTTTGACGGATCTTTTCCAAAGCAGCATCGACCATGGGAAATTGGCACCGAAGGATAAACTCAGAAAGATCAAGATGGGAAAGAATGACACTATTCCGATATATTTAAAAAAGTTTGTCCAATGCAGGGATGGGCTTGGGAGTGTAGGATTAAGTGTTGCTGATGATGATTTGGTGAGCTTGGATCTCTTGGGACTTCCTAATAGTTGCCATAGTTATGAATACTCTGTCAACGGATGGGGAAAACTGTTGGATTGGGAACGACTGTGGTCAGATCTAGTGCAGGAGGAGTTCAGACGGAACACCAGAGATGGCTCTTCATCAAAGCATGATGATGAATAGGACTGTGCTTTGGCTGCCAAGGTGAAGAAAAGGAAGGGGAAGAAATTCCATTCTAAATATGAGGCCGGTGAAGATGGCAAGGAGCACAACATGTCCAAAGTGTAGTGTTTTCACTATCACGAGTATGGACATATTGCCACAAATTGTCCACAAAAGAAGAAGAAAAAGATGCCTGCTAGAGCTGCAGCTGGTGAGGCTCTTGCCTCACAATTTGAGTTTGACTTCTCATTGATCACATGCATGGTTTCAAGTGCATTGGGATCGGGGTGGTAATTGGATAGTGGTGCTTCCTTTCACATGACGGGAGATAATAAAATTTTCAGTAACTTGGAGGAGAAATATCTCCAGATGCATATTGAGTTGGGCGACGATGGACAATATAGTGCGACTGTCATTGGTACCATTACCTTTCAGAGGGCTTCAGGTAAAATATTTCATTTAAAATATGTTATGCATGTTCCAGGTTTGAAGAAAAATTTAGTCTCAGTCGCAATGTTAGAGGATAGAGGCTATGATGTTGCCTTTAGTGAAGGAAAAGTTTTCCTACGACAAAAAGAAACAGGGCAAGCCAAGAAGGTTGGGATTTGAGTTAAGAATCTCTACAAACTTGATGTAGATGGGATTTCTATAGAGCTTCCTACTGTTGGTAAGTGTGAGAAAGGCATGCAATTGACCCTTGAGAGGGAGTTGGATTTGCATGCAGGTAAGAGTGAACCTCAAGATGTGGAGCATCCACATGCGGAGGATCATGGAGTGGGAGAAACCATTCATGCAAAGAAATTTCGTGCCAGATCGGCAGAGGGAGTGCATGTAGCTATACCACCAGGTGAGAGGTGGGGCGAAATGCATGAATAATCCCAAGAAGAAATTTTTGGGCAAGATTCATTGAGGTGGTGTGGATCTCATGAATCCAACCTGGATACGAGGAGCCCACAGTACAACAGTAGCAAGATTAGTTGGATTGATGCAGTCAGATGTCATGAGGACATGAAATCAAAGTGATAATGTCAGATATTGGAGCGCAAATCAAAGTTGACATCAAGTGCAGAGTGCATGGATGCAGAGGTCAACAACGCAGTGGTTCCTGAAGACATGTGCAGTTGGTACCAGCAGAAGTCAGAAGACTTTGATGACATATGCATTATACTAATTTAGTTTTTTGGTGGCTATTCAGTTTCAGAAGTATTGCATGTGTGAGAAACACTAGAGAAGTGCTGCATATAAGAGTTGCAGGGTGCATGCATGGAGTTGCATGGCACATGCAAAGATTGTAGGGCGAATGCATGGAGTTGCATGTCACATGCAAAGACATTATTTTCTTATTGAGAGGAAGTGTTGAAGTTTGCAATAAGAAATAGTGAAATTGGCATCCGGAAACATCATCCTTAATCCTAGTGAAAATTAAACACCTACACTAGGTGGGGCCCACACATGCTATTTTTAGGTGTATGCAAAGTATATTTATAGAGGGAGTCTATTTATAGATGGTTGAGAAAATTCTATTTATGGATGGATTTCTATTTTTGGAATGCATGTGCGAAGTTTGTTTGTGAATTGCATGTCTAAAAATAGAATGCATGTCAATTATTATTATCTATTAATAATAATTAGACAATAAATAATAATCTATTCTCTTGAAGCACTTGATTTCAGTTAACTGGTGTGGCAAACTAGTTGACTGAAGGAATTACAAGTTCTGAGATTGGTTGGTGGGACATGCAAGTGGACTTAGTTGTAACTGAGTGATACAAAGTTGTAACAGAGTTGGATGTGTAGTTATGTGAGTTGTAAAGTAGTTTAACTTAGTTAAGCGAGTTGAACTCAGTTGTGCTAGTTGTAACTAGTTGTAACTAAACATACACTAGTGAGAGATCAGTTAATTAAATATTAAATTAATTCACATGTAGTGATCTCGATGAAACTAAATATTTACTTCTATTAACTACATGCATGTAAGATCTAGTGGAGACCCAATTGAGAGATGGGTGAAAGGGACAGTTTGACTATCAGTTGTGACATTAGTGGGTGCACTCATGCAACCACACACACATTGGAGATGCCTATGAGTATTGTGTAGTCAAGGTAGGATGGAATGAATCATTTAGAGGTTCTTGACCATTTGGGATTGCGCAGTGGAGGCAGACTGTCAGGAAGCAATAAATTGGTGCATGTGTGAGCCAATTTTTGTATGACAGTGTGAGACGATTGTATATTGTACTGAGCACTCTTGGAGTAGAGTTTTGTATGATATTGTTTTATGATCCATGATATATACATAATATGATAGTGGGGTTTTTAGCTTTATGCTTTCCCGGTAAAAACATTTGTGTTATGTGTGATTGATCTTTCTTCATGTATTTGCAATTGGCGATTAAATTTCCACAATGATTTTAGTAGAAGGATTATGTATTTAACAATGGCATATAATTGTTAGATCAGGAGAATCTGGAAATACGTAATTTTATTAAAATTTATACATGGTATCGGAGTAAATAAGATTGCAATATTGAAGCAGTAGCTGAGTTTGTTGGTGGAAACAATTTGAATTTGCTGCAAGAATTTCTTGGTGCGACAATTGAGTAAACGTCGAAATGGCTTTCAATGGTTTGTGGCTAGAGTATGCACTCGAGGTCAGCTCGAAGTACATTGCATGGAAGGATAGGTTGGAGGTGGTGCTTGAAGATAATGGCTTGAAGGAATTCATCGATAGTGATGTTCTTAAGCCCACTTCGACGGATGTTGCATTACTTGACGCATGGAAAAAGGAAGTAGCAAGGGCGAGGAGGATTCTGTTGGAAGGTGTTTGAGACCATATTGTTACAAGCCTTCATGGGAAAGCCACTTCATATGCTATGTGGAAGGATTTGAGGGATCTTTTCCAAAGTAGCAATGACTATAGGAAATTGGCGCAGAAGGATAAACACAGAAAGATCAAGATGGAAAAAACGACACTATTCCGGTATACTTAACAATTTTTTCCAATGCAGGGATGAGTTTGGGAATGTAGGAGTGAGTGTTTCTGATGATGATTTGGTGAGATTGGCTCTCTTGGGACTTCCTAAGAGTTTGCACAGTTATGAAGACTCTGTTAACGGATGGGAAAAACTGCCAGATTGGGAATGACTGTGGTCGGATTTAGTGCAGGAGGAACACCAGAGATGGCTCTTAATCAAAGCTTGATGATGAAGAGGATTGTGCTGTGGCTTCCAAGGCAAAGAAGGGGAAGGGGAAGAAATTTCATTCTAAATCTGAGGCTAGTGAAGATGGTAAGGAGCACAACATGTCCAAAGTGAAATGTTTTCACTGTCACGAGTATGGACATATTTCCACAAATTGTCCACATAAGAAGAAGAACAAGATGCTTGCTGGAGTTGCAGCTTGTGAGGCTCTTGCCTCGCAATTTGAGATTGAATTCTCATTGATCACATGCATGGTGTATAGTGCATTGGGATCGGGGTGGTACTTGGATAGTGGTGCTTCCTTTTACATGACAGGAGATAAGAAAATTTTCAGTGACTTGGAGGAGAAATATCTCCAGATGCATATTGAGTTGGGTGACGATGGACGATACAGTGCGACTAGAATTGGTACCATTACCTTTGAAAGGGCTTCAGATAAACTCTTTCATTTAAAATATGTTATGCATGTTCCAGGTTTGAAGAAAAATTTAGTCTCAGTCACAATGTTAGAGGATAGAGGCTATGATGTTGTCTTTAGTGAAGGAAAAGTGTTCCTACGACACAAAGTAATAGGGCAAGCCAAGAAGGTTGGGATTTGAGTTAAGAATCTCTATAGACTTGATGTAGATGGGATTTCTACTGAGCTTCCTACCGTTGGGAAGTGTGAGAAAGCCATGCAATTGACTCTTGAGAGGGAGCTAGATTTGCATGTAGGTAAGAGTGAACCTCTGGATGTGGAGCAACCACAAGATGAGGATCATGGAGTGGGAGAAACCACTCATGCAGAGAAATTTTGTGCCAGATGGGAAGAGGGAGTGCATGCAGCTATACCACCAGGTGAGAAGTGGGGCGACGTGCATGGATAATCCCAAGAAGAAATTTCTGGGCAGTATTCATTGAGATGGTGTGGATCTCATGAATTGAACCTGGCTACGAGGAGCCCACAGTACAGTAGTAGCAGGATTAGTAGGATTGATGCAGTCAGATGTCGTGAGGACATGAAATCAAAGTGAAAGTGTTGGATACTGGAGCATGAATCAAAGTCGACAGCAAGTGCAGAGTGCATGGATGCAGAGGTGAGCAGCATAGTGGTTCCTGAAGACATGTGCAGTTGGTACTAGCAGAAGTCAGAAGACTTTGATGAGAGATGCATTATATTGATTTAGTTGTTTGGAGGCTATTCAGTTTCATAAGTGTTGCATGTGCGAGAAACACTAGAGAAGTGTTGCATACAAGAGTTGCAGGGCGCATGCATGGAGTTGCATGGCGCATGCAAAGGTTGTAGGGTGAATGCATGGAGTTGCATGTCACATGCAAAGAAATTCCTTTCTTGTTGAGAGGGAGTGTTGAAGTTTGCAACAAGAAACAATGAAATTGGCATCCGGAAGCAACATCCTTGATCCTACTGAAACTTAAGCACCTACACTAAGTGGGGCCCACACAGGCTATTTTTAGGTGTATGTCTATTTTTAGAATGTTGAGAAAAGTCTATTTATAGCGGGAGTCTATTTATAGATGGTTGAGAAAATTATATTTATGGATGGGCCACCTATTTTTAGAATGCATGTGTGAAGTCTGTTCAGATTGCATGTCTAAAAATAGAATGCATGTCGATTATTATTATCTCTTAATAATAATTAGACAATAAATAATAATCTATTCTCTTGAAGCACTTGATTTCAGTTAACTAATGTGGCAAACCAGTTGACTGAAGGAATTACGAGTTCTAAGGTTGGTTGGTGGGACATGCAAGTGGAGTTCGTTGTAACTGAGTGATACAAAGTTGTAACAGAGTTGGATGTGTAGTTATGTGAGTTGTAAAGTAGTTTAATTTAGATAAGTGATTTAAACTCAGTTGTGTTAGTTGTAACTAAAGATACACTAGTGAGAGATTAGTGAATTAAATATTAAATTAATTCTCATGGAGTGATCTCACATGCAACTCAAGATTTAGTACTGTTGACTACATGCATGTAAGATTTAGTGGAGACCCAGTTAAGAGATAGGTGAAAGGGACAGTTTGACAATCTATTGTGACATTAGTGGGTGCACTCATGCAACCACACACACATTGGAGATGCCTACGAGTATTGCGCAGTCAAGGCAGGCTAGAATTAATCATTCATAGGTTCTTGACCATCAGGGATTGCGCAGTGGAGGTAGGCTGTTAGGAGGCAGTAAATTGGTGCATGTGTGAGCCAATTTTTGTATGACAGTGTAAGATGATCGTATATTGTACTGAGAGCTCTTGGATTAGAGTTTTGTATGATATTGTTTCATGATCCATGATATATACATAATATATGATATTGGGGTTTTTAGCTTTATGATTTCTCGGTAAAAACATCTGTGTTATGTGTGATTGATCTTTCTTCATGTGTTTGCAATTGGCGATTAAATTTCCACAAAGATTTTAGTAGAAGGATTCTGTATTTAACAGTGGCATATAATTGTTAGATCAGGAGAATCCGACAATACATAATTGTATTAAAATTTCTACATAGAGAGAGAAAGTTCCTAATTAAATATATTAGTTAATATGGATATTTAAACAATATATTATATTTATTACTTGAAGAGTGAAGGTGAAATAACAACAACTAAGTTAATTGTTGTGTTAATAGATTTTTAATTGTTTATTTATATGGTTATTTCATTTTTATTTTTTTATTTGGCTGAGTGAAAATTTTTTTTTTTTTTTTTTTTGAGTACTTGACATACTTACACATGTCCCTCATACTGAATTGTAGAATGAGCCTCTCAGCTCAATCACAGTGAACATCTGAATCAAATTTCACATCTTGGTTCCCTATAATTTCAAATATATGCTCTAAGGAATTTTAGGTTACTGAAATCAATTTCAAATAGGTTAGTTTGCCATTTTCCCAATAATTTTTTTTCCTAGGAGGTTCGATATAGTGAAACTTTGATTATATTAAGGAAAAATATTTGGAAACATCTGGTTTAAATTTTAGTATTTGGTTTGCTATAATTTCAAGTAATACCCTATGGAAGTTACAGTTTGTGAACTATCTCAAAATAAATTTTAAACATGTCAAGCTTGGTATTTTTTTTATATATTATTTTCTAGTACTTTTCATATTGTGAAATATTTAGCAATTCCAAGATACATACAGTAGTAGCTCAGGTAGAAATTTCTTAATAATATTTGGAGAATTAGACAAGTGGCACACTATTCAATTTTTCTTGTGGGAAGAGGCCAAAAATCAGCAAGTTTTAGGAAAGTTACATAAATTTCACTTGGAGCATAAAATTATGTTCACACCTGTGGAATTGCAAAAAATATATATCAGAGCATTACAACCCAAAGTTTAGATCCATAAGGATTCAAATTTAAAATATATATCAAGAAAAACTTCAACCATTCAAATATTTTTTAAATTAATGTACGTAACTTTAAGTGACATTGTTGATTAAAAGATCCCATTTTCTTTTGTCACTAAAATTTGTGATAAAGAGGAATACTATTATGATTTTCCAGCATGCCTCCAGAGAAAGTCACTATACCAATTAAATCCATTGAAGGCTTATCCTTGAATCATGAAAAAAGTGCAATTAGATAAGAAAGTTAATGAAATGAATGGTAGTATGTTGAAAAAGATGGATTTATCATGTTCTAAAAAAAAAATGGAAAAGAAGATGAATGAGAATAAGGAAGGAATAGGAAATAAGATGAATGAAAATAAGGAAGGAATAGAAAAGGAAATTAATGAAAATAAGGAAGAAATGCAAAATTCCATTAGGGAAGAAATAAGAGAATTACAAAAGATAGTTTGGAGGTTTCTGTGGTGTAGATTTTTGGATATAGAGTTCAGATTCTCCACAATCTACATTTTTCTATCTACGTTTCGAGTTTAAAAAGACTCATCTTCAAATTCTATCAGGAAGAGAGGAAATCACAGAGTATAAATACAGGGAAAAGTAATGGAGAGAAAGTGTCTACCAACAAAATAAATGAAATGACAAAGATAAGCTTATATAATGAGTTTTAATTTAATTTATTAAAATTTTTAATTTTTAATTTAATTTATATTTAAATTAAATTTATTTATTTTATATTTAATTTATTGTAATTTAATTTAACTATCTTAACTTTATATGAAAGTTTTAAAAGATTAGAGATTAAATATTTAAAAACTTTTATCACTTATTAATGTTATTAATTTCAATTAAAATGACTTATTATTAATATTAAAAATATAAATAATAGCCATTAGAATTTAAAAATGGAGTAAAAATATAGTTTGAATAATTAATAGGAATATGAATTAATTAGAATATATAATCTAAGGAAAGCTTTATGATTTGTTTTCTAATAGATTAAATACAAGGTGCTATTGTAATGGAGTATTTATTATTAATAATGTTTTATAATTAATATTAATAAAAATATTAATTGGTAATAGTTAGTGATATTAATAACGATAGTACTTGTTGCTTAATAATAATAATTTTTTTTAAATATTTGATTTATTTTGATGGGTATTTAGATTAGTATTTCAAACCTTAATTGTTATTGATAGTTATTTTAATTAAGATGTGGTTTAAGATTTTTTTTTTTTTTTTTTTTTTTTTTTTTTTTTTTTTTAAGTTATAAGGGTAGATTAAAGGGTGAAAGGGTTAAGGAAAGAAGAGAAGGTGGAATTGGAATACAGGGAGAGATGTATGAAAGGCGGAGGGGGGAAATGTCCAGTGTGCTAGGGTAGAGATAAGAAGAAGTTGTCAAGCGAGGGACATGTATGGGAAAGGAAAATAATGAGGGTGACACAAGGATAAAAAACACAAGAGGGAGCAAGATGCTAGGAGGTGAAAGGAGAGGGGGGGACAAGAAAAAGGAGACTCAAATGATTTTGAGGGGAATGGGATAGTGGTACTAGTCCTTGTTAGAGTGGGGTAGTACGGGAATCTTGTTTCTACTTACCTCCAAACCCCCATCCCTATTGAGGTTGTGAGGGTGTTTGATGATCTCGAGGGCTTCACGAATTTTACACTTGAAATGATGTTTTTCATTAGAAATCACCAAAGTGTCTTCTAGACATATATGGTGACAAGTCCTGCTAAAGTGTTCTTCTAGAGCCGAGGTTTGAGTTCTTCCATTTCTGATGTCAACTCCATGCTATTTAAGTCTAATTTTGAAATTCCTTCCTATTTCTCCAATATAACAATCCCCACAAGAGTAGTTACATTTGTAAGCACCCTTTTGTTGTAGGTGATCAGGGTTGTCTTTTACATATTTCATTATTTGTCAGATGGTCATAAAATGTTTGAAAGAGGTTCCAATATCCTTCTTAGCGAGAACCTTAGCCATATTTTCGGTGAATCCTTGAATATATGGAAGATATGTAGACAGAAAAATGCAGACTATGCAGAATCCGAACTCTATATCTAAGAAATACAAAACATTCTATTAAAATATCTCCCTAAAAGGGATGTGGAGATACAAGGAAAACATGAACATAAGGAGAAGAATGGTTTTAAGAATCAATCTCATATGGGGAGTATGTTATCACAATTGGAGACCACAAATATTAAACCACAAAACCATAATCATGTATTTTAAATCCAAGATCCATATTATCATAACTTCAAGGTGCTGAGAAATGTAACTAGTATCATTATTCCAAATTATATTTAAGTCATGATGTAATGTACTTGTCAAAAGAAATAAAAATAAAACTTATTATAAAAGAAAAAATATTTATAAGCATGGGTTTCATGCTTTGTTTATTTTGCTTCTAGGTCAATGCACCAATTGAGTGCTTCTAGGGTTTATGTCATGAGTCATTATCCATGTCATCTTGTCCTAGACCCTTCTTGGGGTCATTGTTTCAAAGAAAGAAAATAATTTTTATGTATTTTGGTCATCTATGCCTCCTTCACCAAGTCGGTATGCCCTTCTCCTTATGTCGTCCTCATAGAGGAGCTTCAAACCACTATATATAGCAATGGATTTGACCTAATATTCCAACTAGCCAAGCAAGATTTTGTTGGAAAGTGTAACTAGGTTCGGTCTTCATAATGACTATGTAATTATGTATTTATGTAATGAAGAAGACAAAGATAATAAAATATATTTCTTGTTAAGTTTGCTTCATGGGTTTCATGAGAAAGGGATTTTATTATAGGTCAAAGACTTCTTCTTGATGTCTTTTAGGATTTTTTTATACCCAACTATGCTATGTAGAACATAGATAGAACAAAACTCAGATAATCTGAATTTTTTGGGTATATGCATCAGTGAATAGTTTGAGATTGTAGTGCAGAATAATCTTAGTTTGTGGTGATCTGTCTTTTGGTGCGGAAGAATACAGAATAATGAATAATTCTCTCTATGGTACGTAAATAAAATAAGGATCAATCTGCAGGAGATCGAGGGTAATTACAGTAGCTCTCACAGATCGAAGGTGATCTCAAGAAGCATTGGAACTATAGTAAGTGCAAGGGAAAGGTAATTTTTCACAGCAAAGGGAAGACACATTGCAAGGAGTGCAAGAATAAGTTTATCCATAGAAAGAAGGTAGATTTCCCAATGAAGGAAGATAGAATGCAAGGAGAAGGCTATATCAGACATGAAACAAAGGATCTTTACTCAGTGTTTTAAGGGTGTAGAAAGAGGTCTCTAGGAGGTCGTGATTAGACCAAGGAAGGAAGGAGTTCACAGTTCAAAAATAGGAACTGAGTTTTCTTATATTGGTGCATTGCAGTGCAAGAAAGAAGTATCAGAAATAAGGAGCCAATAAGAGTAGGTGACAAGGGTGTTGGATGTACATTGAGGTCAAGGGTCTATGTCATGGTCATGGTACTTGTCAACTAAAAGTCTATAAGACGAATTACTTGTGGGTTTTCCTCTCCAAGAGGGAGAGGTTTTGGCCCTAGTTGGAAGAGCCTAAATTTGTGTCTCTTGTTTTTTGATAATTGACTTGATGAAAGACTTAATAAGCTAAGAAGAGAAGACATAATTAAGACAATTAAGCTCACAAGTAATTATCAAGTAGAGAATTTGAATTAAACTAAGCTCTAACAAATTCTAAACATGGTGTCGGGGCTAAGGTGCTAAAGAAAAGGGCTACTTGACAAGGAGACACTCAAGGATTAAAGAACAAGAATCCATTTTCATATAAAGCATCAAATTCAAGGTCAAATTTTGCATTGGAAATTCAAATGTTGAGATTCAACAAGATGATGAGCTTAGTGAAAAGAGTCGCCTTCACTAAGTGGACTTGCAGGCTATTTTTGGTGCAAAGTCTATTTTTAGACTATGTCTATTTTTAGACATGTCGATCATATTCTATGAGTTGTAGGATGCTATTTGTGGATGGTTGGTCAAGTTGGAAAAATAGATGGACTTCTATTTTTAGACATATTGGGCGGAATCTATTTTTAGATTGCTAGTCTAAAAATAGATATGTCGAATATTATTAGCTCTTAATAATATTTGGACTCTAAAAATTATCTTATTCTCTTGGAGGACTTCAGTTAGAACTCATGTGATAGAGTTTGGTGGAGTTGTAGAAGTAGTTGGTGGAGTTGTGTTCAGTTTAACTCAGTTAGACACAGTTGAGCTAGTTGTATCTAGTCTAACTGATTGATACACTAGTGAGAGTGGTGTGAATTAATTAATAATTAATTCACTAAATATTAATTCATTAATCAACTGAAGAATACATCAGTTAACTACAGTGCATGGACAGTTCAGTGGAGACCAGTGGAGAGGTAGGTGAAAGAGCAAGTGTGACTATCAGTTGTGGCTATAGTGATGCATTGATTGCATCCAACACTAAGTGGAGATTCCAATGAGGGATGGCGTAGTGCAAGCTAGGTGATCTAGTTCATCTGCATTATTCTTCAAAGTAGGGATTGCGCAGAGAGTTAGGGCTTAAAGGTGTGGTGGAGATGGCATGGATTTGCTAGATCGTGACTCCCATTAGCGTGTAGCGATTGTGGGCTTGTGGCTGAGAGCTTGATATGTTCAGCTTGTATGAGGATTGTTACATGATCTCTATGACATATATTATATATAGATAGTTGGGGTTTTTAGCTTCAGGCTTTCCCATTAAATCACTATGTTAATGTGTGTGAATTTTTATGGTTTCATGTGTGCATTGCAATTGTGTTAATTTCCGCATGTGATGATAAATGGTGGAATAGATTTTGTATTGTGCATGAAGTAAAATAGTGTATGATCAAGAGAATATTAGACATATAACATATCAGTTATATAATTTCTACATGGTATTAGAGTAGTTGATCATTGGAGCAGATTGCAATTATTGAAGCGGTTGATTTTGTGCTGGTGGAATTCGAATTTACTGCAGTGTTTTCTTGGTGTCGAAGTTGAGCATTCATTGAAATGTATTTCAACGGATTGTGATTGGAGTATGCCCTTGAGGGAAACTCGAATTATATTGCATGGAAGGATAGGATGGAGGCAGTGCTGGAGGATAATGGGTTGAAGGAGTTCATGATGCATAAATTCCAAAACCTATTTCTAGCGATGCAGTTGCACTTGATGCATGGCAAAAGAAGACAACAAAATGTCGAAGGATTCTGTTGGAAGGTGTGAAGGATCACATAGTGTCCAGTCTTCATGGTAAATCTTATCCATTCTTGATGTGGAAAGCTTTGATAGACTTTTTCCAAAGCAAAAGTGACCAGAGGAATTTGGCACTTAAAGACAAGCTTAGAAAAACAAAAATGGAGAAGGGCGAAAGTATACCCAAGTACCTCACGAAGTTTTTCTAGTGCAGGGATGAGCTGGGAAGTGTGGGGGTTACTGTAGATGAAGAGGACTTGGTGAGCTTAGCTCTCCTTGGGCTTCCGAAGAGTTGGCATTCCTACGAGGACTTTGTCAATGGTCGGGAGAACTCACGGATGGAGCCACTTTGGTTTGGTTTGATCTTGAAAGAGAGATAACATGAGATTCTGTGATGACCACTGAAGAATGAAGACGAAGAAAATCATGGCCACACAAAGAAGCGTGGGAAGGGAATAAAAATCCTCAATCCAAAGGCGAAAGGCAAGAAGCAGGACTTGTCCAAGGTGAAGTGCTTTCACTATCACCAACACAGACATTATGCCACTAATTGTCCATAGAAGAAGAAAAATAAGCAGGATGATGGATCTGCAGCTGGAGAGGCCTTAGCCTCGCAGTTTGAGCTAGATTTTTCACTGATAGCATGCTTGGTTTCAAGTGTGATGGGATCAGTGTGGTTTCTTGACAGTGGTGCATCTTTTCATATGACCGGAGACAAAGATTCGTTCAGTGATCTGGATGAGAAGGATCTTGGAGTGCACATCGATATGGGCGATGATGGTAGATACAGTGCGACTGGTATCAGGACCATTTCCTTTGAGAGGGAGTCTGGTAAACCTTTCATATTGAAGGATGTCATGCATGTTCCAAGATTGAAGAAGAATCTGATCTCGGTTGCTATGTTGGAAGACAAGGGATATGATGTTGTCTTTAGCGAGGGAAAGGCTTTCCTGTGTAGTAAGGAAACTGGTGAAACCCGAAGGATAGGGGTTCAAGTTAATAACCTTTATCAATTGCAGGTAGATGGTTGTGCAACAATGGCAAGAAAAGCGGAAGCAGTGGTGAGCTGGATGAGGGTGAATTGTGGCACAGGAGATTGGGGCATATTCACCATGGCGCTTTGAAAATTTTACAGCAGATTTCTACCGGGCTTCCCAAGGGTACACTTGCGCAGTCAGATCAGTGCAAGGGATGTATTTTGGGAAAATTTGTGAAAGCCACCTTTCATGAGAAGGATAGTCGTGCCACGACGATCCTTGAGAGAATTCACACAGATGTGTGTGGACCTTTCTCAGTAGCTTCGATAGCAAAGCATAGGTATTATGTGATATTCTTTTATGAATTTTCTTGTAAGTGCTGGATCTTCTTCATGCAGAAGAAGAGAAACACATACTCAAAGTTCTGTGAGTTCAAGGCACTGGTTGAGAAAGAGTCGGGGAAGCAGGTGAAGGCTCTTAGGAGTGATAATGGTGGTGAATTCATCTCTGGCGAATTCAAAGACTTTTGTAGCGTAGAAGGAATTCGAAGAGAGCTCATAGCGCCTCATAACCCACAACAGAATGGGGTCATGAAGCGAAAGAACAGAATGATCGTGGGTGCTACATGAGTGATGATGCATGATCAGGGCCTTCCCATACACTTGTGGGCTGAGGCATGCAACACTGTGGTTTATGTGCAAAATCGTTGTCCTCATAGAGTACTTGGCATGAGTATACCCGAAGAGGAATTTTCTGGTAAGAAGCCTGATATTTCTCATTTGAAGATTTTTGGCTCACCTGTTTACATTCATGTGATGAAGGATGCCAGGAAGAAGCTGGAGCCAACCGTAGAGGTTGGGATATTTGTGGGGTACACAGAAACACCCCACAACTATCGTGTGTATTTTCATGAGGAGAAAGCCATGAAGTGGTCACTTGAGAGGGAGCTACACTTGCATGCAGATGAGGAGCTATTAGTTCCTAAGGATGAGCCTCAGGATGTCGATCAACCACAAGAGGAGGTTCATGAAGTGGAAGAAACCACTCTTGAAGCGCAAAACATCAGAGGGCGGAAGCACACTACAGAAGTTGAGCGAATGAATCTTGATGCAGTGCAAAATGTAGGAGCACCTACATCACAGCGCAGACAGAGATAGTCACCTGATCGATTTAATGGATACATGGCTCTGATGAGAAAGTGTATCGTGACAGAGCCATCCTCTTTTGAGGAAGCTGTGGAGGACCCTGCATGGGTAGATGTCATGGTGGAAGAGTATGATTCGATTGTTAGAAATAGTGCATGGGAGATTGTCCCAAGGCTAGAAGGGAAATCAGTGGTAGGTTTGAGATGGATCTACAAAGTGAAGCAAGCTGCTGATGGGAGCATCGAGAAGTACAAGGCAAGATTTGTTTCCCGGGGCTTCTCACAGATTGAGGGGATCGACTATGAAGAAACCTTTGCACCTGTCACAAGGTATTCTTCCATATGGAGCATCCTTGCTCTCTCAGCACAGATGGGTTGGCACATTCATCAGATGGATGTGAAGACTACGTTCCTCAACTGATTCATTGAGGAGTAGGTGTACATAGAGCAGCCTGAGTGTTTCGAAATCTTCAGCAATGAGTCGCATGTGTGTAGGCTCAAGAGAGCATTGTATGGGCTGAAACAAGCACCTTGTGCTTGGTACACACAGATAGACAATTATTTCACCGGACTTGGATTCACCAAGAGTGAGGTGGATCCGAACCTATACTAGATTGTGGTGGAGGGTAAGTTGCTGTTCATTGTACTTTATGTAGATGATTTGATACTGACAGGTGATGAATAGTTGATACTCTCATGCAAGGCTGATCTTGCAAAGAAGTTTGAAATGAAGGACTTGGGCCTCCTTCATTATTTCCTGGGATTGGAAATTTGGTAGTGGAAGGGTGGACTATTTGTGTCTCAAGGCAAGTATGCCCAAGAGATACTAGAGAAGTTCAACATGCAAGGCTGCAAGCCTATCGACACTCCTCTTCCTAGTGGTTGGAGGAAAGAGGATGCTACATCGACAGAGGTAGTGGATTCCATTGTTTATCGACAATTGGCTGGTTCACTCATGTATTTGGTCAATACACGATCGGACATATGCTATGCTGTTAACTAGCTTTCACAAGCTATGGTTAAGCCTACCAAGCTCTTTTGTAAGGCAAGTAAGCATTTTCCGAGGTATCTCAGAGGCACATCAGGATATGGGCTATGGTACAGACAGTCGGATGAGGTGAAGCTGCATGGCTTCATGAATGCAGATTGGGTAGGGAGCCCAACGGAAAGAAAGAGCACATCTAGAGGGATTTTTAGTATCAGGTCTACAACAGTTTCTTGGTACAGCAGGAAACAGAGATCCGTGGCACTCAGTTCAGCAGAGGCCGAGTACATGGCAACAAGTTTGGATGCATGCGAGGCTATATGGATGAGGAAGCTCCTGGTTGGATTGTTCGGTTCACACTTAGAGCCTATTGTGATATATTTTGATAATCAGAGTTGCATTAAACTCTTGGTTAATCCAATATTTCATGATAGATCTAAACATATAGACATCCGGTACCATCATATCAGAGATTGTGTGTAGCAAAAGATCATGTTACTATATTACATTCCTACGGAGGATCAAGATGCTAATATTCTAATGAAGGCGCTCACCAGGAGCAAATTCGAATACCATAGATACAAGATCGGGGTGGCAGATAATCTCTATCTTGTTGAGAGGCAGTGTTGAGATTCAACAAGATGATGAGCTTAGTGAAAAGAGTCACCTTCACTAAGTGGGCCTGCAGGCTATTTTTGGTGCAAAGTCTATTTTTAGACATGTCATTCATATTCTATGAGTTGCAGGATGCTATTTGTGGATGGCTGGTCAAGTTGGAAAAATAGATGGACTTCTATTTTTAGACATATTGGGTGAAATCTATTTTTAGATTGCCAGTCTAAAAATAGATATGTTGAATATTATTAGCTCTTAATAATATTTGGACTCTAAACATTATCTTATTCTCTTGGAGGACTTCAGTTAGAACTCATGTGACAGAGTTTGGTGGAGTTTTAGAAGTAGTTGGTGGAGTTGTGTTCAGTTTAACTCAGTTAGACACAGTTGAGCTAGTTGTATCTAGTCTAACTAATTGATACACTAGTGAGAGTGGTATGAATTAATTATTAATTAATTCACTAAATATTAACTCATTAATCAACTGAAGAATACATTAGTTAACGACAGTGCATGGACAGTTTCAGTGGAGACCAGTGGAGAGATAGGTGAAAGGGCAAGATGACTATCAGTTGTGACTATAGTGATGCATTGATTGCATCCAACACTCAATGGAGATGCCAATGAGCATTGTGTAGTGAAAGCCAGGTGGATTCGAGTTCATTTAGAGCCATTCTTCAGTACGGATTGTGTAGTAGAGGAAGGCTAGCAGGTGGCAGAGATCGGTGCATGGATTTGCTAGATTGGACCTGATTAGTGTGTAGCGATTGTATTGTACTGAGAGCTTGACATGTTTAGATTTGTATGAGGATTGTTACATGATCTCTATGACATATATTATATACAGATAGTTGGGGTTTTTAGCTTCAGGATTTCCCATTAAATCACTGTGTTAATGTGTGTGAATGTTTATGGTGTCATGTGTGCATTGCAATTGTGTTGATTTCCGCATGTGATGATCAATGGTGGAATAGATTCTGTATTGTTCATGAAGTCAAATAGTGTATGATAAGGAGAATCTTAGACATATAACATATCAGTTATATAATTTCTACATCAAATTATTTTGCAAAATAATTCTCAAGCCATATCAAAAGGACCTTCAAAGGATCCTTTCATCAAGGAGATGATCTTTGCCATCAAATATTTATGATATTGAAACCATTGTTCGAAGACACATGATCAAGCATCATCCAACACTATCCAACACCTTTGAAAACATCATCATTCTGAAAGAATCCTTGATCATTAAGGATCCAAGGTCATGAATATTAAATGAATCAATATAAGAGGGAGTTTCTGCTATCATTTTCATCATCATCAAGGAAACTGATACAACTAAATATATCAAAATGACTTATTTCAAAGAGAAAAACAAATTGGTTTGGTCATCAAAATTTAGTACATGGAAGAAGAGGACAGATTTGAATCTAATCGAAGATGAAGTTATGGGCTACATAAAAGTATCTACAACTCAACCTTCATAATAATATGCTCCAGCTCATTCCAAGTACATGAAAGGAGAAATCAGAGCCCAGAGGATTCTCATAGAATCCATTAAGGACTCATTCATACCCTATGTATCAAAAATAGAAACTGCAAAAGAAATATATGAGAAATTGGGGGAGATTTTATCCGTGAGTACCGGAGGAGAAATAATATCTCTGAGACAATAGATATACAATATGAAATTGTCAAGAGAGGAATTAATCAGTTCATATTGTATGAAGATTTATAAAATAAAAGACTAGCTGCATGAATTGGGAGAAGTAATGTATGATAGTGAAATGACTATAGCGGTGATGAATGCTCTATAGCAAGAATGGGGAAACTTCACTTCAAGCTTATATGGGAAGAAAGAACCAACACCATTCCAGGATCTATGGTCTCTATGTAAAATAAAGGAAACAAGATTGAAAGCCAAAGTTGATACAGGATCAAGTGAAGGGAATCAAGCCTTTGCAACCATGTCTAGGAAGAAAGGAAGATTCGGTAAATTTGGTCCTCAAAATAAAAGAATAAATATGGACAAAGTACGATGCTTTGGATGTAATGAAATTGCGAATTATAAAAGGGATTGTCCTAAATCTGGAAAGAACAAAAGGACAAAAGGAAGAAATTGATGCAAAGAAATCTAAGAAAGAAGAAGTGAAATATCTCTATTATGATTAAGATCATCTTCCTATTTAAGTGATTTATGTTGGTTGTAAAATATTATGATAGGAAGCATTTTATATTATTAGCATCATGATAGAAGCATGGAAGGAGCACTTATCTTAGAATAAGTGTCTCCTGGGAACCTCATTGATAACAACAATGATGGAAGATAGTCATATGGATCAAGGGTCATCTATGAAACACGTTTTTGGAACTTTTCAATGGAGTCCTCCTTGGATTCAATGGTTAGAAAGAAATCAAAAGGTTTCATTGGGAATTCTATCTTGCAGAATTATGGGATTAGGATATGATGACATATTGATGAAGCAAGCCAAGGGAATGAAGTTATTCATTCTAAGGAAATTGTTGTAGGATGACTCAAATGTATAAGATAAGGTACATATTTTCTAACACTAGATGTTGTGAAGTCATATGGTTGCAGGTGATGGACTTGTATCTTTAGAAGTATGATCAAAGAAAGGAGGATCTATTTTGGTGCACAGGTTGTCATTAACAGATGAAATCAAATATATCCTCATATGGAATATGAGGTGGTTGTATACAAATAAGGAAATATATGATGAAATTTCCTAGGAATAAATGAAATTGTGTGGAGAAAGAAAGGAAGAGATCATGAAGGGAAACCATGTCAAGAGGTGGTTATCATCGGGAAGCCAAGAAGATGTTACTAGAAGACCTCCTAGGAAGATATGTAAACTCTCATAGAAGTTTGGTAAAGAAAAAGACCCTTGACAATACATATCTTTAGGAGATGTGTCAATATGAATAAAGGATGGTGATGCCTACAGGAAGATGTCCTGGTGAAATATCATCACTGAGGTAACTTTTGATTCAAAAGTTCTTATGTATATGTTTATCTAAATAAGTTTATGGAGGGCTTCCAACCATGTGGAAGGATGTAAGATCCTTGGGAGATTAGAAATATTGGTGAATTAATTTTTGGTAGATGACATGACTCATGGATGAAAGTGATGCCAGATGATTTGTTCCCTATGAAGCTAAAGTTGAAGATTCCTCAAGATAGAAATCCATGACATCGAGGGGAGGAATTCTTCATGAGTAGTTGGTTGTCTCATGATTGTTGCTATAGGTCCCTTTTTAAGAGGGAGCCTGGTGATAAGTTTCTTACTTGGAAGGAACTGGGTAATTCCTAAGAATGAGATTAGGTACATTCCTTGTATAGGAATGAGTACATTGCCTTGTGGAATAGGTCTTCCATGGCTGAGAGGGGGAGATAGACACATCATTCTGGTCTTCAACTAGGAAGACAGAATGGTGGATTGGGTAATCATCTAGCATCTGACACTCTTTATAATGATATAGGAAATTCAAGATAAGAGTATTCATGGACCGATATTCTTTGAGGGCTAGCTACCCAAGAGAAGAATAGTCCAAGAAGGTCATACATTGGGAACACCTGAGTGTAGTATGTACCTTGGAGAGACAATGACAATGGTGTCTATAAGTCATGTGTCTCGCCAACATTGTATCCCATTGTCTCATTGAGATATGGGGTTGTTAGTCAAGGCCTTGCACTAGGAAAATGATGATGATATGATGTTATACAAATGTGATTACCAATCCAATTCTTCTTATAAGATTCTTTAGATTGAAAGTAACCATGTACCATTATGAATACCTCGCTAGTTAAGAGGGAGTTTTGGAAAGTGTAACTAGGTTCAGTCTTCATAATGACTATGTAATTATGTATTTATGCAATGAATAAGACAAATATAATAAAATATATTTCTTGTTAAGCTTGATTCATGGCTTTCATGAGCATGGGATTTAATTATAGGCTAAAGAATTCTTCTTGATGTATTTTAGGATTTTTCTTCTTGTCATAAATGTAAAAATTAGAGTCATGTACATGAAGAAATGTTACGCTTATAAAGTGTCAAAGAAACAACGTAAAAATGTTCAACACCCATGTCACCTTGTTGAAAGAATACTCCTTGAATTCAGCCTTACAATAGCTGGTCAAGTCATCTTGAAAACACTGCTAATGAACCGTCACACTCCTTCATGGTCAGTTCGGCTTAATTATAGGCTGAGACAACTATATATACCCAACTATGATGCACAGAACAAAGACAAAACATAAATCGTATCATCTGAAGTTTTTGAGTATATACATCAATGAATTGTTTGAGATTGCAATGCGGAATAATTTGAGTTTGTGGTGCAGAACTATCTGTCTTTTGGTGTAGAAGAGTATAACCTAATGAAGAAGTCTCTCTCTGGTATGTAACTAAAATAAGGATCAATATGCAGGAGACCGACGGTAATCACAGTATACTGAGTGTAATTACAATAGCTCTCATAGATTTAAGGTGATCTCAAGATGTATGAGATCTATAGTAAGTGCAAGGGAAAGGTAAGTCTGCACAGCAAAAGGAAGACACATTGCAAGGAGTGCAAGAAGAATTTTATCCGTAGTATGAAGATGGTAGGCTGCCAAACAAAGAAAGATAGAGTGCAAGGATAAGGCTATCTCAGACAAGAAACAAAGGATCTCTAATCAATTTTTTAAGGGTGTGGAAATAGGTCTTTAGGAGGCCATGATTAGACCAAGGAAAGAAAGAGTTCATATTTTAGAAATAGGAACTGAGTTTCCTTGTATTGGTGCAGTGAAGTGAAAGAAAGAAGGATCAGTAATAAGGAGCCAAGAAGAGCAGGTGAAAAGGGTGTTTGAGGTACATTGAGGTCAAGATTCTGTGTCATGGGCATGGTACTTGTCAACTGAAATTATATAAGAAGAATTACTTGTGGGTTTTCCTCTCTAAGAGAGAGAGGTTTTGGCCCTAACTGGAAGAGCCTAAATTTGTGTCTCTTATGTTTTGATAATTGACTTGATGAAAGACATAATAAGCTAAGAATAGAAGACATAAGTAATAAATGTAATCTCACAAGTAATTATCAAGTAGAGAATTTAAATTAAACTAAGCCCTACCAAATTCTTAAGTGAATAAAGGAGTGTGAAGAGGCTATTATAGAAGGGCTTATCACTGCATGAAGGAATGCAACTAAATGAAGAAGAAAAAGGACCGAAAAAAATGTTCTTACTCCGCCACACATGCGAATAATTTTGTGATAGAACAACGAAATTGTAGGGCCAAAGGTATAGTACAAGCTTCAGAATTTTAGAGTAGACAGAGACTGTTTTTGACTCATTTTTTGAGGAGTATACTTGTGTTGACATGTGAAGGAATGGGATATAGTTTGACTATTCATTTTGGGAGGCTAGCTTGGTGGATTGGAGGTCATTTATCTTGGTTATCCCATTTGATTTGGTTCTTGAAGAAGAGAATATATTTTTGGGTTTTCCCCTCGAAGAGGGGTTTTACTATAGCTGAGAGCCTACATCTTGTGTCCTTGATCATCATGTTTATGTTTTGGTAGTTTCTTGATGATAAGAAGATAAAAGAATACATAAATAAATTAAAGAAGAGAAAAAATAAGGTAACTAAATATCAAAAGTAATGATCAAGATAATAAAATATTTTTTCCTTTATGATTTTCAAACATGGTATCAAAGCTAAGGAAAAGGAGAAGGAAAAAAGGTGGCTTGAAGATCAATCGTTCTCATAACATTAAAAGGGTTTCAAGTCTAGTAAAAAAGGATGGTGTACAAAGATGAGTTAACAAGAATCAATACCAAGTTTAAGGTATATATTTTTGGGATTGTTTATAAGTAAAAGATCTCTGCAATTAGGACCAAAGTTTTGTTTTAAGAAGTCGGTGGATTGAAGAAGCATAAAAAAATCCTACATAAATCTATAAGGCACCACTAGAATCTTGTGCTAGGATGCATATCTGGGCTTGAAGGATAAATAAATTAAAGTAATCCAGAAAGTAGTCTTATCATCTCCAAATGGAAAGGATAGAACCAAAAGTATTTTGAAGAGGAAAAAAGACATGTACTCAAGTTTAAGGGTCTTAAAATCATCTCATAAACCAGTGCTTTGAATATGTGCACATTTATATAAAATGACCGAGCTCCATTAGTGATAGAAAATCCAAACTAAAGGATAAGAATAATATATGGTTTGTAAGATATATGGACTCTATCTAAAAGGTATATATTAGCGGTTTAATCAAGCCCTCATTGGAAGTTGAAAAGCAATGGTATTATCTCTTATTCTTAAAAATATTTGGTGAAAGCATCTAGCATCTTAGGACTAGCTTGAAGCAATATCTCATCATTATCAAAAATGGAAATATCATTCCAACATAATGCATGTTTAAAATACCTTATAGTTATGTTCTACAATAATACACAATGAAAAAGGTGAAGTCCTAATCAGAGGGAAGGATACCTATGAATTAAAGAGTAATATACTTGGTTGGGAAGTTTCTTAATAAAAATACAAGACCTATTCCAAAAGGATTTTTTTGTGAAAAACAAGCATGAAGGTCAATGACAATCAAAGAAGAAGTTACAGTTGGTTATCATTGGAAGTTGATGTTGACATCAATGATAGTTTTTGTACCCTTGAAGGCAATTCTTAACCTTGGAATATTTTGGAGTGTTCATTCTTGAAAAGCAACAAGGTGGTCATGGCATCTTGAAGATAACTCTATGGAAAAATTATTGGATAACTAAGGTCATTATTCATTGAGGTATGTATAATTATAAGGTTTGGCGACTCAATTTGGATTAATGTTTTGAAATCTCATTTTATTGGTTCTAAGGATTGTAACCTTCATATTGCTGATAAATGTTAGTACCTAAATTCTTGCAAACCCTAGTTAGTAGAAAAACCATAAATCTATTCTTCTTTTTCATAGAAACCCTAGATTTTAGGTTTGTAAGTAGTATGAAAAACCCTAGAAAGAATAAAATTGGATTTGAAATTCAAAACCTAAAATTTTTGTTTCGAAATCCAAAATCATAAGACTTAGGATTCATATCTAGAAACCCTAGGAATTCTCTTTCATGTATACTTTTGGTGGTACTTCTCAAGGAAATGTTGCAGGAACATAAATGAATATTGATCTTATGCCATGACTATGTTAACACTTCATTATCCCTTCAAGATAAATCTTTCACATTCCCACAAACGATAAGTATTTTCTATATGTATGTCTAGCTTTACTTTTGTTGCCTGATTATTATCCTTTCCCTTGTATTTTTACCTGGTAGGAAAGTTTACAGGTATAATCTAAAGAATAAATATTTTGGAAACCCTACAAGGTTTTTGAAATAAGAAACTCAATTTATGTATAAAGAGTTGTATCAAGTCTTCTTCATATAAGAAGGTACAATCATTTTGTCTTTAAAAGTTTGATTTATATTACTAACTCTCTCATGTCTATGGTTTTGTTATAAAAACATGAATGATTCTCATAGTTCTATGGTGATTTATCTCTTGATTAAATCAAACCTCATTTAACAATCTTGGTAAAACCATAACCTTTAGGGTTCACTATAAAAACCCTAGCCTTTTGATGTTTTGGGTTTGTTGATGAATTCCTAGTTTTTTAGGTTTGATGAATTAGGGTTTATGACAAAACCCTTGTAATAGTTAACGTAAGATCCTAGAAATGAAACCCTAGGTGTATATTATTTCATATGATTGAACCCTAACTTGGCCTAGTTGTTTTAAATCTAATATTAATGTTTTGATGATTATATCTAGCGTTTATGACAAAAACCTAGTAAAGATTGAAATACGATTCTAGAAACCCTAGATGTAAAATGGTTTTTCTATGATTGAAATCAGTTTTTTATATCTAAAGTTTATTTTTTATAATGGAATATAGGGTTTGTGACAAAACCCTAGCAAATATTGTTGTGGATGTCTAGGGCATGAAAAGTGTGACCCTTGTTGATTGTAAAGCTAACTAGGTTTTGGTTTTGGATATTTAAAGATTGATTTCTTATTCAAAGTTTTGATTACCATATATGCTTCCATTGTATTGATAAAGTTGAATTAATATATATTTTTTCTTGGTTGTACTCTTTGTTGAAGATTTACAAGTACATAATCTTCAAGATGTTGAAGATGCTTACCTACCTCATACTTTATTATGACTTGATGATGATGTTGAGCATGATGGAAAGAGGGAGTTGTAAGGATCTTGATGGCATTAAAGTTTACATTCTTGATTAATAGATGACATTTTTGACATTTGAAGACAAAAGGAATGATGTTATGGAAGGTTGAAGTTCTCTGGTGATATGATGATGCAAAAGAAAGAGCCAGTGTGGCTGAGTTGTTGATTTTTTCTTCCCCTACTGGAAAAGAAGCTTGGATAAAGAAAGTGTATTTCTCCCTAGTTAATATGGAGGGAATATTGTGGAACCTATAGTCAATACCTTGAAGAAAGAATAACATCAAAGAAAATCTAGAGCACTACAAATTGTTATTTGTGATTGATGAAGCTGTGAACTAGAATTGGATGTTTTGGAAAGTGGTGAGGCTGAGTTTGGTGTTGTTAGAGAAGTTAAATAAGGAAGCTTCCATCAATATGTGTTTGGATATTGTGATTACCTAAGTAGAATCAAAATAGTTGAATACCCTAGAGTTTTTTGCTAGCATACAAGAACATATACATTGGAATTTTGATATTGGTTTGGGTTTTGAACCTACTGGATGCTCTAGTGGTTGAAAAAGTAGTTGATGTGTGGATCTCTCCATGAGAAGTTTTGAATATTTTACAAGCATTCTTGGATTGATGATTAAGAGGGAGAGATGAAGTACCTTAGGTTGTTTTCCTATATGATGGTACTTGGGAAGACATCTTGTCCAACCTTGATGATGTTTGGATCTCGGTGAGGGAGGGTATCACTGGTCTTGTGGAGCTCTAACCTTGTACATGATACTTGGATCCATGAGGGTTGGTATCAAGGCATGGAGGCATGGATGGTATCTATATTGATATCGAGGTTTTATCCTAATGGTATCTATAGGGGAAGATGCTTGGATGACACCTTAGTACATATTGGTAGGATACCTTGGTAGTTATGATATTTGGATCCCTATCATTGTATATGTTTGTGTACTCTTCTTGAACACTTAAAATTAAGGTAAACCTTGTACTCGTTGAAAAATTATGAATATCTCCCTAGTTAAGATGGAGTGTTGATAAATGTAACTAGTATTATTCTTAATAATTGTATTTGAGTCATGATGTAATGTACTTGTTAAAAGAAAGAAAAAGAAAATGATTTATAAGCATGGGTTTCACGCTTTGTTTATTATGCTTCTAGGTCAAATCACCTATTGAGTGCTTATAGGGTTTATGTCATGAGTCATTATCCATTTCATCTTGTCCTATACCCTTCTTTGGTTCATTGTGTCAATGAAGAAAATCATTTTTATGTATTTTTGTTGTCTATCCCTCCTCCACCAAGTCGTATTGCATTTATCCTCATGTCAGACTCATAAAGGAGCTTCAAACCACTATATACCAATGGATTCTACCTAATATGCTAGCTAGCCAAGTAATATTAATTCTGCATTTTTCAAGTGAAGAAAAGAGTGTGAAAAGCATATTAGAGAAAGACCTATCATTGCATGAAGTAAGGAGACTAAATGAAGAAGAAAAAGGACTAAAAACATTGTTCTTAATTTTCCATAGGTGTGAAGAATTATATGATAGAATAGGAAAATTATGGGGCCAAAGCTATAATACTAGCTTCAGAATTGTAGAGTATACTGAGACCCTTGTTGAATCGTTTTCTGAGGAGCTGACTTGTGTTGACTTGTGAAGGAATGGGCTAGAGTTTTACTGATAATATTTTGGGGCTGACTAGGTGGATTGGAGGAGGTCATTTTTCTTGGTCTTGGGCCTTAGTTGTCTCAATTGATTTGGCTCTTGAATAACATATTATAATTTTGGTTTTTCTCCTCGAAGAGGGGTTTTTCCCTAGCCAAGAGCCTACATCTTGTGTCCTTGATATTCATGTTTATGTTTTGGTAGTTTCTTGACAATAATAAGATAAAATAAGACATAAATAAATTAAATAAGAACAAAAAGAAGATAACTAATTATCAAGAGTAGAAAATATTTCTTCCTTTATGATTTTCTAACACAAGTTAGCGCCAAGGAACTACTATATTTGGAAGATCAATATGAGGAAGTTTGAGGGTAATGATCTTGTAACATGGATATTTTAGATGGATCAACCGTTTTATCTATGCCAAGTGCATCCTTACAAAAGGTAAGTATGTATCCATGTTTTTAGAACAAGACAACATGTATGGTATCAATGGCTTTGTGAAACGAAAAATCATTATGTTATATCTTGGTCCATTTCTATAAAGGATTTCATAGCACATTATGGGAATATTAAGATTGATACATTATTTTGTCAATTGATAAATCTTTGAAAAAAAATATGGTTACATAGCATATTCAACGATTCCAAAAGTTGAGTCTCAGTGTAAAGAATATTTTGGAGGATAATTTATTAGACCTATTTATGGGAAGGAAAGCATCCAACGTGAGGTGTTTTTCTTTGAACCTAAATCTTTGGGGAATGCTTTTAGTCAGCAAGGAAAGTTGAAAGTAAAAATATGGCCACTAGAAAATTGGTCACTAATAACTATAGAGAAAATCATGCTTTGTCTCCTAAACCAATAAGGTTGGCTCATCAGCAAATGGATAAAATAAGAGAAAAGACACTATGTTTCAATTGTGACAACAAGTATAGTAAGGGGCATAAATCAAGTGAGAATAAAATATTCTACTTGAAAACTATGAAAATCAAGGATTGGAAACTTCATAATATCTAGAGCTAGATGAGATTGATGACCCTTAGTATTGCAACAACAATGTTGCAACTCCCAAGGGCCTCAACTTTAATTATCAACCTGAGGTTTGAACAAAATTAAGAGGGGTCGACACTATATGTATAGTGGGCACTATATTCTTATATTATTGTATTTTATTCATGTAGGAAGTATCTAAATGAAGTTTTAGATGCACATAGATTGAGCTACTAATATATGTTACAGGAAAAATAGGCTTGCATAAATGATTGTTGGAAAACAAAATGGCACACACATCTATTCTACTTGCAATGAGAAAATACACTGGTTGAATGGCACATACTTCTATGCTACTTGATATAAATGGAAAAGAACACTTGCTAAAATAAAAGACTGGGAATCAAAATCCAAATTTGCAAAAAAACAATATTCAGAAAACAATGGACAAAGGCTTTTATGAGGTATCTCGTAGTAAGTTTGGCTAGGAATAAGTTGGAAAGTAATAATTTGGCACTTTCCTTACATGTTAAAACCTTAGAAAGATGGATCACCCAAGGGATTTTTTAGTAGTGATGGGGATTTCTAAGCTTGAAAGGGTGAGTGTAGCAAGGAAGAGGCAACTTACATAAAAGAGAGTTGTTACAGAAAATCTATGGTAATATGGTTGAAAATAAAAAAAAGGGTTTGTCTAAAACTTCAATGAGATAATTCTTTCCATTGGTTGCTTGATGAAGAAGAGAATGACCACATAGATAGATATTCAATTTGGATTTCATACTTTATTTTAAATACATATTTATAATGTGGAGTTGGGAACTCATGTCAATAATATAAATATTGTGAAACTAAGAAACCTTTAGTATGGTATAATTGTTGTATAATAATGATAAAATATGTATGATTATTGATGGATGTTATAGAAACAATTGGAAAATGAATATAGGAAATGAGTGCTTGGAATGAAAAAATAGTTATTTTCAAAGGGAAAAGGGGTTAGCAATACCATCTAGAACTAAAGAGTATTATTAAAAGCAAAAAAAAAGTCACAATACTCAGAAAGAAAATCCTAAACAAGGGGGAAAATGTTCCAAAGGGGTTGGAGGATGCAATGTGGGAAGAATACCCACACATGTAAATCCATGTGCATGAAATGTACACTAAGGATAATGAAAAGATAATGGGGATGGGAATGTAACACTCCTATTTTAATAATGTAATTGTACATGTATGAATTATAGGCTAGGGAGTTGCATCATGTGACCAAGGGCCAAAATATGTATTATAAACAATGTACATAATATTATTTAATAGGAATATATTGTTTCCTACATGGAAGTGGGATGAAAGCAGTATGGAGGGCTATGACTCCACGAGAGGGACAAAAGAGGGAGTTAACATGGCCAAAGGGGGAAAAAGAAAAGTTTAATAAATATTTTCTTATCATCCAAATTTCCTATTGATAGGGATGAATTACCTAGAAATAGTCAAAAGGGGTTATCTCCAGTGCGAGGTCCCAATAGAACCCCACACTATATGGGGTAAGAGACCCATCTAGATCTGGCCTAGAAACCATGCTTACTTTTTTTAATGTTGTGAGATATTGAATGATTGTCACAACATGGGGTTAATATGTAAAATAAAATACAACTACATAATAGTAGAAATAAAACTATTGTAAACTACTTAAATGTTGAAAATAGATGGGTACATGAAGATATGAGCTTCTAAACATAGCAATAATTGTATCAAGGAAGTGTTGAAGCCTTGTAATTATGTTGCAACAACATGGGGGAAACCACCCGGTACAGACCTTAGAGCAAGTCCTTTTCCATTTGGTGTAGTGGCTCCGACTAGGGATAAAGGGACCGGTTTCCCAATGAGGATAATGAGGGTGTGTTTGCTTATAACATGCAAATGGAAAAATGATTTAATCTATCATATGCAGTGACTAAATATCTATTCTACTATATATACATGAGTATTCATTCTTCAATGCGATCTAGAAGTATATCTTTCAAAAATTGGTAATGAAGATTATTCAATAGTTGAAAGAGATGAAAATTATGTAAAAATAATTATTTTGACAAAGTAGTTTAATCAAAACAATTGTGAAATATCTATCACATTCATAAGTTTGATTATATATGAGATAAGTAACCATAGATAAATATCAGTACAAAAGTGCATTTAACATTTACTTATGATAACTGCTTTCATATATAATCCAGATAAAATATGATTGTCAATTCAAGGAGTAAAACTTAACATAATGTGTAGAAATACCATATGTACGAGGTTCTACTCATTCAAAACGACAGTATTATTTTGATCCTCTTCACGTTAAAGAAATTCAATGAGTACAAAAGTGCAAATTCAGTTAAACAACTTCAATATCAAAAGAAAACAAACTTTTTTCCACTAATTTATAAAGGCATTCACAAACATACATAAGTGCATTCCTTTGCAAATATTTTTGACAAATTTCTGGACCCTTCTCTAAATGCATGAGAAGGGTTTAAATACTAAACTAAATATGTCAAAAATCGATTATTGCATGAAAATTTTAGGAGGTTTCAAACAACCTTTCTATTAATAAGTAAACTAAACTACAATCTAGAAATAAAGATAACAATATGCTTAAGTGGGCTTATCGTCTTTTCTCATTTGATCTCTGAGGTGGAAAATAGCTACCATCAGCTTCAACTGAGCTGGCTGTGTAATCCTGGATCTGACCTAGCCTTTAAACATGACTTATGAAAGTGCTAGAAATGATTTCTTAGTGGAATCAATTAAGGATTGTAGAGTCATGCAATGATGATGTGGTTTGATCAAAAAGTTCCAATAGTTTTCTTGATCTAACTTAGTTATCTTTTTAATAACTTCTTCTTATGTCTCTATGCTTTCCTTCCACTGTGTTTCCAATAGTTTAAGCTTTGGGAGCACTTTGGCTATATATTCTTTGATAAGTTCAACATTTAGAAGCTTTCCATTAATAGACTCAACGATCTCATTTTTTAGATTCATTGCCTTCTCTGCCTGTCTTAACTGCATTTCCCTGTCTTTAAATAAAATATCTTTGTGAAACTTATCAATTTTCGGTAGATCAACTTTCTTTCCTATATCATATTCTTGCCATAAGATTAATTTAGAAATTTTGTTTTGAACTATTTCACATTCTGGCATTCTGTTCGCCACTTGTTGAATCAAAATTTTGGTTGTCTTACAATATGAACTGGTAGCTGAGATTTGCTGACAAAAATTCCCCTGATGCTACTTTAATTTTTCATTCCATTAAAGTGCCTCTTTTATAAACTCTTATATTTAAGTTAGCTTTTCAGCTTATTCATCAATGCCTCTATTTGTGTTTCCTTCTCTGAAATCTGTACTTGGTGCTGCATATTTAATTTTTCAAATTCTTTTTGGAATTGTGACATTTTCATCTCAAATTTCTTATTAGCATTAAGCTTTTCCTGTTCTAGTTGTCTTTCCAATTCTTGAGCTTTATCTTGTCGATCCTTCTAGATTAGGATTTGGTGGTGGTGGTGTCTCTAGTGCTTTAGTGGACTTTGTCCATTCGGTGCTTAAATTATGTACTTGAGGTTTCACTATCTGCTTACGTGTAGTTTGAACTTGCTAAAGTTATTTTGAAGATGATTCAATTCCACAAGTTTCTTCCTCAGTTTGCATATCAATTATTTTAAATACTTTTTCAATTATCTTCTCAGGGCTTTCATTTTTGCTTTTAGATTCATTATCATAATGATTTGAACTCTGTGTAGGTTTTAAACTTGTACATAAATTATCTGCAAACGAATATTAAAAACAAAAAATAAACAATAGCGAGAGCATAAAACATAAAACAGATAAACACAAAGATTTTCCCCTGGATCCCAAATCGGGACAACCAACATGATTTTTCATTATATTCCTTTTAGTGTTACAACACACATATATACATGCCGAAGCATACGTAAACCCTAATCCATTAACCCTAGATTACAACATAACCGTAGTTCCCTTGATCATATCTACAAAATACCAGGGGCCGAAAACCATCATGCCCCAAAACCATGTGCAAACCCATGCACAAAACCATGGGCGGGTCTGCCCGCCGGAAAATAAGGACCAAAAAATTTTCCCGAGGTGCTGCCCAGACCCTGACAAGGGGGGCTACCGCCCCCCCATGACCCCCCCGTGCATGACTAGTCATGGAAAGAATATAACACAAACCCAACATTCTCCCACTTGTTGTATTATTTCCACAGGGGGGCACAGGAGTGCTGAGTCATTAGCCCAGCTTTGCAACACCCATTGTTTCTCTACACCAAGAGAACTTCTAAGTGCTCACAGACTTCATCAATGCATCTGCAACATTCTTCAAAGTGTCCACCTTTACCAGCAACACCCTTTTAGCCTCAACCATATATCTCACAAAGTGATATTTAACATCAATGTGCTTTGTCTTTGAATTATAAGAAGGGTTCTTAGCCAAGAAAATTGTACTTTGGCTATCACAGTCTATCATTATAGCTTGCTGCACCAACCCCATACTTGAACACAATCTCTGCAACCAAACTATTTCCTTGCTTGCATGAGTGGCTAACATGTATTCTGCCTCTGTAGTTGAAAGAGCCACTACAAACTATCTTTTACTCACCCAACTGACTGCACCTCCAAATAGGCTAAACACATACCCACTTGTAGATCTTCTTTGGTCCAGATATCTAGCCTAGTCAGCATCAACAAAACCATGAATGTCCAACAATTTTTCCAATCTTGGTCTTCCCTGGTAGCACAAGCCATATTCACTAGTGCCACACAAATATCTGAAAACCCGATTCATTGTTGTCCAATGCTCCTTCCCTGGGTTTGACATAAACCTGCTCAATTCTCCCATTGCAAGTGCAATGTCTGGTCTAGTACAAACCATTGCATACATCAAGCTACCCACTAAACTTGCATATGGGACATATCCTCCTCTTCTTCTTGTGTCTTGGGACACTGTTTAGTAGACAGCTTTACACCTACAAGAATCAGAACATTCACCGGTTTACTATCCTGCATCTTGAACCTCTGCAATATAGTCTGGACATACTTCCTCTGGTTTAACCAGAGCTTCCTCTTTGTCCGATATCTCTTAATTTCCATGCCCAAAATATAGTTTGCAGCACCAAGATCCTTCATGTCAAATTTGGAGAACAGTTGGGTCTTCAAATCTTGGATAATTTCTTTTTCATTTCCAATCAATAACATATCATCCACATATAAGACCAAATAAATAACACGTTCACTAGTTAATTTAAAATAAACACAATGATCCTCCTTGCTTCTAGTGAATCCAAGTCCCCGTATATAGGTATCAAATTTCTAATACCACATCCTCGGTGACTGTTTTAACCCATACAGAGAATTCTTTAACCTGCATACCAATTCTTTCTTCCCCTTCACCATAAAGCCTTCAAGTTGTTTCATGTAGATCTCCTCTTCCAGATCCCCGTGAAGAAATGTTGTCTTCACATCCATTTGTTCTACCTCAAAATCAAACGCAGCAGCAACAAATAAAAGTAATCTAATAGAAGTAAATTCGGAAACAGGAGAAAAAATATCACCAAAATCAATTCCCGGCACATGGGAATAACCTTTTGCTACCAACCGAGCTTTGTATTTCTCCACCTTGCCTTCTACATTCATCTTCTTCTTAAACACCCATTTTCTCCCGATGGGCTTCCTTCCAGCTGGCAACTCCACCAGATCCCATGCCTCATTTTTATGGAAGGAAGCCATTTCACCAACCATGGCCTCCTTCCATAGTTTTCCATCCTATGAATCTATTGCCTCCCTGATGGTTCTAGGATCATCATCAGTTATAGTTAAAGCAAAATTTGAACAAAAAGAAGATGGACTATACCTTTCTGGTTGTCTTCTTTCCTGAACTGATCTTCTCACAGCTAGAGTTTGTGGCTCTTCCTCTTTTGAGTCTTCCTCCGTTGTAGAGTCTGATTCATCCTCCTTTAGCTCAAACTCTATCTTCTCAGGTTCCTTTGGTAGGACCTCATGTTTAACAACATCTTTCACCTCTCTAAACACCACATCTCGGCTGTACACAACCTTCCTTTTTTCCGGGTTCCAAAGCTTGTAACCCTTTAAACCATCCTTATACCCAATAAAGATGCACCTTTCAGATTTATTATCCAAATTGGTCCTTTTCTCCTTTGGAACATGTACATATGCATCACATCCAAATACCCTCAGATGTGAAAGCGATGGTTTCTTACCAGTCCATACCTCATGCGGAGTCTTATCCTCCAACACTGATGAAGGTGATATGTTAACCAAGTAACATGTAGTCTCTACTGCCTCTGTCCAGAATTCTTGTCCTAACCTGGTACCACTGAGCATGCTTCTTGCCTTTTCCATCAGCATTCTGTTAATTCTTTCTACAACTCCGTTTTGCTGAGGTGTGTATGGAGTAGCCTTCTACCATGCTATACCACTCTTCTTATAGAAATCTTCAAATTCCTTCTTGCAGAACTCCCCACCATTATCTGTCCTCATCACCTTTATCTTATTCTCTGTCTAGTTTTCCACCAGAGCCTTAAATTCTTTAAATTTGTCAAAGACTTCAGATTTCTTCCTCAAGAAATATATCCATGTATTCCTTGAGAAGTCATCTATGAATGAAACATAGTACACAGACTTACCCAGTGATGGAACCGAATTAGGTCCAAACACATCACTGTGCACAAGCTCTAATATCTTGTTCTCCCTCTTAGCACCAGAAGGAAAACTCACCCGATTCTTCTTCCCATATACACAATGTTCACAGAAATATAAATCCAGAGAGCTATTAGACATACCTTCTACCATACCATTTCCATGCAGTATCCGAAGGCCCTTCTCTCCAATATGTCTAAGCCTTTGATGCCATAGCATGGTATTTTCTCCAAAGACCACTAGGCTTTCCACTCCACTTTCAGGAACCACAGAACTATTACATCCATCAATAACAGTGCTACCTTGTAGCTTGTACAAAGTTCCAATCTGAACTCCCCGCATTAATACCAGTGCTCCCCAAACCATCTTGTAGGTATCTTTCTCAAACACTATTTTTACACCTGCATCATCCATCTTGCTTACAGAAATCAGATTTCTGGCCAATGCAGGAATGTGCAAAACACTAGGAAGTGTTCTAATCCTTCCACCTTGCAGCTTCAGCTTAACTTTTCCACGTCCAATGATTCTAGCCTTCTTATCATCCCCTAATAAGACATCACCGCCATCATATTTCCCATACTCGCAGAACCACTCCCTATGGGGAGTGAAGTGAAAGGATGCACCCGAGTCAATCAACCATGACTCATGATCTACATGTGTATTTGAAGAAGAAGCCAAATACACATCCCCACCTTCATTCGAGGTGGTTTTTTCCTCTGCAAAAGGTGCATCATTAGATCCATTTCCTTTCTCAAGAGCTTTATATCTACAGTCCTTTTGTAGTGTCCTTCCTTTTCGCATTTCCAGCACACCTTTACAAACTTTCCAGGAGATTTAGATCTCCCTCTAGATTTATATCTCCCACTTGAAACCTTATTCTTGTTTCTGTTCTGGGACCTTCCTTGTACATATAAGGAATCTCCATTCTGACCCTCCATATTTCTTCATCTCATTTCCTCCGACAGCAAGGCTGAGACAATGTCATCAAAATTTAAGGTAGTTGTATTGCTACCTATTGCAATAACTAGACTGTCCTAGGAGTCTGGTAGAGAACACAACAAACTGATGCACTTATCTTCATCTGAGATTTTAATATCAATAGATGATAGCTGACTTACCACAGTATTGAAGGCGTTCAGATGCTCTATCACCGAGTCTCCGTCCTGCATCCTCAGGTTATACAACTTTTTCCACAGGAATAATTTATTCACCAGAGACTTAGATTGGTACAAAGTCCCTAGCTTGTCCCACAAGGTCTTCGCCATAGCTTCCACAGATACATTCAAAAATACTGAATCTGAGACACATAACCATATTGTGTTCTTTGCCTTCCGATCCAGCTTTTTCTAGTATTCATCTGACATTGTCGTTGGTTTAGTACTCAGATCTACCGCGATCCACTGATCTTTATCCACCAGCAGATCCTCCATCTTGAGCTTCCAAAAATCAAAACTTTGACCATTAAATTTCTCGATCTCTATTTTTCCGCCGCTCACCATCTTCTTTCACTACAAGAATCGATCTCGCAGATCTCCCACTAAACAGGGTCTACCTCAGGCCCGAGAAAAAAAACCCTTAGCAGCAAAGGCGTCCCCTTGAAGCTGAAACTACTCTGATACCAAATGTTGGTTTTAACCCTGTACATAAATTATCTACAAACGAATCTTAAAAACATAAAATAAACAATAGGGAGAGCATAAAACATAAAATAGATAAACACAGAGATTTTCCCCTGGATCCCAAATCAGGATGACCAGCTTGATTTTTCATTATATTCCTTTTAGTGTTACAACACATATATATACATGCCGAAGCATACATAAACCCCAATCCATTAACCCCGGATTATAACATAACCGTAGTTCTCTTGACCGGATCTACAAAATACCAGGGGTCGAAAACCATCATGCACCAAAACCATGTGCAAACCCATGCACAAAACCATGGGCTAGTCCACCCACCGAAAAATAAGGACCAAAAATATTTTCCCGGGGAATTTCCCCAGACCCCAACAAGGGGGGCTGTCGCCCCTCCTGCTATGCCCGGCGCAACATACAGGAGGGGCTATCACCCCCCCCCCGCATGTGACTAGTCGTGGAAAGAATATAACACAAACCCAACACTCTGAGACTGATTTTGTGAATGCCATGAATCTCGAATTGATTTTTCTTGTGACTCATCTTCTGACATGTATTTTGCTTCATCATCTAAACTGATGCTGGGAGTTGGCCTTCTGACATGTTCCATTAGTAGCAAGTCCAATGGGATTGTTTCTAACCTCTTGTTTCTATATTGATGAAAAGATTTAAGGTCTTATATACTGAGCTTATTGGATGCAGTTTTTGACACATATGCAAACTTCTCTACACCTTGAAATAAATCATCAAACATATCCTTTTCATTCATGAACGGTCTGAGTTTAAGACTAGTGGTAAAATTATGTACCACATCATTTGGATCATATTGTCTCCCTGGCATTAGAGCCAATTTCAATGAAGTAATGTTTGGAATTTCTTTAGCCGCATGACCTATGTCAAAAAGGGTGAAGGTACCACATTGTAATGGGAAGGTAGGCCATATGGATTTCTTGGAATCTCTAAGCTTCTTGGTTATACCGTTTACAAGAGTTTGGTATGTGATTTCTCTTGCCAAAAGTTTATTTGGAACGTAGAAGGGTAGAACATGAGGGTAAGAAAGACTCCAAAAAATCTGACATAAGTAAAATTTTCCTCACCAAACCATCTGGCCACAGGTAAAATATTGACACTCGCTTCTTTGGAAATTCTAGGAGCTCTCTCATTAAAATTAATCTGATAAATGGGCAACATAACTCCATGACAAATTTTGTAGAAATGAAAATGAAATTCAGACTCCCATAGGCCTTTATGATAAATATGAATTGGGTTAGGGTCTTGTCTAGTCAACTTCCAACCCATAATAGGAAAAATTGAGCAGAAACATATGGCATCCATGATATACGCGCTCATATAAAAAGGAGGAATTTTACTAATGGAAAAGACTATATTGGTTATGTAATCCATAATGGTTTTGGCTAAATTATCAGATAAAATGTTTTCGTAACTTATGATAGTGGAATTTATGACTGTGCCAATCAAAGGAACCCATTCAATGGAGAATTTAGTGGTATCAGATCTAGCAAATAATCTACACAACATTCCTGCTACAAAACAGTAAGGTGATGGCAATTGTGCTATTTGGTACATACCAAGTTTATCCTGCTTTATCCTTCCTTGATCTTCCTTCCATCCTTTTACCACCTTCATTAGGTTTTGATTCTTTCTTGAAAAACTTTCCAGGAAATATTTATCATAAATATTCTGTGGCGTAGGCAAATGATACATTTTTCGCAAATCCTTGGCAGTGAATGAACCCATGTTCTCCAATTTGGAATTCTTGAATGTCCTGTATGCAATGTTAAGATTGTCAATGACCCATTTTACCATATCATTGTATGGTAAGATCTTCGGCCTCACAACTATCCTATGTAGAAACGAACATGCAACTTCAAAGTAAGAAGGTTTTGATGAAACAACCTTATCCATCGTTGCTATTTTGTTTAGTTCTTTAGGATGCTCTTCTTAAAATTAGTTATACATGACTTCCCATGAAGAAACTCCACTTCCTTATTTCACGTAGTGTCTACAAATAATGGAGGCATGTCCGTGGTTTCAGAAATGGATGATTGGGCATCTAATTTCCATTTCATTGTCATTCCTGTTGATATTGCTTCCTTAGTTAGTTTCCTGAATTCAAGAGAAATGATTAAATTCAGATTTGAGATGAGGAGATAAAAGGATAGAGAATAGAGTTAAATCAACATAAATCAAAATCCAGCGCTTTAAATTTAAAACACACTTCAAGTAATATATCAATCTTTTTGAACACTGTACCCATTTAATGTCATTAATAGCCCTTTAATATTTTATTAAATCTCTTATAACAGATTGATTGATTAAGAATCACTTGATCAAGCACTTATAATAAATTTTGGATCGCAAATCACAACTTTTAGCAGATACCAATACTATATGTTTTCACCGCTAGTGAAATGCGAAATGCGAAATGTGATCTACGCAAATCGCACATCACACTTTATTGTGATGGAAATAACTTTCCATTTGGTTAAACATTTCGGAATGCGATATGCGCTAAAAACTCAAAGTATTTCTCTTTATTGGATTTTATGGATACATTTTGTTGTTCATTTATTGTCTCATCGGGTCCAACTCATCGCAATTCCTTTTGAAATGGTATAAGTTTTTATTTTAAAGGAGGCACGACATGATTTATAACTTTAAAGGTTTTATAAGTTTTTTCAATGGGATTTTATATAATTCAAATAGGTTGAAGCACTTTATCACAATTCGCAGATTCTATATGTGTTTTAACTTTGTTAGCTTGTGAGCTTTGCGATTTGTGCTAAGCGCAATTAAATAAAAGGGAAACGAAAAAGCCTTTTATTCCTAAAGTTTAAAACTTAACGCTAAATGAAATAATGTTTCTAAAATTCTATTTATTTTTTAAAGGTTCAGGTAATGTAAAGTACAACAATTGGTGATTCACTTTGGAGAACCAGTTATCTCTGATCAGGTTTTTGAAATTTCTAAATTTTTTCAAAATAAAAATAATTGCAAGAATGAATTTCAATACAAGTAATATTTCACCAAGTAATAAAATCTCACTTGATTATAATCCATAAGATTTCCTCTTTAAAATGAAAATATGATTATCTATATCAGTCTTTACTAAGTTCAAAGAGATAAAGCATGTGGCTCATTCAAATTAGCTTTATAGATATATACTCATTTATCAAAGGTAGAGCATTTGATACTAGTAGGCATTTATAGCCTTGGCAGGGTTACCTTTTACCTAGCAATGATTCATTGTCCCATCCAGCTACTATTACAATCTTCCAAAAATAAGTTCAATATTACATACTTTATCTCTTTGGAAACTTGTTTTCTTTTTGTAAATATTTTCTATGTATTTTTTTATTACTTAAAAGCCATTGCCTTGGCTAGGTAACCAAATATTGACAATGCCATTAACTGGTTGTAACTAAACTAAACAAGCTGGCTCTTGATGAGACCCCTTGCCTTTTGATATAATATCAAGTCATTGCCATGTTTTGTTAGGCAGTATTGGTAATGTCAGTTTAACTATTTTCCTATGAACATGGTAAACAAGCTCATAATGAGACTTATTATCTTCTAAGATTTAGAATATTTTTTGAATTACATTCAAAAAATTGAAAAGTTTGCTGAACGGGGTGAATCATTGGCCCTTTTGAGTCTTTACTATGTTAAAAGATTGCCAAAAGAGTCTTTACTATGTTAAAGATTATTTTCTTGACTGATAGTAGAGTAACCATACTTTATAAAAGTGAGAGTTTATCAAAGAATAAATAACTTTAGTGAAATTAAAATTTTCAGCGAAATAAAATTTATTTGAGATTTGAATTTTTCAATTGTTTCCTTACTAAAAGTTATTTATAGAAGCGATAAATCAAAAAGACTCTATGAGATCTTTATTTGAAAAGCCAAAAATAAATACCATTCAAATTTTATTTTCCTAAGAAAATAAAAGCCAATAATATATAGGGAATAGAAGGGGTTACCTCATATGAAAAATATTTCTTTAAAATTTTCCCATTAACAAGTAAAGAATCTCTTTTGCCTGATAGATCTTGCAATAAAAACGTTGATGGACCTATTTATTCTATGATTTTAAATTGTCCAAGCCGCAGTCTTTGAAATTTGGTATGTTTACCTTTTTCCTAATGTGCCTTATCCCATTTTAGGGCCAGATCACCAATTTGAAATGTTTTTGGGGTGACAGAAGTTGTATCAAATGAAGCTTTAACCAACTGTTGATGATGTGCATGAGTAAATTTAGCTTTTTCTCTTTCCTCTTCGAGTTTAAGAATTTGGAGTTGTCTTACTTGAAAATAAGAAGAGGGTGATTCATCGATAAATTGGACTAGGGAAAGAGAGGGAATAACTACATTAGTAGGAAGGACAACTTCTTTCCCATAAACAAGATTAGATGGAGAAGTGCCAATGTAGGCCTTCTGAGTTATTTGATCTTCCCAAAGAGAAAATGTTAATGATTTGTGCCAATTTATTTGATTCTGGTCAACAGTTCGTTTAATGATTCTAATAAGGTTTTTATTTGTTGATTCTGCTAAACCATTTCCTTGAAGATAATAGTTAGCATAATATTTGAGTTTAAAACCTCTTTTAATAGAAAATTCTATCATAGCAACTCCTGAGAAATAAGATGCATTGTCAAACATTAAAGCAGTGGGTAAACCAAATCTAATTATGATAAACTGATCAATGAAATCATTAATATTATCAGAGTTGGCTACTTTTAGTGGAATTTCTTCCACCCATTTAGTAAAATAATCTATAGCTGTGAGAATGTATTTATGTTGTTTGGAAGAGTTAGGAATGATCTCACAGATTATATCTAATCCTATTTCTCAAATGGTTGTTCGATATTAACTAGTTGTAATGGTAAAGATGGTTTCCTTTGTCTCCCAGATGAACTTTGACGAACTTTGCATTTCCTCGCATAATCATGAGTGTCTTTGAAAAGTGTTGGCCAATAGCAACTTGCATGTAGGATTTTATGTGCTGTTATATTTCCTCCAAAATTTCCTCCAGCTGATCCATTGTGGAGTTCCTGCAAAAATTTCTCTGCTTCAGTTTTCTCTAAGGATCGTAATAATACAGAATCAAAGTTTCTTCTAAACAATACACCGTTGATCATTTCATAGTGCTTAGCTTTCAATCTTAAAGCACACTTTGTTTTATAACTGAGTTTTGTGGGGGCATATCAATTTTCCAAATAAAGCTTAAGATCAACATATTGAGACCGAGCATCATTAAGGCTTACCTATGACACTTGTACATCATTATCTAGATCTTCTTCTGATGATAAATTTGATGCTCCTGTTAGCATTTTGCAAAAACCTTGACCTATAATAATTTTATAAGGTCTAATTTCTACATCATATTCTTGTAAAGCAGTTACCTAGTTAGCCCTTTTCTCTCCTACTTCTCATTGCATCAATAATTGCCTTACTGCAGAGAATGGAACTATTATCTTGATGTGATTTTTGAGGAGAAATGGCCTAAAATTCTTTATATATTTGAATACAACAAATGCTTGTTTCTCAACAAAAAAATAGTTTAGCTCTGTACCTTTCAAATTGGAACTGAAAAATGATATTGGTGTTTCAATTAGGAGGTCATTGAGCTGTGTCAAAATCACAACATATAATGTATCTGATGAGAATGTATATAAAGTGAAAGGATTAAGAAAATTGGGAGTAGTCAATAATGGAGCATAGATAATAGATTGTTTGATTAAATCAAATGCTTCCCTCTCATTATGTCCCCACTTGAAGACTGAATTTTTCTTAATCATTGTTTGTAAAGGTAAAAATATATGTGAAAAATCAAGGAAAAATCTATTTACCAAATTTATCTGTCCAAGAAATGACTGCATGGTTTTATTATTATGAGGGAAATGAATCCTTTTAATTTCTTCGATTATTTCAAGATCAATATAAATACCCTTTTTGGACACAATGAATCCTAAAAGTTTTGCTTCATCTAAACCAAAATATGACTTCTGCGGGTTAAGTGAGATTCCATACTTTTTGCATCACTCAAAGACTTGGTTTAGGTCATTCACATGATTGGTTCTTTGTCTAGAAAAGATTGTGATTTCATCTAGATAGATAACCGCTAATTTGTTAATAAGTCCTCTAAAGGCTGTGTCCATGGCTCTTTGAAAAGTGGCACCTGCATTGATTAACCCAAATGACATATTTTGATGGGCATAAGTTCCCCACTTAGTCCTGAATGTGGTCTTTAATTTGTCATCTAGGTGTACCAGGATTTGGCTATATCCTGAAAACCCATCTAGAAAAGACATAAGTTGAGAACCAGCTACAATTTGTAGTACTTGTTCCATGGTTGGTAATGGAAAATTGTCCTTCTGACATGCTTTATTTAAATTTCTAAAATCAATGCAAATCCTAATGTCACCATTTTTCTTCCTGACAGGAACCAAATTTGATACCCATTTTGAATGTCTAACTGGAAATATGATCTTAGGTTTGAGGAGCTTATTCAACTTTGTTTTAATTTGACTTTCAAGATTAGGATGAATTTTCCTCAACTTTTGTTGTATTGGTTTCTAATCTGAAATCATAGGAATAATGTGTTGAATAACAGAAGTGGCATATGTTTTGAGATCAGTATAATCCCAAGAAAAAACACTTTTGTAGGTCCTTAATAACTTGCCAAACGATACTCGTTCTTCAGAAGACAGACCAAGACCTAAGTTTACATTTTGTGGTTTATCATCAATTCTAATATTTACTAACTCAAATATTAAAGTTGAACTTTGATTTTTAGAATTAGTAACTCTCTTGAACCTATATTTTAAATCATAAAGGTCTTCAATTTTGACAACTGACTTTAGTATTGGATTTTCATCATGTTCTTCCTTTATCTGAATGTCATGCTCTTGCTCATCTAGAATTTGATTATCATAAGATCCTTCAGATGTAAGGAAATATATGATATCGGAATCATGATTAAAGTCTCTCCAATTAGTAATATTATCGGGAACATATGGTCTAAAAATTAACTCAATAGAAAACCTACCGAGACTAAATTCTCGAGATGTAATTAATTTCAGTGCTACATTGGCCAATAAATCTACACTATAATTTTATATTATGGGCAGAGAGGAGATATTAAAAGCTAAGAAATGAGAAGAAAAATCCTGGACTAATGACTGATAATGTTTAAGATGTCCAGAATGACAATGGATAGTATTTCTTACTTGTTTGACAATGATTTCTGAATTCCCAAGTACTTGCAGATATTTAATGTCAAGGTCAATTTCTTTATACAAACCTTGAATCAGTGCTTCATATTCTGCTGTATTATTCATGCAATCGAATTCAAGCCTGCAGGCTAGCATGGTCTTTTCTCCTTCAGGACTTATCAAAATACAACCAGCTCCTGCACCATCTTCTGATTTAGAACCATCACAATAAAGAATCTAAAATAAAGACTTAACTATTGGTTTATTTACAAAATTTTTACATTTAGAAGTCTCTGTTTGGGAAAAAATTTCAATTGGAGAGATAACCACATTATCAAAGAAGGGTCATGGTTGGGCATTAAAGTTTCCAAGAAATGATTGCTATTGGCTCATTGATTCCTTCAAGATCAATAACTATATGTTTCATGAATTTCTCATGGTCTACTTGAATTTGGTTTGGATTTCCGTTGTAGGGCAGCCACTTGTGTGACTAGTCTGTTGCAAAATATCCATGAAGTTTCTCAGACCAATCCATTCTCAATACTAAACCATAAAATTTAGGAATATCAACTAAGAAAATATCAATTATCTGGGCAAGCTTAGGGTTTGATGATAATATAATGGAAACATAATTTATTTCTTTGTTCTATCAAGTTGTACTATATAAACATGAGAATTTTGAGGAGTTATGTTCAATTTAGCACATACTCATTTTGGCATGATATTAGAGGAAGCCCCTGAATAAATTAAGAAATTATGGAAATTCATATTAAAGATCTCATAGGTCAAGAGGAATGGAGGAGTATGAGAGATGGATCGATCACCTATCATAATAAGATCTGTGGCATCTATTTTATTTGAAGGAGAAGGAGGCTTACCCATATGATTAGCAGCTTGAACTACTACTGGAGCAGGTAAGGCTGAAGCAGGAATTGCATTAAGATCTCTATGTAAAATATTTTGTTGTTATTTCAATTTAGTAAGTTCATGGATTGAGATATTAGCCCTGGTCTTTTTCATATCTTCCACTATATTATATTCAATGGTGTCAGAGACTACCATTTTCTTTAATGCAGATGGAACATCTGAAGGAGAAGGGTTAATCACTATAGCCTTAGACATAGACTTCTTACTTACTATTTTTTCTTTAGTAGGAGTTGAATTCTTATGTTTTTTATTAGGCTACATTTCATCAGTGGTATTCTTGCTTCTTGTACTAACGGGTAGAGCTTCTTGTTGTTCATCATTTGGTAGGATGAAATCCCACATGCCATTTAATTCAACTTCTTCTTTGACTTAAGTTTCTTCTTCTTCCATTTTCTCCTCGTCTGTGTCTTGATCAGATTCAACATTAGATATGATGTTGGGCGGATGAGAAGTAGAAGAATGATTTTTCTTGAAAGGCATAAAAGTCTTCTTTGTACTAGAAATTTCAACAACTTGTTTTTTGATGTCTTCCATTTCATTTGTCATGGTTTTTAGTACTTTCTGAAGACCTTCTACATCAAAATGATCTTTTGGTGGGCTTTTCTTTGAATCATCTTTGAAAGATACTTTCTTGGCTTTCTTGTCTTCTTGAGAAATCTTCTTTTCGAGACCTATAATACGTTTCTCTATAGACAAAGATTCTTTCATATTTTATGCCAATGTAGCTAACTTTTCTCTCTATATAAAATGGCTATGCTAGATGGGAGAGAAGAAATATACAACTCAATTTGAACCTCGGCACCAGGAACTGATGTAGCAGGGATTTTATTGAGTAATTTATTAAATATAGAATTGAAGTCTTTTATTTTCTCTCATGTTTTAGCCTTTAGATTGATAGGTCATTGATAAGCGATGCAGTGGTTTGGTCATCTCCAAACTTAGCTAAGAATTGTTCTTCAAACATATTCTAGCTAGTTATAGAGCGAGCAGGTAATAAAAAATACAAGGATCCTGTAGATCCTATAAGAGTATATGGAAATAATCTGACTATGATATCTTCTTCAGTTACCTCTTTTAAATTGATGGCTAAAATATAATTATGGATGTGTTCTTCAGCTGGGAGACCATCATCTGGATTGAATTTAGGTAACCATCTTTAAGGGTATTTAGGAAAAGGGTGACGAGGAGTAGGCATTTGTACAACACCTGGATTTTTCCATGGTTGTACATTTGGTGGAGGTTGTTGGCCTACCATTGGACCTTGGGTGGAGATGATAAGTAAAGTTTGAGTTGAAGAAGAGGCAGGTTGAGTGCTAGAACAAGTTTAAGGTGAAGTAGTTTGGGTACTGGAACTAGTTAAACTAACAATGATTGTTGGAATAGAAGTTGTTGAACTGAGTGGAGGTAATGGAGGTGAATGAGGTGGATTATTGGATAAGACCTTGTTGGTGGATGACTTTGACTCAGTCTTATTTATTTTCCTTCAAGAAGTATCAATAGGAAATTCAAAAGGAGGGATTCCTGTCTTCTAAGTATCTAATCGAGTTAATATTCTTCTTGGTTGTAAAGAAGATGAAACACTAATTTCAGATATTTGAGGAGTTTCAGGCTTTTTAGTAGAAATGGATACTCTCTCTAATTTTTTGATCAAAGACTAAACTTCTGGGGAGTTATGGTAATAATTTGAAGATAGTATTGGTTCAGTTTCACTAGGAGACTTAGGAGAAGAATGTTCAACTTTAGATCTTAAGGATTTAGACCTAGATAATGATCTAGAAGATGAAGGGGATCTAGAGGGAGAGAGACTCTTAGATTGGATTTTAGGTTGATCAGACCTTTTTTCCATTCACAATGGCCCTCCTTCTAGTGCCAAAATTTTGATGCCTCAGAATTCCATTGCAACAACATGGGAGAAAACGACCCTGTCCGGACCTTAGAGCCAATGATTTTCTGTTTGGTGTAGTGGCTCCGACTAGGGATAAAGGGACCAATTTCCCAATAAGGATAATGAGGGTGTCTTTGCTTATACATGCAAATGGAAAAATGATTTAATATATCATATGCAGTGACTAAATATCTATTCTACTATATACTTGGGAGTATTCATTCTTCAATGCGATCTAGAAGGATATCTTTCAACAATTGGTAATGAAGATTATTCAATAGTTGAAAGAGATGAAAATTATGTAAAAATAATTATTTTGACAAAGTAGCTTAATCAAAACAATTGTAAAATATATATCGTAATCATAAGTTTGATTATATATGAGATAAGTAACCATAGATAAATATCAGTACAAAAGTGCATTTAACATTTACTTATGATAACTACTTTCATATATAATCCAGCTAAAATATGAATGTCAATTCTAGGAGTAAAACTTAACATAATGTGTAGATATACCATATAAACGAGGTTATACTCATTCAAACCGATAGTAGTATTCTGCTCCTCTTCACGTTAAAGCAATTTAACAAGTACAAAAGTGAAACTTCAGTTATACAGATTAAATATCAAAAGAAAACAAAATCTATTCCATTAATTTATCAAGGCATTCACAAACATACATAAGTGAATTCCTTTGCAAATGTTTTTGAAAAATTTCTAGACCCTTCTCTAAATGCATGAGAAGGGTTTAAATACTAAACTAAATATGTCAAAAATATATTATTTCATAAAGATTTGATGAGGTTTCAAACAACCTTCCTCGTAATGAGTAAACTAAACTAAAATCAAGAAATAAAGATAACAATATTCTTAAGTGGGCTTATCTTTTTTTCCCATTTGATCTGTGAGGTGGAAAATGTATACCATCGGCTTCAACTAAGATGGTTGCGTAATCTTGGATCTGACCTGGCCTTTAAACACATCATTTGAAATTTCTAGCGATGATTTCTTAGTGGAATCAGTTAAGGATTGTAGAGTCATGCACTAATGATGTGGTTTGATAAGAAAGTTACAGTAGTTTTATTGATCTAACTTAGTTATCTTTTTAATAGCTTCTGCCTGTGTTTCTGTGCTTTCCTTCCACTGTGTTTCCCATAGTTTAAGCTTTGGGAACACTTGGGTTGTATATTCTTTGATAAGTTCAGCATTTAGAAGTTGTCCATTAACATACTCAATGATCTCATTTGTTAGATTCACTGCCTTTGATGTTTCCTTCTCTGCCTGTCTTAACTGCATTTCCCAATATTTAAATAAAATATCTTTGTGAAACTTATCAATTTTCGAGAGATCAAGTTTATTTTCTATATCAGATTCTTGCCATAGGATGAACTCAATTTTTTTTTTTGATCTATTTCACATTCCAACCTTCTATTCGCCACTTATTGAATCAAAATTTTGGTTGTCTCACAATATGAACTGGTAGCTAAGTTTTGCTGAAAAAAATTCCCCTGCTGCTGCTTTAATTTTGCATTCCATTTAAGTGCCTCTTTTATAAATTGTTCTATTTCAGGCTGGCTTTTCAGCTTATTCTTCACTGTCTCTATCTATGTTTCCTTGTCTGAAATATGTACTTGGTGTTGCAACTTTAGTCTTTCAAATTCTTTTTGGAATTGTGACATTTTCGTCTCAATTTTCTTATTATCATTAAGCTTTTCCTATTCTAGTTGTCTTTCCAATTCTTGAACTTTATCTTCCTTTTATTTGACTAGAAGTTTCACTTCTGCTATTTTATCAATTGTGTCAGTTGCATATGCACCTGCAAACTGTGATAGTCAGGTAAGATGTTCTATAGGATTGGCAAAAGAGTCTTTCGAGACAACATCTATTGATTCATTATTGAGAGCAGTAACTATTTCATCAATTCTTCTTCTTTTCCTCCTCTTGAATATAACATTGTGACTTGGGCTGTAGCAAACATCTAGTGGAGGTATTTACTTAATATTCAAAATTATTTCTTCTGTTGGGTGGGCCGGGATGATCTCTTGTTCCTGAACTTGTGGTACCTGCTAAAGTGGTACTGCACTTTCTACTATATTCTGATTTTTCTCAAGAGTTTGAAAACTTGTCGATCCTTTTGGATTAGGATTTGGTTGTGGTGGTGTCTCTAGTGCTTTAGTGAACTTTGTCCATTCTGTGCTTAAATTTTGTACTTAAGGTTTCATTTTCTGCTCAGGTGTAGTTTGAACTTGCTGAAGTTATTTTGAAGATGATTCAGATCCACATGTTTATTCCTCAATTTGCATATCAATTTCTTTAATTCCTTTTTCAATTATCTACTCAATGCTTTCATTTTTTCAATTATGAGAATGATCTGAAATATGAGACTGATGTTGTGAATTTTCTGAATCTTGAATGGATTTTTCTTGTGACTCATCTTCTAACATGTCTTCTGCTTCATCCTCTAAACTAATGCTCAGAGTTGGCCTTCTGACATCTTCCATTAGTAACAAGTCCAATGGGACTGTTTCTAACCTCATGTTTCTGTATTGATGAAAAGCTTTAAGGTCTGTTATACTGAGCTTACTGGATGAAGTTCTTAAAACATCTAAAAACTTATCTACACCTTCAAATAAATCATCAAACATATCATTTTCATTCATGAAAGGTCTGAGTTTAAGACTAGTGGTAAAATTCTGTACCACATCATTTGGATCATATTGTCTCCCTGGCATTAGAGCGAATTTCAATGAAGTAATGTTTGGAATTTCTTTAGCTGCATGACCTATGTCAAAAAGGGTGAAGATACCACACTGTAATGGGAAGGTAGGCCATATGGCTTTCTTGGAATCTCTAAGATTCTTGGTTATACCGTTTACAAGAGTTTGGTATGGGATTTCTTTTGCCAAAAGTTTATCTGGAACGTAGTAGGGTAGAACATGAGGGGAAGAAAGACTCCCAAAAACTCTGACATAAGTAAATTTTCCTCACCAAACCATCTGGCCACAGGTAAAATATTGGCACTCGCTTCTTTGGAAATTCTAGGAGCTCTCTCATTAAAAGTAATCTGATAAATGGGCAACATAACTCCATGAATTTTTTTGCAGAAATGAAAATGAAATTCAGACTCCCATAGGGCTTTATGATAAATATGAATCGAGTTACAGTCTTAGCTAGTCCACTTCCAACCCATAATAGGAAAACTCGAGCAGAAACATATGGCATCCATGATATATGCACTCATATAAAAAGGAGGAATTGTCCTTGTGGAAAAGACTTTATTGGTTCTGTAACCCATAATGGTTTTGGCCAAATTATCAGATAAAATGTTTTCCGAATTCATGATAGTGGAATTACAACTACATCAATCAAAGGAACCCATTCAATGGAGAATTTAGTGGTATCAGGTCTAGCAAATAATCTACACAACATTCCTGCTACAAAACAGTAAGGTGATGGAAATTGTGTTATTGGGTACATACCAAGTTTTGCCCGCTTTATCTTGCCTTGATGATCCTTCCATCCTTTTACCACCTTCATTAGTTCCTGATTCTTTCTTGAAAAAATTTCTAGGAAAACTTTATCATAAATCTTTTGTGGTGTAGGAAAATGATATATTTTTCGCAAATCCTTGGCGGTGAATGAACCCATGTTCTCCAATTTGAAATTCTTGAATGTCCTGTATGAAATGTTAATATTGTCAATGACCCATTTTACCATATCAGTGTATGGTAACATCTTCGGCCTCGCAGCTATCCTATGTAGAAACGAACATGCAACTTTAAAGTAAGAAGGTTGTAATGAAATAGACTTTTCCTTCGTTGTTGTTTTGTTTAGTTCTTTAGGATGTTCTTCTTAAAACAGGTTACACATGGCTTCCCACGAAGAAACTCCATTGTCCTTATTGCACGTAGTCTCTGAAAATAATGGACACATGCCTGTGGTTTCAGAAATGGATGATTTGGGAACTGATTTGCCTTTCTTTATTATTCTTCTTGATATTGCTTCCTTAGGTAGTTTATTGAATTCAAGAAAAACAATTAAATTCAGATTTGAGATGAGGAGAGAAAAGGAAAAAGAATAGAGTTAAATCAACCTAAATCAAAATCTTGCGCTTTAAATTTAAAACACACTTCAAGTAAGATATTGATATTTTTGAACCCTATACCCATTTAATGTCGTTAATAACCCTTTAATCGTTTATCAAATCTCTTACATGCCTTACGCAATATGTCTAATCCAACGATCTAAGTCATTAGATCTTATAATGGATTGATTGATTAAGGATCACTTCAAGCGCCTGAATAATAAATGTTGTATCGCAAATCAAAAATTTTAGCAGATAGAAATATTATATGTTTTCGCCACTGATGAAATGTGAAATGCGATATGTGCAAATTGTACATTGCACTTTATTACGGCGAAAATAACTTTCCATTTGGTTAAGCGTTGCGAAATGAGATATGTGCTGAAAATTCAAAGTATTGCTCTTTATCGGATTTTATGGATACGTTTCGTTGTTCATTTATTGTCTCATCGGGTTCGACTCATCGCAATTCCTTTTGAAATGGTATAAGTTTTTATTTTAAAGGAGGCGCGACACGGTTTATAACTTTAAATGTTTTCTAAGTTTTTCAGCGGGATTTTACATAAAAGCTAAGAAATGAGAAGACAAATCCTGGATTAATGACTGATAATGTTTAAGATGTCCAGAATGACAATGGATAGTATTTCTTACTTGTTTGACAATGATTTCTGAATCTCCAATTACTTGCAGATATTTAATGTCAAGTTAAATTGCTTTATACAAACCTTGAATTAGTGCTTCATATTCTGATGTATTGTTCATGCAATCAAATTCAAGTCTGTAGGCTAGCATGGTCTTTTCTCCTTCAGGACTTATCAAAATATAGCCAGCTCCTGCACCATCTTCTAATTTAAAACCATCAAAATAAAGAATCCAAAATAAAGAATTAAATACTGGTTTATTTACAAAAAATTTACATTTAGAACTGTTTGTTTGGGAAAAAATTTCAATTTGAGAGATAACCGTATTATCGAAGAAGGGTGATGGTTGGGCATTAAAGTTTCCAAGAAATGATTATGTCGAGTAATTTCCAATAATATTATTATTGAATGCTACTGGCTCATTGATTCCTTCAAGATCTGTAACTATATGTTTCATGAATTTCTCACAGTTTACTCGAATTTGGTTTGTATTTCCGTTGTAGGGTAGCCACTTGTGCGATCAATCTGTTGCGAAATATCCATGAAGTTTCTTAGACCAATCCCTGCTCAATACTAAACCATAAAATTAATGTATATCAGCTACCAAAATATCAATTATCTGGGCAAGCATAGGGTTTGATGATAATATAATGGAAACATAATTTATTTCTTTGTTCTATCAAGTTGTACTATATAAACAGGAGAATTTTGAGGAGTTAGGTTCAATTTAGTACATACTGATTTCGGCATGATATTAGAGGAAGCCCCTGAATGAATTAAGCAATTATGGACCTTCTTATTAAAGATCTCATAGGTTAAGAGGAATGGAGGAGTATGAGATATGGATGGATCACCTATCATAATAAGATATGTGGCATCTATTTTAGTTGAAGGAGAATGAGGTTTACCCATATGATTAACAACTTGAACTACTACTGGAGAATGTAAGGCTGAAGCAAGAACTGCATTCAGATCTCTAAGTAAAATCTTTTGCTGCTATTTCAATTTAGTAAGTTCATGGATTGAGATATTAGCCTTGGTCTTTTTCATATCTTCCACTATATTATATTCAATGGTGTCAGATACTACCATTGTCTTTAATGTATATGGAACATCTGAAGCAGAGGGATTAATCTGTGTAGCCTTAGACGTAGACTTCTTAATTACTATTTTTTCTTTAGCAGGAGTTGAATTCTTATGTTTTTGATAAGGCCACATTTTTTCAGTGGTATTCTTACTTCTAGTACTAACGGGTAGAGCTTCATGTTGTTCATCATTTGGTAGGATGAAATCCTACATGCCATTTAATTCAACTTCTTCTTCGACTTTAGTTTCTTCTTCTTCTATTTTCTCCTCATCCGTGTCTTCATCAGACTCAACACTAGATATGATGTTGGGCAGCTGAGAAGTAGAAGAATGATTTTTTTTGAAAGGCATAAAAGTGTTATTTGTACTAGAACTTTTAGCAACTTGTTTTTTGATTTCTTTCATTTCATTTGTCATGGTTTTTTGTACTTTCTGAAGACCTTCTACATCAAAAGGATCTTTTGGTGGCTTTTTATTTGAATCATCTTTGAAAGATACTTTCTTGGATTTCCTATCCTCTTGAGAAATCTTCTTTTTGAGAGCTATAATACGTTTCTCTACAGACAAAGCTTCTTTCATATTTTATGCCAATGTAGCTAACTTTTCTCTATCTACAAAATGGGTATGTTAGATGGGAGAGAAGAAATATACCACTCAATTTGAACCTCGACACCAGGAACTGATGTAGCAAGGATTTTATTGAGTAATTTATTAAATCTAGAATTGAATTCTTTTATTTTCTCTCCTATTTTAGCCTTTAGATTGATAGGTCGTTGATGAGCGATGCAGTGGTTCAGTCATATCCAAACTTAGCTAAGAATTTTTCTTCAAACAAATTCCATCCAGTTATAGAGCGAGTAGGTAATGAAAAATACAAAGATCCTATAGATCCTGTAAGAGTATATGGAAATAATCTGACTACAACATCTTCTTCAGTTACCTCTTTTAAATTGATGGCTAACATATAATTATGGATGTGTTCTTCAGCTAGGAGACCATCATCTGGATTGAATTTAGGTAACCATATTTCAAGGTATTTAGGAAAAGGGTGGAGAGGAGTAGGCATTTGTACAACACCTAGATTTTTCCATGGTTGTACATTTGGTGGAGGTTGTTGGCTTGCCATTGGACCTTGGGTGGAGATGATAAGTGAAGATTGAGTTGAAGAAGAGGAAGGCTGAGTGCTAGAACAAGTTGAAGGTGAAGTATTTTGGATACTGGAACTAGTGAAACTAACACTGATTGGTGGAATAGAAGTTGTTGAAATGAGTGGAGGTAATGGAGGTGAATGAGGCGGATTATTGGATAAGACCTCGTTGGTGGATGGCTTTGACTCAATATTATTTATTCTCCTTCCAGAAGTATCAATATGAAATTAAAAAGGAGGGATTCCTATCTTCTAAGTTTCTAATCGAGTTAATATTCATCTTGGTTGCAAAGAAGATGAAACACTAATTTCAGTTAATTGAGAATTTTCAGGATTTTTAGCAGAAATGGATAGTGTCTCTAATTTTTCGATCAAAGGCTGAACTTCTGGGGAGTTATGGTAATAATTTGAAGATAGTATTGGTTGAGTTTCACTAGGAGACTTAGGAGAAGGATGTTCAACTTTAGATCTTATGGATTTAGACCTAGATTATGATCTAGAAGATGAAGGGGATCTAGAGGGAGAGAGACTCTTAGATTAGCTTTTAGATTGATCAGACCTTTCTGCCATTCACGATGGCCCTCCTTCTAGTGCCAAAATTTTGAAGCCTCATAATTTCATTGCAACAACATGGGAGAAAACCACCTGGTACGGACCTTAGAGCAAGTGATTTTTTGTTTGGTGTAGTGGCTCCGACTGGGGATAAAGGGACTAGTTTCCTAATAAGGATAATGAGGGTGTATTTTCTTATACATGCAAATGGAAAAATGATTTAATCTATCATATACAGTGACTAAATATCTATTCTACTATATACCTTGGAGTATTCATTCTTCAATGCGATCTAGAAGGATATGTTTCAACAATTGGTAATGAAGATTATTCAATAGTTCAAAGAGATGAAAATTATGTAACAATAATTATTTTGACAAAGTAGGTTAATCAAAACAATTGTGAAATATATATCGAAATCATAAGTTTGACTATATATGAGATGAGTAACCATAGACAAACATCAGTACAAAAGTGCATTTAACATTTTCTTATGATAACCAATTTCATATATAATCCAGATAAAAGATGATTATCAATTCAAGGAGTAAAACTTAACATAATGTGTAGAAATACCATATATATGAGGTTATACTCATTCAAACCGATAGTAGTATTCTGCTTCTCTTCACGTTAAAGTGATTGAATGAGTACAAAAGTGCAACTTCAGTTATACAACTTCAATATCAAAAGAAAACAAACTCTGTTCCATTAATTTATCTAGGCATTCACAAACATACATAAGTGCATTCCTTTGCAAATGTTTTTGACAAATTTCTAGACCCTTTTCTAAATGCATGAGATGGGTTTAAATACTAAACTAAATATGTCAAAATAGATTATTACATAAAAATTTGAGGAGGTTTCAAACAAACTTCCTCGTAATGAGTAAACTAAACTACAATCTAGAAATAAATATAACGATATGCTTAGGTGGTCTTATCTTCTTTTCTCATTTAATCTCTGAGGTGGAAAATATGTACCATCGGCTTCAACTGAGCTGGTTGTGTAATCCCAGATCTGAACTAGCCTTTGAACATGTCATTTGAAAGTGATGGCAATGATTTCTTAGTGGAATCATTTAAGGATTTTAGAGTCATACACTGATGATGTGGTTTGATTAGAAAGTTCCAGTAGTTTTCTTGATCTAACCTAGCTATATTTTTAATAGCTTTTGCCCATGATTCTGTGCTTTCCTTCCAGTGTGTTTCCAATAGTTTAAGCTCTGGGAACACTTGGGCTGTATATTCTTTGATAAGTTCAACATTTAGAATTTATCCATTAACAGATTCAATGATCTCATTTGTTAGATTCAATGTCTTTGATGTTGCCTTCTCCACCCATCTTAAATGCATTTCCTAGTATTTAAATAAAATATCTTTGTGAAACTTATCAATTTTCAGGAGATCAAGTTTATTTTCTATATCATATTCTTGCCATAGGATGAATTGAAAATTATTCTTTTGAACTATTTCACATTCCAGCCTTTTTTTTGCCACGTATTGGATCAAAATTTTGGTTGTCTCACAATATGAACTGGTAGCTGAGATTTGCTGACAAAAATTCCCCTGCTGCTACTTTAATTTTGCATTCCATTCAAGTGCCTCTTTTACAAATTGTTCTATTTGAGGCTAGCTTTTCAGCTTATTCATCACTACCTCTATTTTTGTTTCCTTCTATGAAATATGTACTTGGTGCTGCAACTTTAATCTTTCAAATTCTTTTTGGAATTGCGACATTTTCATCTCAATTTTCTTATTAGCATTAAGCTTTTCCTCTTCTAGTTGTCTTTCCAATTCTTGAACTTTATCTTTGTTTGAAATATGATTCCTATGTATTAATATGTTGTCCTTGATGGCAACTATCTGGTAAAAGATGAAGTATATGTCTTTAGTAGAAGCTCAAGAGTCCATCAGAAGAAATGTGTAATGTCTAGCAGAAGATTTGGTAATATTCATATTGAATATTCTATACGTGGGTTTATATAGGCGAAGTCACGTATACACACGGATAAGAATGATCCAAGTCACGTATGCCTTTTGTGCTCAAAAAAGATAAATACCAGGGGGCATTACCATGGTATTAGCCCACAGGTTTCAACGCCATGTCATCTATTTGATTTCATCCAAGAACAACATCGACAACTGTGTGATTTTGACTCATGGTATTGGTAAAGGTTAAATATATATAAGGAAAAGAAGATCATAGTGCAAAGAGTGTATGTGGAAGGGCTATCACTAAATACTTCTCTCTGAAGTATATCCGCATTGGATGAACACTGTTTTATTGATAAATATGAATTTATGATGCACCCTTGGATAGATTGATGGATCAAGATCTCTAGACCTGAAATGACTATGTTCTTGCATAATCCATTAAAGAGATGATTAGATATGAGACCCGACACATGTTTTCTGAAGTGGAGTGAAGAAATTTGGGTAATTTCTATAGATCTAAAACATTCTGCATAATTAATATTTATAGATCTATATGCTAGTTCATCTCAGTAAGAGCACGTATATACACGGCCTTTTTTTAGAAAAGTCACGTATGGAAGTTAGGGTTTTCTGAAGCTTATTGCAGAGGTTTTATTTTATTGCTGCTATCTTTCTGTTGTCTGTCAATGAATTCTTCATGAAGATCTAGGTTGCTTGATTGTTGTATATGTTGCAAATTTGATTATGTACAAATATGATCAATGAGTGAGAAAATATGTGTTATGATGACTGATTGATCAAGGGTTCTTCAATTCTGAAAAGATATCTGACTGAATGCCTCAGATATGGATCTAAGACTGACCATATTCTGAAAATAGTATTCATAGATCTATACACAGGTTGGTGTTAAGGAAAGTGCATATACACGTGGGTTTAGTGAAGCAAAGTAGCATATGCTTGTTGAGATAATTAATGTTCAGGGTTAAATTTTATTTGGCATATTGATTCTGAAGTCTGGTTATTTTAGTGTTATGATTACAATGATCTCACTGTTCAGGTTTGATGTATTGGGTGATGTTTATTGTTGTTGATATTTATGAAGGGTTGTGTTGAGGTTGTGTGATCTAGTATGAAAATTGATGAAACGTGGTATGCAGTGATTTTGAGGGAAGTAGAAGTTGGTGTTCTGATTAGGAGTTGAAGCTCCCTTACAATAGTGGCTGGTAAACGAGATCAAGGGGTTGTATCTCCCTTCCAGTTGTAGTTGGAAAATGAGAGAAGGTTGCAACCTTCTGCAGGTAGATGCCCACGTACTGATATAAGTCTGCATTAGTACAGTATTGTAAAAAGTTTTCCATATAATAAATATTGAAGACAAAGATGACAACAACGGTGGTTTTCTCCCAAATTCGGTTTCCACCTTAAATATTGGTGTTCAAGTGTGTTTCTCTTGTGTAATGATTTATTCTGATGTTACTGCACATATTTACTGTTTAATTAACATATGCATGACTGATAAGCTGAGATAAATATTGTTTCTGAAAATTTCTCTAACAATAAAATTATATCAATATATGCAAGTTTCTTTGATACATGCACGTGTATATGCGAGTTGGGTTCATCAAATCCGCATATGGAATTTAGTAAAGAAAAAGTTGAAATTATCAATAATCTCTAAATACTGATTCACCCCCACCTCTCAGTATTTTTCCCAACAATTGGTATCAGAGCAGGTCCTTCTGAAGAAGCTTAATCGCTAGAAGGAAGATCATCCAAGATGAGCAATCAAGATGTGACAACATCTATCAGGCCTCCTCTCTTCAACGTAAACAACTTAATCTTTTGGAAGACAAGGACAAGATCCTATCTTCAGTCTCTTGGAGCAGATGTATGGGCTATAGTTGAATGAGGTCATCAATATCCCAATTTTTTTCCAACAGATGCAACAACAAGAAAGAACTATGAAACCAATGCAAAGGCGGTCAATGCATTATTGGGAAGTTTGACTGAATCAGAATTTTTCAAAGTCATGCAGTTAAATACAACAAAGGAGATATTGGACAAAATAATTTTAAGCTATGAAGGTGATGCCAAGGTAAAAAGTGCTAAAATCCAAACTCTCAGAATTCAATATGGAAAACTCAGAATGCACAATGAAGAAAGCATTGCCAATTTCTTTTGACGTCTAGATGATATTGTAAATCGTATTAGAAATCTAGGTGAAACTATATCTGACACTACTTTGGTAGAAAAGGTTTTAAAATCTCTAACTCCCAAATTTGAGTAAAAATTGTCTGCTATTGAAGAGAAACATGATCTACAAACTCTTACTGTAGTTCAACTTCATTGGATTCTGACTACTTGTGAAATGAGAAAAGGAGGTCCATCCGAAGTCAAAGAAGTTGTCTTTAGAGTTGCTGCAAAAGGAAAGGAGGTAGAAGAACAAGAAGGATCAAGGTATGTTTCAGAAGAAGATGAGATAAATTTTGTAAAGAAGCTACAACTTGGCACTGGAAGGTTCAGAGGTAAGCTTCCCTTTAAATGTTTTGCTTGTGGAAGATTTGGTCATTATGTTGCTAAATGTCCCCATAAAGATAGTCATGAAAAGGGAAAGGAAGTGGCTAAAGGAAATAAGAAACAATTTATCAATAGAAAAAGCTATTATACTCATGAAGATAGTGGTGGTCTATCAAATAGTGAAGAAGGAGAATCTGATCAAGATATTAGACTACTCATGGCTTTTGAAAAGGACTCTAGTGATACTTTTATGGATGCATTATAATAAAATGACTTTCTTGAAGAAATAAATCATCTCAAAATATGTTTGGAAGAAAAAAAAATTGCCATGGATACTCCAAAAAATTAGCTTATAGAAAAGAGAAGCATAATGAGAAATTAGAATGTGAAATAGTAAGTCTAAGAAAGGAAATTGAGAAAGTGAAAAATTTAAATCTTAGATTTGCTAAAGGATCTGAAACCTTAGATGAAATTATCAAGGTACAACGCTCTCCTCTTATAAAGACAGGTCTTGGATATATTGGAGATTCATCTCAATCTTCAGCACCAAGATATCTAAATGCAGCTAAAGCCAGCCTGCAACATTCTGTCTCTCAACAAAAGAACAAAGAAACTACACAGGTAAAGCATGATCACTTTAATACAAGGAAGAACAATAACAAAAATATCAATCAGTAGGTAAACACAAATAGAAGGTTTCATGATCACAAAAATTTCTTCTTTAATGGACAATGTTTCTCATGTCATAATTTTGGTCATAAGGCTGCTCAATGTGTTGCATACAAAACCATCATGACCAGAGAAGCAAGAAAGCAAATAAATGAGACTAGAATAAAGAAGAATAATTATAACAACTTTTATCCTCTTCAAAATGAAATTGAATGTGCTTATTGCAATAATTTTGGTCATGAAGAATCTAAATGCAGGAGCAAACTACAACCAAAAGAGCATATACCTTAAAATCCTAAGATTTGGAGAAAGAAGGACTTACAGGTTGAAAGCTGTGGCATAGCTTTATTTGCATAAGGGGAAGAGAATCAATGGTATATTGATAGTGGATGCTCAAAACACATGACAGGTGATAGAAATAAACTCCTTTCATACAATGCTCTAGAGAAAGAAAAGAATGTTACTTTTGGAAATGACTCTCCTGATGTCATCAAAGGAAAATTTTCTATTTTTCTAAAATAAAAGGTGAAAGAGAACAATGTTATGTATGTGGATGGATTAAAGCACAACCTGTTAAGTGTGAGTCAAATGTGTGATCGAGGAAATGAAGTTTTCTTTAGTTCAAAAGAATGTATAGTACGTGAACTTGACACAGGAAAAATGGTAATAAAAGGAACTAGAACACCAAGCAATATGTATGTATTGAAAGGTGGCCAAGAATAATGCTACTTGGGTAAATATTCATAAAATTGGTTATGGCACAAAAGGTTGGGACACTTGAGCTTCTCTCAAATAAGCAAATCCAACAGACTCAAAGCGGTTCATGATCATCCCAGCATCACTCTACCTAAAAGTACCATATGCAAATCATGCCACTTTGGTAAGCAAACCAGGGTGCAATTCAATGCTAAAGAATGATCAACAAGTAAGCCTCTTGAACTTATACATACTGATCTATGTGTTCCTGTAGGGAAAAAGTCACCTCGTGGAGAACAATACTATATTTTATTTATTGATGACTTCTCTAGAATGTGCTGGATCGGTTTACTGAAACATAAAGATGAAGCATTTGAAAAATTTAAGATCTTCAAAGCTTTGGTTGAAAATGAATTAGATCTAAAAATAAAATGTCTTAGATCTGACCAAGGAGGATAATATATATCAGATGAATTCTTTGATTTCTGTGAACATCATGGCATAAAAAGACAATTTTTTGTAGTTGGAACCCCACAACAAAATGGAGTGGCAGAAAGGATGAATAGAAAAATTCAACAAATGGCTCGGGCTATTCTTGACGAATCTAGAACTCTTGATACCTTTTGGGAAGAAGCATCACATACTACGGTAAATATTCTAAACAAGGCTCATGTTCGAGTGAAAAGTGATAAAACTCGTTATGAACTTTGGTATGGCAGTCTTCCCACCGTAAAGCATTTTAGAGTTTTTGGAAGCAAATGTTTTATCAAGAACAATGATGAAAAACTTGGTAAGTTTGAACCTAGAGCATATGAAGGAATATTTCTTGGTTAGTCTTCTAGAATTAAAGCATATAAATGTTACAATAAAAGACTTCAGAAGATTGTTGAATGTATTGATGTTGTAATTGATGAGTCTCTCTCAGATCCTAAAAAGGAAATAATAACAACAAATGAAGATGATGATGATGTATATCTTCCTGCATCAAATAGCAACAATATAGAAGGTGAACCCAATGAAGCATCAGAAGAAGATCTATCTGAAAAGGTTCCTTCCAGGTACGTACAAAAGAATCATCTAGAATCTCAAATTTTGGGAGAAAAGGGATCAGGTGTCCAAACAAGAAGAAATCTTATAGGATCTCCTAGATATCTGGAATTTCTATCTACTATTGAACCACAGAATTTCAATCAAACTAGTAAAGATGAATGTTGGATTCAAGCCATGAATGAAGAACTTGATCAGATTGAAAAGAATCATACTTGGGAATTGGTTCCAAGACCTCATGATAAAAATGTGATTGGAACAAAATGGATATTCAAAAACAAGCTAAATGAAAATGGAGATGTTATTAGAAATAAAGCTAGACTTGTTTGTAAAGGGTATTCTCAACAAGAAGGTATAGACTTTGAAGAAATATTTGCTCATGTATCTAGACTTGAAGCCATAAGAATGTTTCTTCCTTTTTCAAGTTTTCAACAAATCAAAGTTTATCAAATGGATGTTAAATCTGCCTTCCTCAATGGTGATCTAGAAGAAGAAGTTTATATAGAATAACCAGAAGGATTCATTCTGGGAAATGATGAAAAGCTTGTTTGCAAACTTAAAAAGGCTTTATATGGTCTCAAACAAGCTCCTCGGGCATGGTACTATCATCTTGACAAATATCTTCATCAACAAGGTTTTACAAAGGGATCTGCTGATAGTAACTTATATACAAAAATAGAGAGTGATAAACTGTTGATTGTAGTTGTATATGTTGATGACATAATTTTTGGAAGTAATGAAGAGTCCATGAGTTAGAAATTTGCTTCTGTTATGCAGCAAGAATTTGAAATGTCTTTACTTGGGGAACTAACATTATTTCTTGGCTTACAAGTGCAACAAGCAATAGATGGCATATTTTTATCACAAGAAAAATATCTTAAGCAAATTATGAAGAAGTATGGGATGGAATATTGCAAACCCGTGAGTACGCCAATGGTAACTATATGTAACCTCAGTTCTCATGATGATTCTCCCACGGTAAATCAACGAGAATATAGATCCATGATTGGAAGTTTGCTTTATCTAACTGGGACAACACCAGATATCATGCATGCAATTGGGATTGTTGGAAGATTCCAAGCTAATCCAAAAGAGTCTCATCTTCAGGCTGTAAAAATAATATTCAAATATCTACAAGGGACTCAAGACTTTGGTTTATGGTATCCAAAGAATGTTGATCTCACTCTTCATGCTTACATAGATGCAGATTGGGTTGGAAATGTTGCTGATCGAAAAAGCACTAGTGGGGGTGAATTCTATATGGGGCCTCGATTGCTATCTTGGTTCAGCAAGAAATAGAGTTATATTGCCTTATCTATAGAAGAAGCAGAATATGTGGCTGTCGTGTCATGTTGCACACAAATCCTTTGGATGATGTAAACTCTACAAGACATTCAAATCAAATGTTCACCTCCCATATCAATTATATGTGATAATACAAGTGCTATTAGTATCTCAAAGAATCATGTTATGCATTCCAAGACTAAGCACATTCCTGTCAAGTATCACTTCCTACGTGAACAAGTGCTTGAAAAAAAGGTTAAATTGGAGTATGTTCCCTCCAAAGAACAAGTTGCTAATATATTTACTAAACCTCTTCCCAGGGAAGCATTCTAATATGATTCAGGGGCATTAGGTTCTAAAAAATACTTTGTATTTTAGTAGACATAGGGGGTCTTGAGTTTTTAAGAATATTGATTCTTATGTAATTATTAATGGGTTTTGAGTGTTTTAATTAATTAAATGAGAGATATTAGTATGGTGAGGATTTTGTAAATGTTCCCAAATGATTGGAGAAGTGAGGGAAATCAAATAGTTTAGATTTGAGATATTTAGGAATTGATTTTAAATCCTAAGTTAGATCTAGTTTCAAGATTTTAGGGATAGAATCTAGGTTTTAGGAGTCTGCAGATTTTGGGGATTTTTGTTGAGATATTTGAGGATTTGAACCTAAATTGGTTCAACATATTTTGTATAAATTGTAAAGCCTTAAAGGCAGAAAGATAGACAGGAGGTATAATAGGATTTGGACAAACAAAGTTTCTGCTTGTCAAGCCTACGAGCAGTTGTAAAATAAGGCCATTAAATTGAATATCTGGCCAGAACCAAGAAGGGTTTTGTATTTGATTTCATATTTATATATAAGGAATTTATTCTGAAATACATGTGTATTGACTGATTGGATTATGCATGTATTGAATGCTTGAATTATTTGTGAAAGTATGAGTTAATTATTCCGAGTTTGTGAGCAGTGTAAAACTCTGTGTAAAGGGGTTTAATTTGTGATTCTGCATATGGTTGAGGAATTCATGATTAATTGCAGGGTTAGTATCAATCTTGTGATTAGAGCCGAGAAGGGTTGTATACATATCTGTTAGATATATATTGAGGTGTATCAATCACTGGAAGGATCGATCACCCATGAAAAGGATTGAAATCGAATTTCAATTCAAGTTTGACATTTGCATGTCGGCTTGGAATGCAATGATGGTGATTTGATTAGAATCTGAATGAATTGTTGAATTGAAGAGCATTGTGAAAATTTATTGGACGCGTTACTAAGTACGCAGAGGTGTCACATTGAAAGGTAATAGTGAATTTGTTGTAAATTCTCATCGCATAAGAGGAAATACCATAAGAGGCGTAGAGTTATTGTTTTAAAACCTGTCTGATAAGGAATTATGTTCTTGAAGTCAATCTCAGCGTTGAAGGAATGGAAGCACGCGAGAAGATGGAGTTTAGAACCACGAACATGCAATGGAAAGTCGATAATTTATATCACAGTAGAATTGAAGACGCAGAATAAATTGTAATTTATTTGTAGAGGTGTCGTAGTGAAGTTTTGAAGCGGAGAAGGAATGTGAATTCAATTAGAAGGTGGAGTTATGAAAAAGGAAGACTGTGAAGAAAGTTTAAGAGGGAACCATGAAGATGAAGAGCGGAACCGGCAATTGAACAGTGAGGGCAGTTTTCAAAATGAAACCAGTGGTATCGCGTGGCCTTTCAAATGGTAAGTGGATTATGAATTTAGAACATGATATCATTCCTTGATGGACGCATGGAAATAAATGGTATTTGAAAACCATTTATATCGCGTAAATTTTGAAGAGTAATTCTTGTGCATCATCATAACGCGATGTCTAATGGATAGCTGAGGTAAAATGCGATGGTGCGTCCATCGTTGGATTCAATCCGTGTTCACGTTGAAATAATGGTGGGCCATATATGTCTTATGCAAGTGGAGCATCAACTTTTTCATTGGCGGAGTTGGTGAGTTATGTTTGCTATGGTTGAATATTGTTATGTTAAAATTGGGTTTTTAAACCGAGGATTACATTTTAACATAGAAACGTATATATGGTGGCTGAATTCATATGGAAAAAGAACGTCGGAAAGTTATGGCTCTTATAATAATATGCTTTGGGTCTAACGTTAAATGTTTCCATAACATTTGGTATTTATTATATGGTGGAATGTTGTACATACATTGATGTATGTGTTGGCCCGAATACATATTGAGTTTATTCCAAAGTCGAATATTCATTTGATGAACTCATGAAGTGGGTTTGATATGGTTTTAACCAATGGATGAAAAGGTAAGATTCTCAATTGAAGCTGTAGTGTTGAGAATTAAAACAAATTTGTATATTTAGTTGATTGCATGCATGGATAATGTCTATGGTTTATAACCATAGGGAAATTAAAATATAAGCTTCCGCATAGAATAATTGAGATCTGGGTTTTTGTATGGGTTTCATAAGCCATAAGAATTTTATAAACAGATCTCAAATAAAAGATTTGAGATGCTATTTTCTTCCACATCATTATTGAAATTGTTGAGTTTTCCCAGATTTGAGTTTGGTTGGAGAAAAGAATTTGGGATGCATTTTTATATGCATAGTTAACGAATGAGAATGTGGGTAACCAGGGCAACCTACTATCAAGTGGTATCAGAGCTGGAATAGCTCTGTTTGAAGGTTCAAGTTTTTATTAATTGCATGTGTGATGAAGAGAATTCAGATTTTAAAATTGATAAGATTGCAACACAGAGATGCAGTGCAGGTGAAAGGAGAATCAAGATTATACAGAATCTTGAAGGTGAGTTGATGATCATTATTTAACTCTGGTTTAAAGAATTTTTTGCAGAATTTAGATTGCAGGCAATTGAAGGAATCTCAGCAAAAGTAGATCACAACTTTGAGAGTAGTGATGAAGGGGTCCAACGGAAGATTCTAAAGTGAAGAAGAAAGTGTGGCAGAACCTAAAGAAATTCAATAGAGGTGGATAGGAAAATTATGTTCTAGAAGTTGCAAATGATTTGAAGCCTGAAGGAGCAGTGAAGAAATGCTCAAAAGGTTCCAGCAGAGAGAGAACTAGTATTTGCCAAAAGACCAGATCCAGAGGAAGGGATTGGTGAGGTAAATTGTAACAAGGAGAACTTGTTATTGCAGAGGCTTTATTGTAGCTCATGGGTGAGGAACTCATGGAGAAGAAGATGACTTCTAAAATTCATGGAAGAGGAAGCAGAGGTTCAGAGAGAGGCCATAACAGAAAGAAGGAGAAAGAAGATGTCAAGACAAATGGCATAAGGTAGCAGTTAGTTGATGCCAAATATGACAAAGAGTTAGCTGAGATTAGGGAACATTTTAATAAATTGAAGTCGATGATAGAGGAAATCCAGAGAGTTGGATGGCTGATGAAAAAGAGAGTGAAGTGGAAGAGGCTACAAAAGAAGAGAGAACAACAAATGAACATGCAGTTTGTAGAGAAGCTGAGAAAGCTTGAACAGAGGATGAATGTACAGTTGGGTTGTACAGAACTCAGAACAACTGAGTTGAAAGAAGAAGTTTATGTTTGTGAAGTAGAACAGAGTGAAGCCATGGGTACAAATGAAGAATGGAGATCTGTAAAATATCTTATGAACCTGTTGTACGGTACAACGACCCCCCATTTTTAACTTGTTCACATCAAATAATGGGACCCTTTCTATAAAATGTTTGGCTAAACACCTTTTAGGATTTTATTAAGTCAATTATCTTACGATTTTGTTAATTTTTCATTTTCTTTAGATTCTTGTTTTGATTGCTTGGTTGAAATCGAATTTTTTATAAGCTTCCTGTTGACGCTTGTTTCGTCTCATTTGGTCAATTGGTTTGTAAATAGCACTCCTTTGAAGTCTAATCAATTATGTCGTCTGGGTTAGAAAATTCCATAAAATGTACAATATTTCATTTTTTTTAATTAGTTCAATAATGAATTTAGTTTAAAATATTAATCCGTAGTCAGTTATGACTAATATTTTTTTCATTTTTTACTTATACAGCCACATAACGAAGCATTGGAATTTCGATAATTTACTCCAATTTTCAAATAAATCTAAACTCGAAAAATCTCGAAAAATCTAAAATGACAATGTGGTTGTACTTTATTCAGACAAATCATCATCTTAGATAAATTCATAATCTAATTTAACATCATTAAAATGAAACCAAAATAAAAACTAATTTTTAATGTTAAATTTTAAATTAATTAAATTAATTATTATATAATTAATTAATTAAATTAAAATTTAATATAAAAATATATTTTAAAATAAAAACAAAAATAAAAATAAAAAATAGAATTAAAATCAATTGGAACATTGCATCGGGAGATTTCAATCTCCACATTTTTTTTAAACCCCGATGCAATGGTTTCATCCGATGCGATGACTTAAAAAACCCCGATGTGATTAAACTCGTTTGCTCTGATTGCGATTAAACTTATTTATTCCGATGTGATTGAAGCTTATTTGAATTTGTCCGATGCGATTGAGTCGCATTTATTTTATGCGATGAAATTGAGTTGAGTGGTAGGTAGACCAGTTTTAGTGTTGGTCTAATGTTTATAAGTATTAGCGTTAGTGGAAGATGACGTTAGTTTTAAAGTTAATATTTATTAGTATTAAGTTAGTCTTATCATAGGTGTAATGTTAATGTTAGTGTTAAGTAGTGTTAGTCTATCATAGGTATAATGTGAGTCTAGTTTTATATTAGTAAAGTGTTAGTTAATATTAATTTAATTTAATATTACTTTAGTGGAATGTTAATATTAGTTAGTGGTAAGTCTTAGTTAGTGTTAGGTTTAATTTAATTTAATGTTAGTTAGTTTTAATTAATAGGTTAGTTTTAGTGAGTATTAGTGATAAATTAATTTTAAATTGATTAAATTAATTAATATTTAAAATATAATTAATTTAATCAAATTTATTATTATTTAGATTAATTTGTTTATAAATAGTTAATTATATTAATTAGTTAGATTAATATTTAATTAGTTTAATTTATAATTAGCAATTAAATTAGAATTAATTATTAGTTAATTGTAGGCTAATTTAGGATTAGATTTTAATTAAAATTCTGATTTTTTAGCCCAGCAACTGAATTTCCAGATTTATATCAGATTTGACTCATCAACTTTGGAGGCTCATAGATTGAGATTTACTTGGCTAAATGAGGCCCAGGATGGCTCATTGGAAAGAGAAAATCGAGGGGAATATTTATGAGGAGGTTTTACTAACAGATTTGGTCATTTATTAAGTCAAAAAATCAGGCAGAAGATCAAGCTCAGAATTTCTAAAAATAAAATCAATTTTCTGATTTTGTTTTCTTCATTTTCATTTGCTCAAGCCTCTTCTAATTACAGATTCATCCATCAATAATATCCTTGGTTAATTAAAATCATTATGAGCATCAATAAGAAGCTTAAATTTTATTTTTTATTTATTTAAATAGAATTTGATTAGATTTATTTTAATGTTAGAAATAATATTTTGATTTTATTGTTGCATCTTAATTCATTTTGATTTCCTTTTGCAGAAAAAACAGTAGAAGGGATATGGAGAAAAAGATCTCAATCAATGAGAAGGCTCCAACAATTAAAGATTGGAATTTTTGAGCAATTAAAGTTGGATTGGGCATATTTTTCTTCAACAAACTCTCTTCTAAAAATACTTTTGGAAGGATTATAAATTGCAGATTGCAAAATGTAAAAAGGGCGGCTCTCCTCTGCAATTCCAGACTTTTAAAAGCATTTCTGTAATAGGAATTTAGAGTTGTAGATGGGGAGGAGAGAAAATTTCAGATCTGAACATTAATGAGGGTTTATTCTTTATATCTTGAATTATGCATGATGGGGCAGAGTTTGCATTTCTGCAGTTCTTGTCTTGAAAGTAGAAATTCAAGTAATGTAAAGTACTGTTAGAGACCAGGATCAGAGAAGCAGATTCAATTAACTGGTATTTTTGGCATTTCTGTAACAAATATCAGTTTCATTTTTATGTTAATAAAATTGTTGTTTCATTTTATTCATGTTTTTGGCATTTCTGTTGATATGGATAATTTGTCTCAAATTGTTATGTATCCCTGCTCTTATGAATTACACTCTGATTTTTGAGTAGCCATTACTCAGAAATCTGTCTTATAAAACTAATTTATTAAATAGTAATGTGTTGTGAATTTCTTCCACATATCATTGTTTAATTATTGGCTTGACTAATTTGTCAATCGATATCATTTTTGTGAATTTCTTCCGGAGTATTGTTGATTTATTATTTTAGTCAAATGGTCTCAATAGAATGTGTTTTGGTATTCACAAATGTGAGCTAATTGAATTTCTTTGTTAGTTTGACATTAATTAAAAGCTAGACATATTTTAATTCTCATCACTTAATTATCTTGCTCTTAGTTGGGTTAGATTTTCATGTACCTGGTTGAGATAGGATTTAGATTAGTTTCTTTTTGCTTGCATTATAGAACAAGTTTGCAATTAGATTAAATTTACATTCTTTTAAGTCCTTTTCTCAAAGAGGCAAAATCTTAGTTGTGGTTTGGCTGAACCCAAATCAGCTTAAGGGTCATTCTCTTGCCTGATCAGCAAAAAGAATTGATCTGATATCCCTGTCTATTGGTAGTTAAGGATACATCATAAACCAATAGCGATAGGGAAAAGGTAACTGGACTTAGTTAAACCAGTCGGAGCCACTATCATAAACGGAAAATGAACTGTATTAAGATCCGGACCGGGTGGTTTTTCCCCAATGTTGTAGCAGCGATTTTTGAGGCTTCAACATTTGTGGCGCTAGAAGGAGGGCCTGAGATTTGTTTTACTTTGGAGTCTTTGAATTCTAACATTTCATTTTTATTACAATGGCTCCTTTAAAACTTCCAATTTGGAGTTGTATACATCGACGTGCATCTTCCAATACTCCACCCGAAGTGGTAAGACTCTTGTCTCAAGTAAAATTTAGTGGTAAGAAAAATTCTTCTGCTTTTAATCATGTCTTTCAATTTATTCAAAATGTTTCAAATTATGATTTTCAAGGAATTGATGAAGGCATTTTATGTAGAATTTTTACTCTCACATTTGCGGCAAAAGCTAGAAACTAGTGTAGAACTCTTCTGGTTGCCTCAATTCACAATTGGGATGAATTTGTTACACTTTTAATTTATAAATTTGACGGATACGATTATGAATAGGTATGCGATGAAATTGAATATCTACAAAGATTTGAAAATGAGTTTGTTAGAGATTTTAATATTCGATTTCATTTGAACTATTTAAGATTTAAAGATGAAGATAAAACTATGGAAGAAGTATCATTAGATTGGTTTAAATATATTTTCTCTCTTCCTCCCATTCCCAATCCATATGAAATTAGTTCAAGCTTTGTTTCATCCCCTTCTAACATAAATGAAAATTCCAATATGGATGTGCAAATAAATTATAATGAAGTGGTCTCACAAAGCTTGGAAAATATTTCTATCCAAATGCAAGAAGACAATAGCAGCAATTTTGGAGAAAGAAATGCCTTGATATCTGAAAATTACTCTGTATTAAATTCGGAAAATCAGATCGTAAATCAACAAATGCAAGCAGCAATCAAAATGAATAATAAAGTGCAAACTGCTATACAAATTTCTGAATTTTTTCATGATGAACAAATGCTGAAAACAGAGCAACAAAGCAACCTTCTTCAAGAAAGTATGAGTATACAAAGGAATGATCTAGAATCTGAAAGTTATAGTGAACAAAGCGCACAAGATTTCTCTAACAGAGAAAATTTTAAATGCATTATTTCAGATTCACATTTTTCCCTTTATCCTGATATTTTTAATGATGGTAATTTTTCCCCTCTTGGTGTTAATGATATTTCAGAAAATACAGAGGCTGATCTAAATGAATTACCATTAAGTTTTTATCAAGGTAGAGAAGCAATTAATTATCATTCTTTTTCCATTAATGAAAATGAAATTCTTGTTCCTCCGTGTTTGGATATATTGGATAAGATTGAAGGGAATTCTAGAGAATCTTGTGAAGTCATTTATGATAATTACTCTGACATTGAGGATGTTGATTTCTATTCTTCTAAAAAGAGTCCTCATGAGAAAATTCAAATAACATCTGAGAATGAGGAACATTTCAATTTAGAAATTATTCCAACTAATCCTCACTCTAAAGCAGATAATCATCTTCATGATTTCACTATTCGAGAAAATATTCCAATTTATGATTCATATCATGATCAAGCTTTCATTCATGTTCATAATCATAAATCTCTTTCTAATTCACAAGTTGGAATTCAAAATTACTCAAATTCCATAATTTTGGCCAATCTTTGTAAAAAAGAAATTATTTCAAAATGAACCCGATTGTGCTGTAACATTAGTTGTACAAATAATGATTTCATTATATTTTTGTTTCCTCACTTATTTTGTATTAAATCAGATTTATTTTCAGATTTTATTTTTCATATTTTTGATACATTACGCTGGCATATTGAGCACTTTATTATCAAACATTCAATTGATACATTGCCCTATTGGAAAATTGAAGTTTTATATTATAATCAAAAGCATCAAAAGCTATTTCAATTTCAATTTCAATCAATGCTAATGTTTTATCAAAAGCTTCTATCTTCTCAAAGGAAATATCAACAAGAGAATGTATTTTTAGAAGTCTGCCAACAATCCAATTTAATTAATAATTTTCCATTTCATTTGAAAGATTTCCATTCATTTTTCATTAATTCATTTGAAAAATATTTGGAAATTTTTCCTTCATGGAAGATTGTCAATAGCTTAACATTTACACATAACACTAACAGTTTCTTCCAGGCCTTTGAATCTAAAAGCTCATATCCACAATCTGGCCTTTCATCTCCTCTTTTGAACATTTCCCAATTTTAATAGAAATCCATCTAGATTTCTATGATTCAATTGGTATTCAATTGGAAAGAAAATTTCATGAGAAAGAGATTTTAGATAAGCTTTTAACAATAGTTGTACATTCTGATTTCAGGTTTAATTTTCTTAGTTCAATTAGATTTGTATTTTTATTACTAACATTTGAATTGTACATACATGCAGGGATTAAAATGAGAAAATGGTTACACTGAAAATATGACTATACCTAGTCATTTTTCAAGTATATGATTAGAATAGGAGTAGAGTTAATGTAGTTAATTTATTTTCAACAGTTCTATAGATTAAAAATAAAACAAAGCAATCAGCCATTTTCATACATGTTCAGTGAAAACATTTTCTCTCAATCAGAAAATTTTAATTCTTGCTGTCCTTTTTAAATTTCTTACAGCAATACCTCTACTCTGTCTATTTTGAATAATGTCTTGATTAAATTCAATTAAGGTTGCACTTGGCATCAATCGCCTCAAATCCACTTTTCTTAATTTCAGGATTTCCTTCTAAGATTTTTTTTTGAAATTTATATGATAAAGGTTTTGAGGATATAAAAGCTTAATGATCTCATTATCCCATGAAATGTATGACTGTTTATGATAAGCTTAATTCTGACTCAATCATTATTATTCAGTCTAAACTTTCGTGGTAATCACATGAAGTTCATATTATCTTCCTCAAAATTTGCTAAGCTGACCTTAAGGATGCCCATTTTGCTTTGTGCACACATTCAAATCTGTTTTGACATTTTTCCACAATTAGTGACTTTATCCCATTGGAACCTTTAGTTTATTATCTGATGTTGTAATACACATCATATTTATTTACTAAAGGCATTATTGAACAATCACTATAACAATACAGATTTTTTTCAAATTAATTCAGAATGAGCAAAAGTAATAAATTGTTGTTTCAAATCAAAAGGGAAGACTATTTTCATATTTATTTCTGGTAAATTTTATAATTCCTGAACATGAATAAACATATTTTATTTAGGCTGATTGCACACTCCGATTTAGAATAAATAATGAGATGAGTTTGAACAAAGTCATAATTTTGATAAATAGAGGGAATAATTGGAAGATTCATAAGGTAAAATCCACAGACAATTCTCTTCCAGGTACGCATTTACAAGTTCATTTTCATCTATTACTATTTTCTCTTTTCCATAATTTAATTTTTATTCTTGTTCTGTTTTATTTGCAGGTTTTCATTTGTTTTGAAAACCTGAAGTAAGCAGAAAACCCATTTTCAATTTTGCAACAGGTTCAGGAAAATTTTATTTATGATTCATTAGAATTTGAGCATTCTTTAACTTTGCTTTCATTCATTTAGAAAATCCAATTGAAATTCAAAACAGTATCGCAAGATTCATATCAGAAATGTTCCAACTTGATTTTCATATTTCCGATTCAAGATCTTTGATGTGTTACATCATTCAATTTTTCATAAAATATCAAATCACATATCGCATTGGAATAAATTGAAAGGTTTGTTTTTCATTACAAAAGTTCTGATGCGATGAAATGGATAGCAAACGCGCATATCACATTTAACATAAGGTTAATTCATTTCAATCGTTCCGATGCGATGAACCCAATCTGCAATTGCAAATCGGGGAAATTACATTCTAATATATCCATTTGCAAAAAAATCCGATGCAATAAAGTTCAAATCGCAATCGCGAATTGGTAAAATCATATCACAATTGTTTAAAAGGTCAAAATTTTAAAAAAAGTTCCGATGCGATGAAGTCTAATCGCAATCACATTTCGGCAGAATCCTATCACACTTGATTCGTTCATTTCAAAAAATTCCGATGCGATGAACCCAATCGATAATCGCAAATTGAAGAAACTTCATTTTGATATATCCATTTGAAAAAACTCCGATGCGATAAAGTTCTAATCGCAATCGCAAATTATTAAATTAGTCAAGGATTAATTTTAAAATACCTCCGATGCGATAAGTCTAATCGCAAATCGCAAATTGGGAGGAAAACTGAATACATATTTGTGTGATCATTTTAAAAGTTGCAATGCGATAATTCATCACCAATTTCTTATTGCTACTACTTTTTATTAATCACCGATTATTATATCCAATGCATCACTGCTATCGCAAGAATCATATTGGCATTTCCAACATGACTATATTCCAACATTCTGATATGCTGATATCGCAATCGCTTCATCATTTTTCATGGTCATGTCACTATTCCGAATCTGTGATGCGCAATATGTAATGCTCAAAATACAAATCACGAGATGTGGTGTGCGATGTGCAATTTTCAACATGACTATCCCCGATATTAAATACAACATTTCTTTGATGGTATGATCACTTCATCTCATCGCACATATTCTTTTCGCATGATCTTATATCGGCAATTTGCTACTGCAACCCCCGATGCGATAAACTCCAACACATACCTCTACATGCAATACGAATCATATTATAAGGTATTGTGTTAATTTAAAGCAATCTTGGGTAATTGCTATTATATTAAAGCGATTGATGATAAATTTGCAGCATATTCAAATCATTTTGATTTCTCATATATTTCAGTTTTAAATAATTCCATTATTAAATGTGAAATTCAAGACCTCTCTATTTTAAATTTCATTATCTTAAATTTGGTCTGAAATCTGAACAATTTATAAAAAATCATGGAATTTTTATAAAACTTATAATATTTTGAGAAATTCATCACTGCAAATTCTTAATCTCATTTCTAGTGCATTTGTTTTAAATTCAATTCCCTTGAACACAAAGCATTCCATTTTTACATGTTACTACTTGCTTTAGTTTAAATAAAATAAATAATGATTTTTGGGTTAGAATTTTGATTAGTTTGCCTTCTTCATATTTTTAATGTCAACTAAAAGAAGAAGTCAACTAGTATTGGAGAAATTGATACCTTCAGGTAAGATCAAATGCAATTATCCAATGGTAAGATTCATCTACCTACTTTCATTGATTTCCATTTCATTACTTTACTTTCAGTTTTGTTTTTAAATTATGTTGATATTTGAATCTGTTTTGCAGCTCTTCATAAAAGCTTTCAATCATCTGCCAAATCATATTTTGGAAAGCCCTATACTCTTCTCCAGGTTTTATTTTCAAGAAGCAATGACAGTGTTCGTCGAAACAACTACACTAGGAAGTTTCTGAACCTTTAATTTGCTTTATTTAAAGCATTCCTTTTATTAGAAAATGATTAAGATAATGCTTTGAAACAAAAAGATTGACATCAGACATAAATTTTTCATTATGGCTGAATTTTATGATCACTGCTATCTACAGCCGAAAACACTTACAACCCTGCAAGGTATAAGTTTTCTGGATCTCGACATAAAAAGGAATGATTACATGATTATTTTATTCTACTTCATATTGTTGAGACATTGGTATAAACATTCTTGTTAGAGTTTGCATTTCAAAAACTTGGATTTTCCTTTCCACTTTTTAATTACTTCATTTTTATTTTTGTTTGTTGATTTCTTTTCTCACTTTAACTTAAGAATTCTTTTCCTTTGGTTTTCAGTTTTGATTTTGGTGACTTTTCCATGATTTATATGGAAGGCCTTCTTATTACTTAACAATGGTTGGCATACATAGGAAAAATTGTTAATAGTCTCCTATTAGCTTTTTCTTAAATCTCTTAGAAAAATTTGTTTTTCTTATTATAAAGGTAGACATACTTAAGGAAGAGATTACAAAACAAGAGAAGTTGACGAAGTATCATGAAATCTGAGAAATTTCATTTTCATCAAAATTATAATTATTTTGAGATTTCAATATTTTATTAAGATATTTCAAAATTCTGTTATCAGTCAAGAAAAGTTATTTTTAACCAAGTAAAGACACTTTACAGCAAAGCACTTTTAACTCTGAAATTGTCATTATGAACTCTTAAGCAGTTGATGATTCTCCCTATTTAAAAGAGTTTTATTTTTCTAGAGTGTAATCTAAAAATATATTTAAAACTTAAAAGATAAGGGGTCTCATCACGAGCCTGCTTACCATGATCATAGGGGAAAAATAGGCTGACATTACCAACACTGCTAAACAAACCAGGGTAATGGCTTATAATTGAAAACAATTGTAAGACAAGGGGTCTCATCACGAGCCAGCTTGTTCAGTTCAATTATAACCAGTGAATGGCATTGTCAATTATCTGGCTACCAAACCAGGACAATGACTTTTAAGAATTAAAAATAAAAAATAAAAATAGAATAAAAAAATAAACATATATAAATGGATTTATCTCTAGGTCAATAATTCTCAAATAGATAGGATTCTGAATCATTCATGATTAAAAGGTAACCCTGTCGAGACTATAGATGTTTGCTGGCAGCAGTGGCTCTACCTGTGACAAATGAGTACATTTTAAAAGCTAAGCTGTAAAGTGACCCCAGCTTTATCTCTACAACTAATTAAGGACTGATATAGAGTTATGAAATATTTTAATTTATGAGAAATTTAAAGAAAATTACAGTAAGATGATTATTGCTTTTATTTAGATTAATGAACCTAGTCAAGCATTCCAAAAATAATTTTCTCTTCTTTAATTATTTTTACTTTAATTTTAGGAAAATTTCATTTATATCAAACAGAGATAACTGTTTCTTCCAGTGAATCGCCAATTGTTGTACGGTACAACGACCCCCCATTTTTAACTTGTTCACATCAAATAATGGGGACCCTTTCTATAATTTTTTTGGCTAAACACCTTTTAGGATTGTATTAAGTCAATTATCTTACGATTTTGTTAATTTTTCATTTTCTTTAGGTTCTTGTTTTGATTTCTTGGTTGAAATCGAATTTTTTATAAGCTTCATGTTGACGCTTGTTTCGTCTCATTTGGTCAATCGGTTTATAAATAGCACTCCTTTGAAGTCTAATCAATTATGTCGTCTGGGCTAGAAAATTCCATAAAATGTACAATATTTCATTTTTTTTAATTAGTTCAATAATGCATTTAGTTTAAAATATTAATCCGTAGTTAGTTATGACTAATATTTTTTTCATTTTTTACTTATACAGCCAAATAACGAAGCATCGAAATTTCGATAATTTACTCCAATTTTCAAATAAATCTAAACTTGAAAAATCTCGATAAATCTAAAACGACAAAGTGGTTGTAATTTATTCAGACAAATCATCATCTTAGATAAATTCATAATCTAATTTAACATCATTAAAATGAAACCAAAATAAAAACCAATTTTTAATGTTAAATTTTAAATTAATTAAATTAATTATTATATAATTAATTAATTAAATTAAAATTTAATATAAAAATATATTTTAAAATAAAAACAAAAATAAAAATAAAACTTAGAATTAAAATCAATCGGAACATCGCATCAGGAGATTTCAATCTCCACATTTTTTTTAAACCCCGATGCAATGGTTTCATCCAATGCGATGACTTAAAAAACCCCGATGTGATTAAACTCGTTTGCTCCGATTGCGATTAAACTTATTTATTCCGATGCGATTGAAGCTTATTTGAATTTGTCCGATGCGATTGAGTCGCATTTATTTATGCGATGAAATTGAGTCGAGTGGTAGGTAGGCCAGTTTTAGTGTTGGTCTAATGTTTATAAGTATTAGCGTTAGTGGAAGATGACGTTAGTTTTAAAGTTAATATTTATTAGTATTAAGTTAGTCTTATCATAGGTGTAATGTTAACGTTAGTGTTAAGTAGTGTTAGTCTATCATAGGTATAATGTGAGTCTAGTTTTATATTAGTAAAGTGTTAGTTAATATTAATTTAATTTAATATTACTTTAGTGGAATGTTAATATTAGTTAGTGGTAAGTCTTAGTTAGTGTTAGGTTTAATTTAATTTAATGTTAGTTAGTTTTAATTAATAGGTTAGTTTTAGTGAGTATTAGTGATAGATTAATTTTAAATTGATTAAATTAATTAATATTTAAAATATAATTAATTTAATCAAATTTATTGTTATTTAGATTAATTTGTTTATAAATAGTTAATTATATTAATTAGTTAGATTAATATTTAATTAGTTTAATTTATAATTAGCAATTAAATTAGAATTAATTATTAGTTAATTGTAGGCTAATTTAGGATTAGATTTTAATTAAAATTCTGATTTTTTAGCCCTGCAACTGAATTTCCAGATTTATATCAGATTTGATTCATCAACTTTGGAGGCTCATAGATTGAGTTTTACTTGGCCAAATGAGACCTAGGATGGCTCATTGGAAAGAGAAAATCGAGGAGAATATTTATGAGGAGGTTTCACTAACAGATTTGGTCATTTATTAAGTCAAAAAATCAGGCAGAAGATCAAGCTCCGAATTTCTAAAAATATAATCAATATTCTTATTTTGTTTTCTTCATTTTCATTTGCCCAAGCCTCTTCTAATTACATATTCATGCATCAATAATATCCTTGGTTAATTAAAATCATTATGAGCATCAATAAGAAGCTTAAATTTTCTTTTTTATTTATTTAAATAGAATTTGATTAGATTTATTTTAATGTTAGAAATAATATTTTGATTTTATTGTTGCATCTTAATTCATTTTGATTTCCTTTTGCAGAAAAAACAATAGAAGGGATATGGAGAAAAAGATCTCAATCAAGAGAAGGCTCCAATAATTAAAGATTGGAATTTTTGAGCAATTAAAGTTGGATTGGACATATTTTTCTTCAACAAACTCTCTTCTAAAAATACTTTTGGAAGGATTATAAATTGCAGATTGCAAAATGTAAAAAGGGCGGCTCTCCTATGCAATTCCAGACTTCTAAAAGCATTTCTGTAATAGGAATTTAGAGTTGTAGATGGGGAGGAGAGAAAATTTCAGATCTGAACATTAATGAGGGTTTATTCTTTATATCTTGAATTATGCATGATGGGCAGAGTTTGCATTTTTGCAGTTCTCGTCTTGAAAGCAGAAATTCAAGTAATGTAAAGTACTGTTAGAGACCAGGATCAGAGAAGAAGATTCAATTAACTGGTATTTTTGGCATTTCTGTAACAAATATCAGTTTCATTTTTATGTTAATAAAATTGTTGTTTCATTTTATTCATGTTTTTGGCATTTCTGTTGATATGGATAATTTGTCTCAAATTGTTATGTATCCCTGCTCTTATGAATTACACTCTGATTTCTGAGTAGCCATTACTCAGAAATCTGTCTTATAAAACTGATTTATTAAATAGTAATGTGTTGTGAATTTCTTCCACATATCATTGTTTAATTATTGGTTTGACTAATTTGTCAATCGATATCATTTTTGTGAATTTCTTCCGGAGTGTTGTTGATTTATTATTTTAGTCAAATGGTCTCAATAGAATGTGTTTTGGTATTCACAAATGTGAGCTAATTGAATTTCTTCGTTAGTTTGACATTAATTAAAAGCCAGACATATTTTAATTCTCATCACTTAATTATCTTTCTCTTAGTTGGGTTAGATTTTCATCTACCTGATTGAGATAGGATTTAGATTAGTTTCTTTTTACTTGCATTATAGAATAAGTTTGCAATTAGATTAAATTTACATTCTTTTAAGTCCTCTTCTCAAAGAGGCAAAATCTTAGTTGTGGTTTGGCTGAACCCAAATCAGCTTAAGGGTCATTCTCTTGCCTGATCAACAAGAAGAATTGATCTGATATCCCTGTCTATTGGTAGTTAAGGATACATCATAAACCAATAGCGATAGGGAAAAGGTAACTGGACCTAGTTAAACCAGTTGGAGCCACTATCATAAACGGAAAAGGAACTGTATTAAGGTCCGGACCGGGTGGTTATTCCCCAATGTTGTAGCAGCGATTTTCGAGGCTTCAACAGAACCATGGTGAAGATTTAAGACAACAAGAAGTTTGTCTTGCTGAAGAGGAAATTATTGATGATTTCTTGAGTTATTGGGCAAGTCTAGATCAGCTGGATGATGTAAAACCTTGTATTTTTGAATCTAATGAATTTAATGTGATTACAGGTTTTGCAAAGAAGGGTGTGCAATCTTGTGAAGCTATCACGAGTATGGGTAAATATCTTTCAGAAGATAAATACTTTGAAGAAGAAAGCAGTGATGCATTTGTACTTGAAGCTGTTACAACACATGAAGAAATTCTTGTGAATGAGGAAGAAGTGGTTCAGTCTGAAGAGCTGATAAATGAAGCAACAGTTGAAACTGTTGGAAATTGTAATTTTCTAAATTTGTGTATGAATGCAGGGACTGTAAGTGATGATGAAGTTCTTAAAGAATGCAAAAGAGAAATTGCTTTGTTGAAATATTTGTTGAAAAATTCAGAGTATGATAGGGAGATTGCAGAAGATAGAGTTCATTACAGTGAACATGAAAACATCATAGAAGCAGATGGTGTGAAAGAAAGACTTGTTGACAGTCTTGAGAATTCTTCAGAGAATTCTTTCGGGAAAATGAATCAACATACTGATGTGCTGATAGAGGAGGAAAATTCAGGGCAGCATATTGAAATGCTGGTAGAGGAAAGAAAGGCACTGAGGCCTTATGATATTTGTTTTAACAATTGTTTTGTGAATGCAGGTTTTGTTGCAGGTACTGGAGAACATTTGACACAGTTGGGCAGTCAAATGGAGGAAGAGGAAGAAAATTCTATGGAATTATCTAATCCATGGAATGAAGAAATTGAATTGCTGGAAATTATGCTGAATAATCAGAATTCAGTGCAGGAAGAGAAATCTCAATTTCAGAATTGGGAATTGCAGATGCAAGGAGATGAAGGCAGTAGAAGAGAGTACACAATGTACCAGTCCAGTAAATTGCTGATAGGAGAAGGCAGAGAAATTGTCTTAAGTGACAATTTAGTGGAATTTTCCAGTTACAGAAAACAAGAGGGTATGGATGATTGGGTGGCAACAAGAAATCAACAATTTAAAGAATTATTGGACAAGGAAATTGAACTAATAAAAAAGATAATGATGAAATTGTCTCAGAGGAAAACAACAGCAAGAAAGAGAAGCAGTAGCAGCAGCAAAAGAAAGACAATGACAGATTGTGAAAGTGCAGCCAGTGGAGCAAGGCAGCATAAACTATGGAGACCTGGAGAAAAGCAGCAAACAATAGAAATTGATAATAATTTGCAGAACAAAATGTGGGATCCAGGAGGACAAAGACTTAAAACACATGATCAGGAGATCATGATCATTTTTAACCTTGGGAGTTTGATGCAGGGGCATTAGGTTCTGAAAAATACTTTGTATTTTAGTAGACATAGGGGGTCTTGAGTTTTTAAGAATATTGATTCTTATGTAATTATTAATGGGTTTTGAGTGTTTTAATTAATTAAATGAGAGATATTAGTATGGTGAGGATTTTGTAAATGTTCCCGAATGATTGGAGAACATGAGGGAAATCAGATAGTTTAGATTTGAGATATTTAGGAATTGATTTTAAATCCTAAGTTAGATTCAGTTTCAAGATTTTAGGGATAGAATCTAGATTTTAGGAGTCTGCAGATTTTGGGGATTTTTGTTGAGATATTTGAGGATTTGAACCTAAATTGGTTCAGCATATTTTGTATAAATTGTAAAGCCTTAAAGGTAGAAAGATAGACAGGAGGTAGAACAGGATTTGGACAAATAGAGTTTCTACTTGTCAAGCCTACAGGCAGTTGTAAAACAAGGCCATTGACTTGAATATCTGGCCAAAACCAAGAAGGGTTTTGTATTTGATTTCATATTTATATATAAGGAATTTATTCTGAAATACATGTGTATTGACTGATTGGATTATGCATGTATTGACTGCTTGAATTATTTGTGAAAGTATGAGTTAATTATTCCGAGTTTTTGAGCAGTGTAAAACTCTGTGTAAAGGGGTTTAATTTGTGATTCTTCATATGGTTGAGGAATTGATGATTAATTGCAGGGTTAGCATCAATATTGTGATTAGAGCTGAGAAGGGTTGTATACATATCTGTTAGATATATATCAAGGTGTATCGATCACTGGAAGGATCAATCACCCATGGAAAGGATTGAAATTGAATTTCAATTCAGGTTTGACATTGGCATATCGGCTTGGAATGCGATGATGGGGATTTGATTAGAATCTAAATGAATTGTTGAATTGAAGAGAATTGTGAAAATTTATTGGACGCGTTACTAAGTACGCAAAGGTGTCACATTGAAAGGTAAAAGTGAATTTGTTGTAAATTCTCATCGCATAAGAGGAAATACCATAAGAGGCACAGAGTTATTGTTTTAAAATCTATTTGATAAGGAATTACGTTCCGAAAGTCAATCTCAGCATTGAAGGAACAGAAGCACACGAGAAGATGGAGTTTAGAACCCCCAACATGCAATGGAAGGTCCATAATTTATATCACAGCAGCATTTAAGACACAGAATAAATTGTAATTTATTTGCAGAGGTGCCGTAGTGAAGTTTTGAAGCGGAGAAGGAATGCGAATTTGATTAGAAGGTGGAGTTATGAAAAAGGAAGACTATGAAGAAAGTTTAAGAGGGAACCATGAAGATGAAGAGCGAAACAGGCAATTGAACAGTGAGGGCAGTTTTCAAAATCAAACCAGCGGTATCACATGGCCTTTCGAATGGTAAGTGGATTATGAATTTAGAACGCGATATCACTCCTTGATGGACGCATGGAAATAGCCTGCGGGCCTACTTAGTGAAGGCGACTTCATTTCACTAAGCTCATCATCTTGTTGCATTCTCAACACTCCCTCTCAATAAGATATGGATTATCTGCAACCCCTATCCTGCCTCTGTGGTATTCGAATTTTCTCCTGGTGAGCGCCTTCGTCAAGATATCAGCATCCTAATCCACCGTAGGAATGTATGAAAGTAACATGACCTTCTGCTGCACACAATCTTTGATATGATGATACCGGATGTCAATGTGTTTAGATCTATCATGAAATACTAGATTAACTGAGAGTTTGATGCAACTCTGATTATCAAAATAAATCACATTAGGATCCAAGTGTGAACCAAACAACTCGACCAGGATCTTCCTCATCCATATAGCCTCGCATGCAGCCAAGCTTGCTGCCATATACTCGGCCTCCGCTGAACTGAGTGCCACGGATCTCTGCTTCCTGTTGTACCAAGAAACTATTGTCGACCCGATACTGAAAATCCCTCCAGATGTGCTCTTTCTGTCCGTTGGGCTCCCTTCCCAATCTGCATCCGTGAAGCCACATAGCCTCACCTCATCCAACTATCTGTACCACAATCCATATCCCGATGTGCCTTTGAGATATCTCAATACATGCTTGCCTGCCTTCTAGAAGAGCTTGGTTGGCTTAACCATAGCTTGTGAAAGCTGGTTAAAAGCATAGCATATGTCGGGTCGTGTATTGACCAGATACATAAGCGACCCCACCAACTGTTGATAAACAGTGGCATCCACTACCTCCGCTGAAGTAGCATCCTCCTTCCTCCAACCTCCAGGAAGAGGAGTATCAACAAAGCCATAAACCATGCATGTCGAACTCTCCAAATATCTCCCCCGGCATACTTACCCCCGTAGAAACAAGACGATTATCGATCGGCTAAATTTCCAATCCCAGGAAATAATGAAGGAGGCCCAAGTCCTTCATCTCAAACTCTTTTGCAAGATCAACCTTGCTCGAGAGTATCAACTGTTCATCACTCGTCAAAATAAAATCATCTACATAAAGTAAAATGATCAAAAACTTACCCTCCACCACAATCTGGTATAGGTTAGGATCCACCTCACTCTTGGAGAATCCAAGTCCGGTGAAATAACTGTCTATCCATGTGTACCAAGCACGAGGTGCTTGTTTCAACCCATACAGCGCTCTCTTGAGCCTACACACATGCGACTCACTGCTGAAGATCTCAAAACCTTCGAGCTGCTCTATGTACACCCCCTCCTCAATGACTCCATTGAGGAACACAGTCTTCACATCCATCTGACGAATGTGCCACCCCATCTGCACTGAGAGAGCAAGAATCGTTCATATGGAAGAATACCTTGCGACAGGTGCAAAGGTCTCCTCATAATCGATCCCCTCAATCTGTGAAAAGCCTCGTGCAACAAATCTTGCCTTGTACTTTTCCACACTCCCGTCAACTGCCTGCTTCACTTTGTAGATCCATCTCGAACCCACCACTGATTTCCCTTCTAGCCTTGGGACAATCTCCCATGCACTATTTCTGACAATCGAATCATACTCTTCCACCATGGCATCTACCCATGTGGGCTCCTCCACAGCTTCCTCGAAAGAGGATGGCTCTGTCACGATACACTTGCTCACAAGAGCCATCTATCCAATGTACTGATCAGGTGACTGTCTCTGTCTACGCTATGCTGTAGGTGGTCCTACAACCTTCTCTACATCTTTAGCCAATCGCTCAACTTCTGTAGTGCGCTTCCGCCCTTTGATGTTTGGCGCTGCATGAGTGGTCTTTTCCACTCCATGAACCTCATCTTGTGGCTGATCCACATCCTGAAACTCATCCTTAGGAACTAATAGCTCCTCATCTGCATGCAAGTATGGCTCCCTCTCAAGTGAACACTTCATGGCTTTCACCTCCTGAAATTTGATATCCCATCGCACAACAGTCTTGCGACTGTCTGGCAAATACACATGACAGGCGTACGTTGGTACCCAAAAAATATCCAGTCCTCTCACAGCCGTCCAGCCTTCTTCGGTATCCGTCACATGGAATGGACAGGTGAACCAAAAATCTCAATGGGAACACTGTGCCTCTACCAAACGCTCGGGTCAGGTGCCAAGCATTCAGAGGACAACAGTTCTGCACATATACTGTAGTATTTCATGCTTCCACCCATAAGTGTATGGGTAGGCCCTGATCATGCAACATCACCTGTGCAGCACCCACGATCGTTCTATTCTTCCGCTCAGCAACCCCATTCTGCTGTGGGTTATGAGGTGCTATGAGCTCTCTTCGAATTCCTTCTGCGCTGCAAAAGTCCTTGAATTCACCAGAGATGAATTCACCACCATTGTCACTCCTAAGAGCCTTCACCTACTTCCCCGATTCTTTCTCAACCAGTGCTTTGAACTCACAGAAATTTGAGTATGTCTCGCTCTTCTTCTGCATGAAGAAGATCCAGCACTTCCAAGAAAAATCATCCACAAAGATCACATAGTACCTATGCTTTGCTGTCAAAGCTACTGAGAAAGGTCCACACACGTCTGTGTGAATTCTCTCAAGGATCGTCGTGGCGCGACTATCCTTATTGTGAAAGGTGGCTTTCACAAATTTTCCCAAGGTACATCCCTTGCACTGATCTGACTGCACAAGAGTACCCTTAGGAAGCCCAGTAGAAATCTGCTGCAGTATCTTCAAAGATCCATGGTGAAGGTGGCCCAATCTCCGGTGCCATAGCTCACCATCATCCTGGCTCACCACTCCTTCTGCCTTGCATGCCATTGCTGCGTAGCCATCTACCTGCAATTGATAAAGGTTCTTAACTTGAACCCCTATCCTCCAGGTTTCACCAGTTGCCTTACTGCGCAGGAAAGCCTTTCCCTCGCTAAGGACAACATCATATCCCTTGTCTTCTAACATCGTCACAGAGATAAGATTCTTCTTCAATCCTGGAACATGCATCACATCCTTCAATACGAAGGGTTTACCAGACTCCCTCTCAAAGGAAATGGTACCGATACTAGTCGCACTGTATCTACCATCATCGCCCATCTCGATGTGCACTCCAAGATCTTTCTCATCCAGATCAGTAAACAATCTTGATCTCCTGTCATGTGAAAAGACGCACCACTGTCCAGAAACCACACTGAACCCATCACACTTGATACCAAGCATGCGGTTAGTGAAAAATCCAGCTCAAACTGTGAGGCTAAGGCCTCTCTAGTTGCAGATCTAGCAGCCTACTTCTTTTTCTTCTTCTGTGGACAATTTGTCGCATAATGTCCGTGTTGGTGACAGTGAAAGCACTTCACCTTGGACATGTCCTGCTTCTTGCCTTTTGCACTGGATTGAGAAGCTTTCTTGTTCTTCCCCTTCTTTTCTTTGGCAGCCAAAGTGCAATTTTCTTCATCAGATGCCTTTGATGAAGATTCGTCCCTGGTACTTCGCCTTATCTCCTCTTGTACAAGATCCGACCAAAGTCGCTCCCATCCTGGCAATTTCTCCTGACCATTGACAGAGTCCTGATAGGAATGCCAACTCTTTGGAAGCCCAAGGAGAGCCAAGCTCACCAAGTCCTCATCATCTACAGTCACCCCCACACCTCCCAGCTCATCCCTGCATTGGACGAACCTCGTGAGGTATTTGGGCATACTGTCGCCTTTCTCCATCTTTATGTTTCTGAGTTTATCCTTGAGCGCCAACTTCCTCTGGTCGCTCTTGCTTTGGAATAAATCTGTCAAGGCTTTCCACATCAAGTATGGAGAAGCCTTACCATGCAGGCTGGACAAAATGTGATCCTTCACGCCCTCCAACAGAATCCTTCAACATTTTTTTGTCTTCTTTTGCCATGTGTCAAGTGCGGTAGCATCACTAGAAGCAGGTTTTGGAATTTCTGCATCTATGAACTCCTTCAACTCGTTGTCATCTAACATTAAGAACTAATAATATTCGACATATCTATTTTTACACTGGTGATCTAAAAATAGATTTCGCCTAGTATGTCTAAAAATAGAAGTCCATCTATTTTTCCTGACTTGACCAACCATCCACAAATGGCATCCTGCAACTCATAGAACATGATCCATATGTCTAAAAATAGACTTTGCGCCAAAAATAGCTTGCTGGCCCACTTAGTGAAGGCGACTTCATTTCACTAAGCTCATCATCTTGTTTCATTCTCAACAGAGGGTTTATTCAGGACCGTCGATCTTCAGAGATCGACGGTGGAGAAGACTCGATAAAATGCCCGAGAGAGAAAACAAAGGGACAACAACTTGGGGTTTAAATGTAATATGAGTTGTTGATCTAGATCAAATGAACGGTTAAGATCTTCAGATGGAGCTTTTGGGAGCAAAGGGGAAGAGGGAAATGAACTGTGATTGCATTAAGTCAGAGTCGTCCGATTAAAAAAATCGACGGTCAAGATTAAATGAAGAATTATATCGGGAGGAGTGGTTTTAGCAGAAAACTGCTGGTTTTGCACAACTCTAAAGTGGTTTTGAAAATTGGCCAAAAAAAATGTGATTTTCTTTGCTGCCCGATGCATGTCCTCCCAAAACCACTTTTTTCGCGTTTTTTCTTGGTGTTAAAACTCGGATGCAAAAAAAAATGCGAAAACACTGCTTGGCCATTGGATGAAGGGCGGATAAATCTGATGGTGGGGGTGCGAGCGCGATGGGGACAAGGTGCGCGGGGCGAAAGTGGGATATCGGGTTCACTGTGGACCGTCAAATCTTTAGATTTGGATGGTTAAGATCTGATGAAGTGGCATAAGTGAATCGAGTTATCGGGTAAATTGTGAGCCGTTAGCTTTTATGTATGGACGGTTGCGATCAAAGTAGGAGCGCCAATGAAGGGTATGAAAAGGGAGGGTGCCCGATTGCCTGAAGGTCGTCGATCTTGCGGAGATCGATAGTTCTCGTTAACCGAAACCATTTAACCGTCAGGAATGAATAAAACAAGGGAAACATCATTTTAATTGGGTTTTTGGTTTATTAAGCGCTTAATCACAGGAGTCTAGGTTCCATGGAGGAGGGGTTAGGGAGAATAAGCCCTCAGGGGCTTAACCTTCAATGGAGCAGAGAAAGTAGTTTTTATGCTTTTCAAAGGGTTTTTTTGGGTTTTTAGCACCTGGTTGCGGGGCTAAGGGTTTATGGAGAAAGGGGCTAAGCCATATAAGCCCTCAGGGGCTTAAGCCTGTCATAGAGTAAAAAGGGGTATTTTAGGCCAAAATTAGTGCTTTTTAAGGCCAAATGGGGGGTTCTGGTAGGTAGAAGAGGGCATTTTAAATCAAATAAAAGGAGCTATAAGGTTTTAAAAAGGGAATTTTGATGATTTAGAGGGCTGGTGGAGGGATTTTTGGAGGAATTTTGTGAGGGGAATAGGGATTAAAAATGGGGATTTTGGGGGAATGAAATGGGCAAATGGAAGCCTTTTAAAGTATTCTCTTTCATAGAATCAGCAGGGATTTTCAAAGGAAACAGCAGTGAAGATTTTTCAAAGTACATAGGACACACAAAGGCTTCAAGAATGATATATTTTCAAGGAAAATGTCTCTCTTGAAGGCTTAGAAACCAAATTAGCCATCTGTTTTCTATGCCAAATTTTATAGGTGGCTAACAGTGGCTCCACATGGGGATGGCATCTTCTTGAAGGTGTCAAGAACTTCAGAAATAATCCTTTGGAAGTAGGCCAGATGCCTGATCCTTGGCCATACTTTTCTTCTTTGATCAGCTACTACAAATCATGAAAACATCATATCGGCAGTAATATTCTCCCAAACAATCTACCTACCCATCCTACTTTCCTAACATTTTTTCTTCAAGGTGAATTTAGACTTGCAGACCTTCCTCATCATTTTTTTTTATTGAAAGCAGAAAAAACTAATCTAATTCTACCATTATTCCTCCATGAGACCAGATTAGACAGTTGGTCTCATAGCTTCTCTATCTACACTAATATCTGCTAGGATTAAACTGTCTAGCAGGATTCTTTCTCTACATTCTAAAACAGAAATTTAAAAACAGTCAAACCAGGATTAGACTGTCTAGTTTGCTGTGGGTCCATGGCATAAAGACAACTGCACATGAACTAAACTTTGCAGGAAATTGAAACCAAAATTGTGAAGGCTTGAAATTTTGAAACTTTAGAGCATCCTTCTTTTTCTTATGACTCAGATTTTGAGCTTGTTAGAGTCATTTTTCTTCTTCGTTTCAGCTCTGGTTTTGAGTTTGTTAGAGCTGATTCTTCTTCTTTCTTTGCTAGTTTAGGTTTTGGGCATATTAGAACCAACCTTTCCCTTTCTTTGGCTCAGGTTTTGAGTTGAATTGAGCCATTCTCTAGAACTTCACAGGTTCAAGTTTTGAGCTTGTTTGAACCTTTTCTTTTCTCTTTTTTTGTATTTTTTTCTTTTTTCTTTGAAACTGAACAAAGCAATGGTATTTACAATGGAGGTGAGAAATTTAAACTTTGAACTTCAGCAGTAATAATTTTTGAGCATCCTACCATTGACAGGACCCCCAAATGGATCTGTACCATCTAATTCTTGCAGAAAGAATGCATTTGGACCAATGGTGGATTGAATGACATAAGGGCCTTGCCATAAACTATCAAATTTTCCATGCTTACCATTATATTCTCTTCTAGAATCCCACTTGAGCACCTTCTCTCCAATTTTGAAGTCAGAAGCCTTGGTCCTCTTATCAAACAACTTTTTTATGTTCTCTTGCACTTTCTGAGCTCTGTTGTAGACCTCTTTCCTTGTTTGCTGGAGATGTATAGTTTGATTGATCCTCCTTACCATGTTGTATTCTTTTGACTATATTTCTTGGACCAATTTTATCACTGGTACCCCCAAGCTGGTAGGAAACACTACATCTGTTCTATAAACAAGCTGATATGGAGACATTCCAATGGATTTCTTTGTAGTCAATCTGTTTTCCCACAAGGCATGCACCAACTTGTTATGCCATGATTTTTTATTCTCTTCAAGCAGCTTCTTGATGATGGTCACCAAACTCTTCTTTGATGATTCTGCTAGCCCATTACCTTGTGGGTAATAAGAAGTAGAATGACCAAGGGAAATCTGATACCTATGACAAAAATTAATCATCTTTTTGGAACCAAAAGCAACAGCATTATCAGTGATAATCTTCCTAGGGCAGCCAAATATAGATAGGATATGGTCCTCAAGGAATTTTATGATGAAAAAATCTGTGGCATTCCTAGAAGGGATGGCCTCTATCCATTTTGTGAAATAGTCTGTGGCTGTAAGAATCCATTTGTGTTGGGCAGATGAAGCAGGATGGATTTCTCCTATGAAATCTAGGCCCCATTGTTGAAAAGGAGCTTCAACAGTGATTGGTTGTAATGGTAAAGGAAGGAATTTTCTTTTGCCCTCAAATATTTGGCACCTATGGCAGGAAACTATCATTTTATGTACATCTTGGAAGAGGGTGGGCCAGTAAAAACTAGCTCTAAGGATTTTGTTGGCAGTGGTTTTCCAGTATATATGGCCTCCACACTCTCCTTCATGGAATTCATGTTTGATCCTCTCTGCATCAACTTCAGGAAAACATTTAAGCAATAAACCATTGGAAATTTTCCAATATAAACATTCATTTAAAATGCAATAATTTCTAGCTTTCAATTTTAAAAACCTTTCCTTTTTCTTTGATAAATCAAGAGAGGCATTAAGATTTGTAAGTACATACAAGATGTCAGCATACCAAGGTGAGTTTTGGAATTGTTCTTCAATAGTAGGAGCATGTAATCCTTCATGTTCATCCAAGGCATCTACCATGTTAATGTCAAGGGCTTGTAAGTTAGATTCAGCCATTAATTGTGCCAAGCCTTGACCCTTGATGAGTTTTGTGGGTTTGATCTCCAAATCTTACTCTAGTATCACTGTAATCCATTTACCTCTTTTTCCATCTGGGTCTTGTGACAAAATATCTTTCACCACTATGTTAGGCACATAGGCAATGATGTGAGAATGCAGAATATACACCCTGAAGTCTTTTAAGGCCTTTACCAAAGCATAAGTCTATTTTTCCATTATATTATATTTCAAGGGAGCATCTCTTAGTGCTTTGCTAAAGAAAGCAATTGGCTGCTCTTGTCCTTCTGGATTTTTTTGCAATAAGACAGTAGCCACAGTATGCTCTGAAGCAAAGGAGAATATAAGGAAATCTTTTGTGAAATCTGGGTTGATTAGAACTGGTGCTCGGGTGAGGGCAAGTTTTACTAGTTCAAAGGATTTTTTGGCTTCTAGAGTCCATTTAACTCCTACTTCTTTCTTAAGCATATCAGTCATTTTTCTAAGGAGTTCTTCTAAGTTGGGAATAAACCTCCTTAAGAAGTTAATTTTCCCAATAAAGGACTGAAATTCTTTTATGTTTCTTGGGTGGCTAATCTGCAGTATTCCCTCAACTCTTTTTGGGTCTATTCTAATCCCCTTTTCTAATATGATATGGCCAAGAAGCTTACCTTCTTGGAGGCCAAACATTGTCTTTTTGGGATTTAAAGATAGCCCAAACCTTCTACACTTTTCAAAGACTTTTCTTAGATGTTTAAGGTGCTTTTCATCAGTTTTGGAATACACTATTATGTCATCAAGATAAATTACAATGAAATGCCCTTTTTCCTTTGAAAAGGCAATGTCCATAGCTCTTTAGAAGGTTGCACCAGCGTTCATTAGTCCAAAAGGAATTTTCACATACATGAAAGTGCCCCAAGGAGTGGTGAAGGCAGTCGTAAGTTGATCTTCTGGGAGTACTATGACCTGGCTATACCCTGAAAAGCCATCTAACAGAGAAATCCTCTTTGAACCAAATACCCTTTGTAGGATGTGCTCCATTTTGGGTAAAGGGTAATTGTCCTTTAGGGAGGCTCTGTTTAAATTTCTAAAATCAATGCACAGCCTGATTTCTCCTGTAATTTTCCTTACAGCTACAAGGTTGGATACCCAATCAGAAACCCTCACAGGCACTATGATTCCTGCCTCATACATTTTCTTGATTTCCTTTTCCACCAGAGGCAGTTGTATTGGGTTAATTCTGCGCAGTTTTTGCCTAAAGGGTTTTTTGGTTTTCTTTCAATGGGATATTATGTTGGATAATCTCTGTGTCATAGGCTTTTAAGTCCTCATATCTCCAAGCAAACACATCAACAAACTCTTTAATTAAATTAATGTACTTCTTTTTGATGTGTGCTGGAATTTTTTTTGATAATTTAATCATTTTAGGCTTATCCTTGCTGCCTATGTTGCATTCTTCAACATATGATTAAGTGTGTTCTATAGTGGGCTTCTTTGCCACATCATTAAAATCAAAGAGGTTCTCTAGGGGTGCTAATCCTCTGGGTATGTTTTTGTCTTTGGATTGCAACACCTCTATGTCTTCTTTATCTGTTTTCATGTATTCTTCAGTTTGGTTTCCAAATTATTTGGTTAACATGTTTATTTCTGTAGAAGAGGATGGTTTTTCTTCATTGGGAGGCTCTTTATCCAGACAGTTTTCATCATATTTAGAGTCTGAATCAAGTGATTCAAACTCATTCCTACAAAGCAAGAAATCTTCTATCTATTTGTCACCCTCAAAGACCTGCCAATATTTCTCATTATCAAGTACTGCTGGTCTATATTTTGTTTGAATAATGATCTGTTTATCACTAGGTGATTTCTGATATGAACTAGCAGCGCAGGCCAATCCATTTGCAATAATTTTTTGACTCCTAAGGACAAATACAAGCTCATATTCTACAAATGTTTTCAACAGATCCATGGCATCATTTCTGTATTCCCTTAATCTGGGATGCTTAGCAGTGTACTCTCCATTTACTTGTTTGATGACTAATTCTGAGTCTCCATGGAAAATTATCCTTTGGGCTCCTATTTTTTTCAATAGATTCAATCCTAGGATGAGAGCCTCATACTCTGCAATGTTGTTTGTGGTCTTAAAGTCTAGTTTGAAGGCATGACTCTCAGCATAGTTGCTTTCAATATTGTGCAACCATACCCCAGCTCCTGCATTCTTTTTAGTGCAAGACCCATCAAAGTTCATGTACCATAAAGGACTATTTGCAGATCTATTATCATTTTCATCCCTAATGCTATGTTCACCCTTACGCAATATTCTAAGGTCTGCACCAGGCTGCGTTATGTTTTTTTCTTTAGGATTTTCATGGAGTTCGGAGTGGTGGGTAATCTGCTGTTTGCATTATTGGTTTTGTCCACTCTGGTCTTTTAATTCAACACACTATCCAAAGGTTTCTCTCTTGTTTTCCTCCACATCTAGAGCTGCCATTATGTTAAGATTTGTGGGTTCTATTCTGCTGTTTGAATTTCTGTCTTCTAGCTCTGGCTCACCTATGATTTCATCATTGTAAAGGATAAAAGAGTCCAGATCTGTATGGACAGAGTAAAGAGGGGAATTTTCAGGTTTCTCTGGGCTCATAACCATAAATTTCATGTGTGCTTCTCTATATAGTCTCCTAAGCCGGCTAAAGATAGGGATAGTGGCATATGTCATGTCCATCTGCATTGTACCTTGTAGCTTGACACCCCATGACCTTGACAGCAGCATGCCATACTTAGGAGGCACATCAACTACTAAAACATCCATTACCATGCACTTGGATATAATTTGGGTCAAATTTACACAGAGATCTTTGATTAAACCCAAACACTTCACTATGCTAGAGTTAAAAGAATATAAATCCTTATAAGGTCTGGTTATCTCTAGAGCTAACTTTTCCATAATCACTTTTGGCATAAGGTTGTGTGAAGCCCAAGAGTCATGCATAGCATTGTGTAGGATTTTATCATGGATATTTAGGCTGACATAGAAAGGAGGTACTACCCCTTCTTGAAATTTCCCTTCAATTTTTGGGCCAAACAAGAGAGTTGGTTGATCATCATTTAAATTGACAGTGTCACTGTTTTCTCCTAAGTTTAAAGCTTTCAGGATTTGACCTTTATATACATCTTGGGTGGCCAACTCCATGAGAGGAACATAAATTTTGATTTTGGCTATCTCACTTTCCAAATTAAAAGGAGACTGACTCTTTGAAAGGTTCAATTCTATTTTTTTGGCCACTGTCTTATTGGCAGAATCAACTTGTTGATTCTCACTATGTACAATGTTTGAAGCTATTTTATCAAGAGCATTAGCTGGCATGCTAGTGCTACTAGTTTATTGACTTGGTTTATCAGTGGTTTGGATGTCTTTATCTTTGTTTTTACCAGAATTCTCAGCTGCTGATTTACTGTTTTCAGCAGTCACTTTAGGAGTCTTTTCAGGTCTTTTCTTAATGGTGATTTCAGAGGCTTTTGGCTTGGGAGTGTATATGTTATTTTTGGTTCTGAGATCATATTATTCTTAGACCTGCATGATGGCATTCTCAAATCCTAACCTATAGTCTTCAGATTCTAACCCTTCCTCATCCCAATGTGAGTATGAGGTCTGATTATCCTCTGTAGAAAAGGTGTGATCTTGATTATCCACCTCCACCATGTTTATGGTAGTTCCCTTTGACTCTTCTATTATTCCCTCATCTTCATCAAGGAAATTCTCTTGAAATGGAGGTATGAATTATTGATCAGATTCCCTTTTTCTATTTGGGGGGTTGTTTCTCCTAAAATTTTGGTTCTGGTTTTGATTTTGGTTTCTGTTCTGATTATTGACTTGGACAACCATTTTCTCCATCATTCTTTCTATCCTCTCCATGTTTTTGGCTAGACTATCATATTCGGAATTAGATGAAGAAGCTGTGGTGTCATCCCTTTAGGTTACCTTCTTTTCAGCCCTCATTCTAGATCTTTTTTCAATCAGGTTTGCTTCTACACTCACTGATCCTTTTTGCATGTCTTCTAATGTGTTGTAATCTCTCTCCCTAAGCTGATAGGCCATGTCAGCATCAAAACCTTCAGGGTATTTCACTAAGGCCATTCCTTGGGGAGGTTTCATGTGTGGTGGAAGAGCATTGTAGACACTATTAAATCTAGTAGAATAGTCATGGACACTCTCTCCCTGATTTCTTTTGAGATTTTTATATTCTGCTAGGATTTGGAGAGGGTTGCTTTTGACATCCCATTTGTTTATGAAGGTTTGATGTAAAGAGGGAAGATCATGGATACTATTGGTGGTTAGGCCTTTAAACCATTTCTTTACCTCTCCTCCTAAACTCTGAGCGAAGATTCTCATTTTAACAGTCTCATCTTCTATTTCCATATAGTCAAAGGCATCTTCCATCCTATCTACATGGTGTTGAGCTGTGGTAGACTCTTTTCCAATGAAATGAGGGATTTTTGACTGATAATCATTGGGTAAAGGCACTAGAGGTTGTGGTAACACCAAGGGAGCATACCATGCTGCCATGATAGTGTTTTGTGGAGGTAAAGGATTAGCTTGAGCAGAAGATATGTGGATGACAGAATTGCTAGGACCAGCAGCAAAATTTTGAGCATATTTAGGGTGAGAGAGACCCAAGTTATGGATGAAATGAATGTCAATAGGTGTTGATGGAGGGGTTCCTCTGTCCCTAATATTTTGGCCACTATGTGATGGTGAACTTGGAGGCTCTAAGTCAGTCTGATCTATACCACTAAATGACTTAGTTCTTGGTAAAATACTTGGTAAATCTAAGTCAATGTGAGTTTCTAATAGAGCTGCAAGGTTATCAGGTGCTGAATTAGCTCTATGAATGTGTCTGGAAATATTTGATTTTTATGTTAGCCCCCCTATGAAATTATTGACGAGCAAGTTGGGGGCTAGATTATTTTGAAGCCTTCAAAGGAATTCCTTTTCCCTAAAAACTCATCATCCTTGAAGTCTGCCCATACTTTTCCTGATATAAATTCTCCTCTACTGATTCCTATCTCAAAGAGCCTACTGTTACCCCTCATACTCCAGAAAAATACCATATTTTTCCCCCTTTTCCCCCTTTGTCAAAGCTCCCTTTCTTCCCTTTACTCCCACCATTAACCTCTTAAATCCCCCTGAAATCCCCTTTAAATTTCACCATCACCCTTCATTCCCTCGGATTTCCCCCTCCATCTCCTTATCGTTTCCCTCCTTGGGCTTTTAAATGCATTAAAAATGGATAAAATTGATATATTCCGCATATTAGGCCTTAGCCCCTTTCCGCTGGCCCCCGCGTCCTTTTCCTCCAAGTGACCCAACACCGAAACCACCCACCATCCCTAAAAGCGTTTGTCTCCTGTCCATATCGGGCGCGATGTCGGCCGTTGATCTTGGTCAATCAGATGGTTTTCATTAGATCCTCAACGCTGTTTTTCCCCATTCATTTCTCAGATCACGCCATCATCGACCAAATACCCTGTGATCTAACGGTTCGGAGCCTATCCGCCCTGTGGCCCCCGCCACGCACTATGTCAAAACCTGGCGGTTTCTATCGCACCGCCTTTGCGCGGTGGACGGTATTCTCCTGTTGCCCAGCGATTCCACTCAGCACTTGACACGTGGCCCCGACACTACTACAAAACCGTCGGCTCATCGCACATTAAAGTTCGTCCGTGGATGCCGAGCGATATCGATATCAGCCGTTAGATCTCTGATCACTCATCCAACGGCTGTCGCTCCTCCGAGATGCTCGCGATTTAATCTAAGCCAAATGCCCCCAGGCCCACCATCCGACGTGTTACCACCGTCGATCTTCGCCGAGATCGAATGGCCCAGATTGGTTCGCCCCATCTTTGACCAGTCCTCCCCACGTCATCATCCCATGTGTCTCCACCGTACGTTCACTCGTCTACCCATATAGATTCATTCAAAGGGTCGAGTTTAAGGTTTCTTACAACAAATTTCTCTACATTCCACCAACCTCCCCACTGCAAGTCTCCCATTGTATATTCCACCGTAATCCTGCACCATTCCGCCATTTAACTAGTCTGCATGGTCAGTCTAACCAACCCCCGTTGCATCCACCACTCCCATTGTTTCCTAACATGTTTCCGTATCTTGTAGGGTTTCAAATGGGCAGAAAACTGCCACGGTGTACATGTACTTCTTTAATGGCGTGTTGTGCAAACAGAGAATTGGATGTGGAAGCTAGTACCTCAGGAAAATGTCAAGGAAAGTGGCGGCGGTATGAATTCCATCAAAGGACAGAGCTTGAAACTTCATAGGCCCTATTCGGCACCATTAAATCCCAGATCTAGTAGAATCGAGACATTTATGGAGCAGTGGAAAAGACTAGCTTATGATCAAGGATTTCAGTGCTTAGTATTGAAGGTTTTGGGATTTAATGTAGTAGTTTAGAGATAAAATGCCAGATTGAGGATCCCGAGGATCACACAAAAGATCCAGCTCACAGAAAGTAATGAAATCAAGGTTCAAATCGGCAGAATGTTCTTCCAGAACAAGGACACAGTACACATTAGTGTTCCAGTTATATTGTGTCCAAGCAAAGTCCCCCCCCCCCCTTACAGCAACCCTATGCTATCAAAATCATTTGTTTCACAAGCATGGTGGCCCTTTCAGTCATTTTGTTTATACACTAAAGTACTACAGAATACTACAGCCAAAGTACACCAAAGTCATCCCGGGAATAAATGTAAATCTGAAGGAGATCACTCTTCCATCCAAAGGGTGACAGGAATTAAATGATCAGAATTTAAGCAGAATGGGCTTCGACCCTCTTTCTTTTCAGAATTTTAATATTGCATTTAGTTCTTCACCTACGTCTTTGGCTCATCTTCTGCTATAAAACTCATGAGAAAATATTGTAAAGGTTGTTGATGAGATATCAGAGAATTGCAAGCAGTTTCTCTTGAGATAAGCCTTCTATGTATAATTGTAAGATAGACTGAGGAAGATGTATTCAAACTAAATGATCAAGTTGTTGGCTATGTTGTACATGATTGGTGTTGATATTTAATATGACAAGCACATTTCTTTGGATCTTGATCTAAAGCTGTGGTGATGTTTTTCTATCCCTGCGTTTAATTCATTTCATTCCATTTCTTTTGGCTTGCATCAGAAATCTGGTATAGGATTCACCCTTGTTAGGTGCCCTATGCTCTTGCTCTGCTTGCCTTCAGTGTTTTTCTGCTTAATGTGTTATCTAAGAACAGGTTTCAATTGATTTAACCAGTATAGTGGATGTTGTTGCCTGCTTACTGATGTATGAATTAATGGAATCCGTTTTTATATGTTCTTGTTAGGATTTAATTGAATGCGTTGAGAACACTGGGAGGTTTAGATCTCTGCCTCTGCCTCACTAGGATCTTTCCATTCCATTAAGCCTTTCTAAGTTCCCTTGTCTTGCCTCTGGTTTTGTCCAAGCAGGTCTGGAGTTAAATGACCTCTGACTTGATCTATAGATAGAATTGGTTGGTTATCCTTCTCTCATGTTCAATCCTTAATGTTCCATACCACCCTATCACTTTAGGATCCAAGGCTTTAGATGACTAGCCCAACTGAAAGCTTGCATGTTGATTAGCAAGTAAATCCTTTCTTGAATCCATTGCGCAATGGTCTTGATGTTCTCTGGACTACCTCCCCTTTTCCTAAATTCCTTTTTTCTCAGTCTTGTCTCATGCTGAAATCTTCTTTCCTGATTCCCAGCAATCAAACTCAAAAACAAACAAACCCTGTGCATATAACTAGCCTAACATCTTAAACTTGAGCCTCAAAGATATATACCTTTGACTCATATAGAGAGATCCCTCTCTGGACCTAGGAGGGCTAGATCCTAAGGTCCGAAAGTGGTTCTGATGTTGTCTCATCTTTTGGTCTTGCCAATCTGGCCAAAACATGGGAACCCCAACATAATGGTGACTCCACTAGGGAGTCTGAGTGCATCTCACCTTAAACATTCTTAAAGACTCAGAAATTGAGAACTTTGGCTAGGTTGGCAGTAAGTCACACCTTTTCTCGAACAACCTCTGTATCGTTTTTTTTGTTCTCTTGTGCTCGTAGACAGAGTCTGGACAGGGCTAGGTAGCCTCTGGATATCATCCTCTTTTAGAGGTGACATATCTGGTAAATTCCCTCCCAGTCAATCTCTGGTTGGAGTTTTCTGTGTTTTGAGGTTATTCCTGAAAGGTGATAATGCCTAAGGACTGTGGTGGACAATGTAACCCTCTAGATTTACCCTAAACCTTCCACCTGGCGACTCCATAGCTCCGAAATGATTAAGACTCCACTAGTGATCAGTAACCCTGCTGATTATCTTGGTTTCACATGTGACTCCACTGGGAGACCAAACTTTGAAACAACATCAACCACAATAGAAGTAACAAGTAGGGTTAAGCTCCTTTGTTGAAAACAACATTCTGGCTTCAAGGAAAATTCATACAAGAGCTTATCCCAATCCGAACCCACCTAAAATAGTTGACAACCCTGATAGCATCCTCAGAAAACCTCTTCCATCCAGAAGATAAACTATTTCCAGTCACATCCATAGAGCGAACTCTGCACCAGAAGACCTTACATCTCTACCACACTTTCATCTTGACCTAGACCTTCAAAATAGATTACCTAGAACTAGGTCATTCATTACCTTAGACTGGCCAAACCCCCAGCTTAGAGACACAGAGACTCCTCAATCTACACCTCATGATATTCACTTTATTCAAAACTTGGGACTCTGTCATCCTAGGTCTGGTCAGCAAACCTCTGCTGGTCCTAGTATCCCTATCATCCATATACCAGCTGCTCAAGTCAACCCCCTACCTCATCAGAATATCATCATGGCAGCCTGGTATGCACCTTTGATGCTACCTCAGCCTCTAGTGCCCCTACCAAATGATTATCAATCTAAAATCCCACATTTCACTGCCAAAGAGTCCATCACAGCTCAGCAACATGTGGATAAGATGGAAGATTCTTTGGACTACATGGAAATAGATGATGATACATTCAAAATGAGAATCTTTGCCCAAAGCCTAGGAGGTGATGTGAAGAAATGGTTTAAAATCCTACCTCCTGGTAGTATCCAAGATCTCCCTGGCTTATATCAGACTTTCATCAATAAATGGGAAGTTAGGGCTAACCCTCGCCAACTCCTAGCAGAATACATGAGCCTTAAAAGAAACGTAGGAGAGAGTGTCCATGATTACACTACCAGGTTCAATAGCATTTACAACGCTCTCCCTCCACATATGAAACCTCCCCAAGGTATGGCCTTAGCGAAATACCCTGATGGCTTTGATTCTGACATGGCCTATGAGCTTAAGGATAAAGAGTACAACACATTGGAGGACATGCAGAAAGGAGCAATGAATATAGAGGAAAATCTGATTGAGAAAAGAGCAAGACTGAGAGCTAAGAAACGGGTGACGTATAGAGATGACAATGTAGCCTCCACTTTTGATCCCAATTATGATAGATTATCCAAAAACATGGAAAGGTTACAACAAATGATGCAAAAAATGGTTGTCACAGTTAGCAATTAGAACAAAAACCAAAGCTAGAACCAAAACTTTAGAAGAAACAATAACACTCCCAACAGACAAAGAGAATCAGACCAATAAGTTATTCCCCCATTCCGAAATTTTCTTGATGAAGAAGAGGGAATCATAGAAGAGTCTGAAGGGAATACAATAAACATTTTTGAAATAGAGAATTCAATCCACGGCTATTCCACAGAGGAGGATCAGCCCTTATCCACAGACTGGGATGAGGAGTGGTCAGAATCTGAGGATTATAGACTTGGATTTGAAAATGCTATCATGCAGGTCAGAGAACAATATGAACTTAGAAGAAAAAAGAACCAAGACAGTTCCAAACCCAAAGCTCCTGAGATTACCATCAAGAAAAGACCTGAGAAAACTTCTAAAGTAATGGTTTTAAATAACAAATCAGCAGCTAAGAGTTCTGGAAGGATAAAGAAAAAGACAACCAAAGCACTGAAAAATAGAGCCAACCCACTAGAAGCACTAGCATTGCAGTTAGTGCTCCTGATAAAACTATCCTTAATCCTGTACATAATAATAATCAGCATACTGATTCAGCCACTAAATCAGTGGCAAATAAAACAGAGTTGAGCATTCCAAAGACTCAGTCCACTTTCAATTTAGAAAGTGATGTTGCAAAAATTAAAATCTCTGTACCATTATCTGAGTTGGCCACTCAGGATGTATATGAAGGCCAAATTTTGAAAGCCTTAAATTTGGGGGAAAACAACGATACTGTAAATTTGAGTGATGACCAACCAGCCCTCCTGTTTGGTCCGAAGATCGAGGGAAAGTTTTAGGAAGGGGTAGTACCCCCTTTCTATATCAGTCTAAACATTCATGACAAGATACTTCACAATGCCATGCATGAATCTGGAACATCGCACAATTTAATGCCTAAGGTAGTGATGGAAAAATTAGGCCTAGAGGTAACCCATACCTACAAATACTTATATTCATTTGACTCTAGCAGAGTAAAATGCCTTGGCCTGATCAAAGATTTATGTGTGAGCCTAACCCAGATTCCTGCTAAATGTATGGTCATGGATGTTGTGGTGGCAGATGTGCCACCCAAGTATGGCATGTTATTATCAAGATCATGGGGAGCCAAACTACAAGGAACGATGCAAATGGATGGCTCGTATGCCACTATCCCTATATTTGGTCAACTTAGAAGAATGTATAGAGAGGCCTAGATGAAATTCCTGGTCAGTAGCCCTGAGAAACCTGAAAATTCACCACTATACTCTGTGCACACAGATCTGGATTCTTTCATCCTCTACAATGACCAATCCTTAAGAGAGCCAGAATCAGAAAACAGAGATACAAACAACGCCACTAAGCCCATGGACTTTAACATAATGGCCACTCTAGAAGAATACAATGAAGAAGACCATGGGCGAGGTACCAAAAACGAAACTCAGAGTGAGCCCGAAACAGAAACAGAACTAGAACACAATCAACCAACCAGTCAACTCTTTGAACTCCACACATATCATGAAGAATAATATAGCCCCTCGCCCAGTGCAGGCTCTTCCGTACAACATAATGGCGAACCCCTGCGGGAAATGAATTTCGATGGGTCCTGTACTAGGCGAGATGCTGGGGCAGGGGTATGGGTACGTAATATGGGGAGTGACTATGCAAAGAGCCTTGCTATTAACCTACATTTCAAATGCACAAATAATATTGAAGAATATGAGGCTCTCATCCTGGGCTTAAATCTGTTGAAGAAATTAGGAGCCCGTAGGATAAATGTGCTAGGAGACTCTGAGTTGGTGATCAAACAGGTGAATGGTGAATATGCAGCGAAACACCCCAGATTGAGGGCGTATAGAAATGATGCCATGGATATATTGAAAATGTTTGTGGAATATGAATTAGTGTTTGTTCCTAGGAGTCAAAACGTAATTGCAAACGGATTAGCCTACTTGGCTATTTCATACCTCAAGACTCCAGCTAACCAACAGATCATCATTCAGACCAAGTTCAGACGTGTGGTGCCAGACAATGAAAAATATTGGCAGGTCTTTGAAGGAGACAAACAGATCGAAGACTTTATGGTGGGTAGAAATGAGTTTGAATTTTCTGATTCAGACTCAAAATCCAATGACTGCTGCCCAAGTGAGGATCCCCCAGATGAACCAGAAACATCCTGTAAAATAGAAATAAACATTCTTACTGAAGAAACTGGAAATCCAACCGAAAAATGTGAAAACGTAGAAAGTGAGGAAGTAGAGGCGCTGCAGGCCAAAGATAAGAATATACCAAAAGGTCTGGCACCCTTAGAAGACCTTTTTGACTTTGATGATGTAGCAAAAAATCCCACTATAGAACATGCAGACTCAGATGTAGAAGAATGCAACATAGGCACTGAAGATAAGCCCAAAATGATTAAACTAACTAAGTCTTTACCTGCAGACATGAAGAAGAACTACATTGACCTGTTTAAGGAATTCATTGATGTGTTTTCTTGGAGTTATGAAGACTTAAAGGCCTATGACACAAACATCATACAACACAAAATACCCTTGAAAGAAAATCAAAAGCCCTTTAGACAAAAGCTCCGCAGACTTAACCCAAAGTAATTGCCTGCAATTGAAAAGGAGATTAAGAAGATGTATGATGCAGTCATAATAGTTCCTGTGAGGTTATCTGATTGGGTATCAAACTTAGTGGCTGTGAGAAAGAAAACAGGGGAGATCAGATTATGCATAGACTTCAGAAATCTCAACAGAGCCTCACTAAAAGACAATTATCCCTTGCCTGGAATGGAACATATCCTGCAGAAGGTAGTGGGCTCTAAGAGAATCTCCCTGTTAGATGGCTTTTTAGGATACAACCAAGTGTTAGTACTCCCAGAAGATCAACTCAAAACAACATTCACCACTCCATGGGGCACCTTCATGTATGTAAAAATGCCCTTTGGACTGATGAACGCTGGAGCAACCTTCCAGAGAGAAATGGATATAGCTTTCTCTGATGATATAGGACACTTCATTGTTATTTACTTGGATGACTTAACAGTCTATTCTAAAACCGAAGAAGAACACCTACGACATCTGAGGAAAGTGTTTGAGAAATGTAGAATGTTTGGTCTGTCACTAAATCCTAAGAAAACTGTGTTTGGGCTGCAAGAAGGCAAACTTCTTGGCCATATTATATTCGAGAAAGGGATTAGGATAGACCCACATAGAGTTGAGGGAATACTATAGATCACACACCTGAGGAACATCAAAGAGTTACAGTCCTTCATTGGGAAAATAAACTTTTAAAGGAGATTCATTCCCAACCTAGCTGAACACCTTAGAACTATGACTAACATGCTAAAGAAGGGTGTAGGAATCAAATGGACTGTTGAAGCTAAGAAATATTTTGAGTCAGTAAAACTTTCACTCACCCAGGCCCCTGTTCTGATTAGCCCATATTTCTCAAAATATTTTTTGATCTTTTCATTCGCCTCCCAGCATACAATAGCTGCAGTTCTACTACAGAAAAATTCAGAGGGTAATGAACAGCCTATAGCCTTTTTCAGCAAAGCCTTAAGAGATGCACCCTTGAAATACAACATCATGGAGAAACATGCCTATGCTTTGGTCAAGGCCTTAAAAGACTTTAGGGTGTACATTCTACATTCTCACACCATAGCCTATGTGCCAAATATAGTGGTTAAGGATATCTTATCCCAGGACCCAGACGGAAAAAAGGGGCAAATGGATTGCTACAATCTTAGAATATGACCTTGAGATAAAGCCAACCAAACTGATCAAAGGTCAAGGCCTGGCTCAATTAATGGCTGAATCAAATTTACAGGCCCTTTACATAAACATGGTAAATGCCTTAGATGAGCAGGAAGGATTGCCTGATCCCACTATTGAGGAGAAGTTTCAGAATTCTCCTTGGTACTCTGATATCCTTTATGTGCTCACTAACCTCAATACCCCACCTAAATTGTCAAAGACCAAGGCCAGATTCCTGAAACTAAAGGCCAAAAGCTATTGAATTCTGAATGAAAACTTATATAAGAAAAGTCCAAATGGCCTATTGCTTAAATTTTTTCCTGAAGCTGAAGCTGAAAGGATCAAACAAGAACTCCATATTGGAGAGTGTGGAGGCCACCTGAGCTGGAAAGCCACTGCAAACAAAATACTCAGGGCTGACTATTATTGGCCCACGCTCTTCAGTGATGTTCACAAAATGGTTACTGCCTGTCATAAATGCCATATCTTTGAGAACAAAAGAAAACTCCTTCCCCTCCCTTTGCAACCCATCACTGTAGAAGGTCCTTTTATGCAATGGGGCCTAGATTTCATTGGGAAAATACACCCTAATTCTTCTAGACAACACAAATGGATCCTAACTGCCACAGATTACTTCACTAAATGGATGGAAGCCACACCCACTAGGAATGCCACAGACTCAGTCATCATTAGATTCCTAGAAGACTGTATCCTTTCTCGGTTTGGCTGTCCAAGAAAAATAATCACCGACAATGCTGCTACTTTTGGATCCAAGAGAATGGTTGATTTTTTTCACAGGTACAGAATAGCACTTGGTCATTCAACTGCCTATTACCCTCAGGGTAATGGATTAGCTGAATCATCTAACAAAAGCCTGGTCACTATCATTAAAAATTTGCTGGAAGAGAATAAAAGGTCATAGCATAAAAAGTTGGTGCATGCTTTATGGGCCGACAGACTCACAACAAAGAAGTCCATTGGCATGTCACCATTCCAGCTTGTCTATGGAATAGAAGCAGTATTTCCTACCAGCCTTGGCATACCAGTGATTAAGCTAATCCAAGAGATTCAGTCAGAAGAAGACAGTATGGTGAGAAGGATAAATGAAACAATTCATCTCCAGCAAACAAGGGAAGAGATCTACAACAGAGCCATCAAAGTTCAGGAAAACATTAAAATATCGTTTGACAAGAGAACCAAAGCTTCAGATTTCAAAATTGGAGACAAAGTTCTGAAGTGGGACTCAAGAAGAGAGGATACAGGAAAGCACGACAAGTTTGATAGTTTGTGGCAAGGTCCATATATTATCCAAGCCACTATGGGTCCTAATGCATTTTTTCTATAATAACTCGATGGTACAAATCTGTTTGGGGGTCCTGTCAATGGCAGGATGCTCAAACATTACTTCTGCTAAATTTCAGTTTCCAGTTTCCATCTCGTTGTACATACCATAGCAGTATTTCATTTCTTTGAAAAAAAGAAAGAAATGGGGAAGCTGGTTCAAACATGCTCAAAATCTGAACCAACAAAGAGAAAATAAGAATTAGCTCTAACATGCCCAAAAACAGAGTTGAAATGAAGAAAAGGAAGTGACTCTAATATGCTCAAAACCTGAGTCACAGAGGAAAGAAGGATGCTTCAAGGATTTCATATTTCAAGCCTTCAAAGTTTTGTTTCAGTTTCTACAGCTTTTGTCCATAAGTAGCTGCCTTTGTACCATGGTCCACAGCAAGTCAGACAGTCTAATCCTGGCTTGGCTGTTTTTCAATTTCTGTCTTAGAATGTAGAGAAGAAACCTGCTGGACAGTTTAATCCCATTAGATGTTAGATTATGTAGAGAAGCATATGAGACCAACAGTCTAATCTGGTCTCATGGAGCAATAAGGGTAGATTTAGAATAGGTTTATTTTCTATTTGTAAAAGTGAAGTGATAAAAAGGGTTCGCTAGTCCAAATGCAACCAAAGAAAACCAAATGTTAGAACTATAGTTCGGGTAGGTAGATTGGTTGGAAAAAATGTTTTCGCTAATATTTCTATCATTTTGTGGCAGTTGATTTAAAGAAAGAAAGGGATGTGCTAAGCAGTAGGCATCTGGCCTACTCCAAAGATCATTTCTAGATTCTTGCCTCCTTCAAGAAGAAGCCATCCCCATGTGGAGCCACTGTTAGCCCCCCTATGAAATTCTTGACGAGCAAGCTGGGGGCTAGATTATTTTGAAGCCTTCAAAGGAATTCATTTTCCCTGAAAACTCATCATCCTTGAAGTCTGCCCATACTTTGCTTGATATAAATTCTCCTCTACTGATTCCTATCTCAAAGAGCCTACTGTTACCCCTCATACTCCAGCAAAATACCATATTTTTCCCCCTTTTCCCCCTTTGTCAAAGCTCCCTTTCTTCCCTTTACTCCCACCATTAACCTCTTAAATCCCCCCGAAATCCCCTTTAAATTTCACCATCACCCTTCGTTCCCTCGGATTTCCCCCTCCATCTGCCTATCGCTGCCCTCCTTGGGCTTTTAAATGCATTAAAAATGGATAAAATTGATATATTCCACATATTAGGCCTTAGTCCCTTTCTGCTGGCCCCTGCGTCCTTTTCCTCCAAGTGACCCAACGCTGGAACCACGCGCCAACCCTAAAAGCGTTTGTCTCATGTCCATATCGGGCGCGATGTCAGCCTTTGATCTTGGTCGATCGGACGATTTTCATTAGATCCTCAGCGCTATTTTTCCCCGTTCATTTCTCAGATCACGCCATCGTCGTCCAAATACCCTGTGATCTAATGGTTCAGAGCCTGTCTGCCCTGTGGCCCCCGCCGCGCACTATGTCAAAACCTGGCGGTTTATATCGCACTGCCTTTGCGCGGTGGGCAGTATTCTCTTGTTGCCCAGCGATTCCACTCAGCTCTTGACACGTGGCCCCAACACTGCTACAAAAACGCCGGCTCATTGCACATTAAAGTTCGTTCGTGGATGCCGAGTGATATCGATATCAGTCATTAGATCTCCAATCGCTCATCCAACGGCTGTCACTCCTCCGAGATGGTCACGATTTAATCTAAGCCAAATGCCCCCAGGCCCACCATCCGACAAGTTCCCATCGTCGATCTCCGCCGAGATCAGACGGCCCAAATTGGTTTGCCCTGTCTTTGACCAGTCCTCCCCACGTCATCATCCCATGTGTCTCCACCGTACATTCGCTCATCAACCCATATAGATTCATTCAAAGGGTCAAATTTAAGGTTTCTTACGACAAATTTCTTTGCATTCTGCCAACCTCCCCACTGCAAGTCTCCCACTGCATATTCCACTGTAATCCTGCACCATTCTACCATCTAACCAGTCTACATGGTCAGTCTAACCAACCCCTGTTGCGTCCATCACCCCCATTGTTTTCCTAACATGTTTCCATATCTTGCAGGGTTTCAAAGAGGTGGAAAACCACCATGGTGTACATGTACTTCTTTAATGGCGTGTTGTGCAAATAGAGAATTGGATGTGGAAGCTGGTACCCCAGGAAAATGTCAAGGAAAGTGGCAGCGGTATGAATTCCATCAAAGGACAGATCTTGAAACTTAGCAGGCCCTATCCGGCACCATTAAAGCCCAGATCTGGCAGAATTGAGACATTTATGGAGCAGTGGAAAATACTAGCTTATGATCAAGGATTTCAGCGCTCAGTATTGAAGGTTTTGGGCTTTAATGTAGTAGTTTAGAGATAAAATGCCAGATTGAGGATCTCGAGGATCGCACAGAAGAGTCAGCTCACAGAAAGCAATGAAATCAAGGTTCAAATCAGCAGAATGTTCTTCCAGAACAAGGACACAGTACACATTAGTGTTCCAATTATATTGTGTCCAAGCAAAGTTCCCCCCCCCCCTTAGAGCAACCCTATGCTATCAAAAGCATTTGTTTCACAAGCATGGCAGCCCTTTTAGTCATTTTTTTATACACTAAAGTACTACATAATATTGCAGCCAAAGTACATCAAAGTCATCCCGGGAATAAATGTAAATCTGAAGGAGATCACTCTTCCATCCAAAGGGTGACAGGAATTAAATGATCAGAATTTAAGCAGAGTGGGCTTCGACCCTCTTTCTTTTCAAAATTTTAATATTGCATTTAGTTCTTCACCTACCTCTTCGGCTCATCTTCTGCTATAAAACTCATGAGAAAATATTGTAAAGGTTGTTGATGAGATATCAAAGAATTGCAAGCAATTTCTCTTGAGATAAGCCTTCTGTGTATAATTGTAAGATAGACTGAGGAAGATGTATTCAGACTGAATGATCAAGCTGTTGGCTATGTTGTACATGATTGGTGTTGGTATTTAATATGACAAGCACATTTCTTTGGATCCTGATCTAAGGCTGCGGTGATGTTTTTCTATCCCTGCGTTTAATTCATTTCATTCCATTTCTTCTGGCTTACATCAGAAATCTAGTATAGGATTCACCCTTGTTAGGTGCCCTATGCTTCTGCTCTCCTTGCCTTCAGTGTTTTTCTGCTTAATGTGTTATCTAAGAACAAGTTTCAATTGATTTAACCAGTATAGTGGATGTTGTTGCCTGCTTACTGATGTATGAATTAATGGAATCCGTCTTTATATGTTCTTGTTAGGATTTAATTGAATGCGTTGAGAACACTGGGAGGTTTAGATCTCTACCTCTGCCTCACTAGGATCTTTCCATTCCATTAAGCCTTTCTAAGTTCCCTTGTCTCACCTCTGGTTTTGTCCAAGTAGGTCTGGAGTTAAATGACCTCTGACCTAATCTATAGACAGAATTGGTTGGTTATCCTTCTCTCATGTTCAGTCCTTAATGTTCCATACCACCCTATCACTTTAGGATCCAAGGCTTTAGATTACTAGCCCAATTGAAAGCTTGCATGTTGATTAGCAAGTAAATCCTTTCTTGAATCCATTGCCCAATGGTCTTGATGTTCTCTGGACCACCTCCCCTTTGCCTAAATTCCTTTTTGCTCAGTCTTGTCTCATGCTAAAACCTTCCTTCCTGATTCCCAGCAATCAAACTCAAAAACAAACAAACCTTGTGCATATAACTAGCCTAACATCTTAAACTCGAGCCTCAAAGACATATACCTTTGACTCATATAGAGAGATCCCTCTCTGGACCTAGGAGGCCTAGATCCTAAGGTCCGAAAGTGGTTCTGATGTTGTCTCATCTTTTGGTCTTGCCAATCTGGCCAAAACATGGGAACCCCAACACTTTAGATGTGAGAGACTTCCTAAGAATACTCTCTGGATTATCAATTATTTCAGGTGGGTTTGGATTAGGATAAGCTCTAGTATGGATTGTTCTTGAAGCTATTATGTTAAGTCCTCAAAATCAACAAAGAAAGTTAGCTAGATATGACAGTCTTTAAGAGGAAAACTATCTTCAAACAAAGAAGCTTAATCCCATGCGTTTCTTTTAATATGGATGATGTTGTGATGAAACTGGTCTCCCAGTGGAGTCTAGTGAAAACAAAGATAATCAGCAGGCCTACTGATCATTAGTGAAGTCTTATGGTCATTTAGGAACTGTGGAGTCACCGGGTGGAAGGTTTAGAATGTTTCAAGGAGATTTACTGTCCACCATAGTGATTTACTTCCAAACTTAGGCTAATATGGTCTTTATCCCCAGCGGAGTCACCATTATGTTGGGGTTCCTGTGTTTTGGCAAGTTTGGCAATACCAAAAGACAAGACAACATCAAACCACTTTGGGATCTCAGGATCTAGCCCTCCTGGATCAAGAGAGGGATTTCTCTATAAAGGTGAAGAAATATATATCTTTGAGGTTCAATTTAAGGTATTAGGCTAGTTATAGGGCACAAGGTTTGTTGTTTTTGTTTGTTTGGTTGGAAAACATGAAAGAAGGGTTCAATGTAAGGTAAAGGAGTGAGTAAAGAAGGATTTTTAGCAATGGGGAGATAATTCAGAGAAAACACAAGTCCATTGGGCAATGGGGTCATAAAAGGGTTTACTTGCAATTCAATATCCAAGACTTTCAAATGGGCTAGTCATCTAAATCAGAGGATCTCTTAAGATGATAGTGTGGAATAAGACAATAGGAAATGAAGGTGAATGACAAGGAAACCTTCCAAGGTGACCACTTAGGAGAAAATCTAGGGTCAAGGCATGCCTTAACCATCTATGATCAAACTCCTAATGAGGCTAACTCTTCAAACAATAGGAAACATTTAAGGTCGACACAAAGTGAAGTCTAAGATTAGAGAAAGACTTTTAACCTTCTCTGCTTTTGACATTTGACTTAAGGGATCTTAGAAAGGCTAACTGTTGGAAAAGGACCCTAGTGAGAGAGAACTAACTCTAAATCTCCCAGTTTCCCAATTCTTTCAACTAAAACCAGACAAGAACATCTAAAAACAAACTCTAAATTCATACATCAGTAAGCATGGATAAACCAACTTCTATACTAGTTAAATTATATTGAATTTGTTCTTAGATTACACCATTAGCAGAAAAAATAAAAGATAAGAAGAGCAGGAAGCGTTAGGGTACTTTGTAGCAGTATATCCTAAGCTAGCTTACTGATTCTTATCAGAGAAATGGAATATGATGCATAACAAAGGGAAAACAATAAAAGATAGAACACATCACCACTGATTAAGATCAGGATCTAATGAATATGCTTGTCGTATTAGAAGAGCAAAACCAGTCATATACATCATTTTCCAACATCTTGATATCAGTTTGAAATCATCTCCCAGCCTATTAACAATTAATACACACAGAACTTTATCTCAATGAAACAGCTTACTAAATCCACGGTTAACCAACCAACAACCATTACAATGCATTTCTGATGAATTCTTATAGCTGAAAGGGTGGTAGTAGTGGTAGATAGAACTTTAAATGGCTCATTAAAACAAAGGGAGAAGTGTTTTGCAACCTATTCTGTCTTAATATCCCTGTATTGACTTTCAGTACCCTTTGGATGAATTAGTGGTCTTCGACAGGCTGATAATAACTCCAGAGGTATGTTTTTGAAGTATTTTTTGGCTATTTGTACTCTGTTTGTACTTTGAGACAAGTAAGGCAGATAAATGAATTTCAGGCCTTCCATACTTGGTAACTAATGCTTTGGCAATCTCAGGACTTCTGTCAGGGTGATAGTCTTCTCGGGAGCTTGATGGAGAATAAAAAACACTGTGGGAACTTGTCATTTCTTGGGAAAGAAAATTCTGCTGACGTGAAATCACTGATATGGCTTGTTTCATGTGCTTTAGGCCTTCTGGATCTTTTTTAAGGTCTTCAATCTATATCTTCGTCCTTTAAAAACTAGATTATAGCATTAATCTTCAATAACAAGTTTTAAATCCCTTTGATCTGTCACTGATACACTTTGCTGCTTCTTTTCTGATCTGTCTGTGAATATGCAGGTCTTAATGGCACTGGAGGGTTTATGAGAGGGTTTCACACTGATTCCTTTAATAAAAACATGCTTTAAACACCTTCTCAGGTGTCTTCCCTGTGATCTTCGCCTCTGAAAAATGTCGTTCTGCACTCTTTATTTCATTGTCTGTGATTGTGAGACAAAGAGTGATTTTCACCATCTGTGACCCTACAAAAACAAAATAAACATGTTATAAAATCCTTGTGGGAGTGGGGTAGGTTTCTCTAGAGGGCCGAGGAAATGGTGTCGCAGTAATGAAAATGGTGGATGTAGGTGAAAAAACGGGTAAAAATCATGGTGGAATGGAGGAAAACTAGCTTGATGGAGGTCTGGTGCGAGGCGGGTTTTGGACCATCTGATTAGATCAGACATCAGCGATCAACGGTCAAGATTCATTGATTAGATCATTCAGAGGACTAGATGAAATGGGAGATGGGATTATGTCGTGACCGTTGGATCAGATAAGCGGACGGCAGAGATTCATCAATAGGGTCGCTGGGGAGATCAGGTGAATGGGGAAATGGAAGGGGTCGAGGGTTTAATCAGGACCGTCGATCTTCAGAGATCGACGGTGGAGAAGACTCGATAAAATGCCCGGGAGAGAAAAAAAGGGACAATGACTTGGGGGTTAAATGTAATATGAGCCGTTGATCTAGATCAAATGAATGGTCAAGATCTTCAGATGGAGATTTCTGGAGCAAAGGGGAAGAGGGAAATGAACTGTGATCGCGTTAAGTCAGACCCGTCCAATTAAAACAATCAACGGTTGGGATTAAATGAAGAATTATATCGGGAGGAGTGGTTTTAGCGAAAAATTGTTGGTTTCGCGCAGCTCCGAATTGGTTTCAAAAACTGGCCAAAAAAAACGCGATATGCTTCGCTGCCTGACGCGTGTCCTCCCAAAACCACTTTTTCTGCATTTTTTCTTGGCGTTAAACCCCGGATGCAAAAACAATGTGAAAACACTCCTTGGCCATTGGATGAAGGGCGGAGAGATCTGATGGTGGGGGTGCGAGCGCGATGGGGACAAGGTGCGTGGGGCGAAAGTGGGCTATTGGGTTCACTGTGGACCGTCAGATCTTCAAATTTGGACGGTGAAGATCTGATGAAGCGGCAGAGGTGAATTGGGTCATAGGGTTAATTGTGAGCTGTTAGATTTTATGTATGGACAGCTGTGATCAAAGTAGGAGTGCTAGTGAAGGGTAGGAAATGGGAGGGCGCTCAATTGCCTGAAGGCCGTCGATCTTGTGGAGATCGACGGTTCTCATTAATCGAAACCATTTAACCATCAGGAATGAATAAAACAAGAGAAAAAGTGTTTTAATTGGGTTTTTGGTTTATTAAGCGCTTAATCATAGGAGTCTAGGTTCCATGAAGGAGGGGTTGGGGAGAATAAGCCCTCAGGGGCTTAACCTTCAATGGAGCGGAAAAAGTAGTTTTTATGCTTTTCAAAGGGTTTTTTGGGGTTTTTAGCACTCGGTTGCTGGGCTAGGGGTTTATGGAGAAAGGGGCTAAGCCATATAAGCCCTCAGGGGCTTAAGCCTACCATAGAGTAAAAAGGGGTATTTTAGGCCAAAATTAGTGCTTTTTAAGGCCAAATGGGGGGTTTCGGTAGGCAGAAGAGAGAATTTTAAACCAGATAAAGGGAGCTATAAGGTTTAAAAATGGATTTTTTGATGATTTAGAGGGCTGGTGGAGGGATTTTTGGAGGAATTTTGTGAGGGGAATAGGGATGAAAAATGGGGATTTGGGGGGAATGAAATGGGCAAATGGAGGCCTTTTAAAGCATTCTCTTTCACAGAATTAGCAGGGATTTTCAAAGGAAATAGGACACACAAAGGCTTCAAGAATGATAGATTTTCAAGGAAAATGTGTCTCTTGAAGGCTTAGAAACCAAATTAGCCACCTGTTTGCCATGCCAAATTTTATAGGTGGCTAACAGATGGCATGGAAGCTGGCATGGAATCTATGATGGATGACATGGAAGATAAGATCGATGAAAAACGGAAAACATGAAGAATGATCTAAAAGCAGACATGGAAGGTTTGACAAAGTTGTTACAAGAAATGTTTCCTAATGGTGAAAAGATAGTAGAGGAAACTCATGATGAGAAAAAAATAAATGTTAATCGTGATTTCATAAACTCTAATGTTGGATGGAAGAACCACCATATTCCAAAAATGGATATGAGGAAGTTTGATGGAAAGGATCCTGTAACATGGATACTACAGATGGAGCAATATTTTGATCTCAATAATGTGGAAAACACACAAAAGGTACGCATTGCAACTTTACATTTAGAACAAAATACATTTGTATGGTATCGATGGCTTTGCTCCCGTAAAAAAATTGTCACTTGGTCAATTTTTACGGAGGAAATGATAGCACATTATGAGGATACAAAGAGAAACACCTTCTTTAGCAAATTGATAAATCTCAAACAAAAGGGTTTAGTGGGGGAGCACATTGAGGACTTCCAAAAATTGAATATAAGGGTAACTGATATTCCAGAGGAACACAGGATTGATCTCTTCATAGGCACTTTAAAGGATAAAATTCAACATGAAGTTCGCATTCTGGAACCTGATTCATTGGAGAAGGCATTCAGGTTGGCAAGAAAAGTTGAATGTAAAATTATGGAAACAAGGAAGCCTACCACTCAATTCTATAAAGAAGGAAGTGTGGCTACGCCTAGATTTCCACGACCTACAAGGTTGACACCACAACAATTGGAAGAAAAAAGAGCAAAAGGGCTTTGCTACAGTTGTGATAGCAAATACACTAAAGGTCATAAGTGTGTTGAGAAGAAATTATTTTACATAGATTGTGAAAAGGAGGAAGAAAATGAACAAGAAACTTCAAAAGAAGAGGATATACACCAGGAACCAACCCTAGAAGAAGAAGAAATGAGTCGATAATTCATGACATGTAATGCAGCGAGTACCACTCTCAAACTCAATATAGAAGGACATCGAAGAAGAAAAAGGTAATAGTGTTGATTGATTTAGTGTGCCCATAACCTTTATTCATTGGGAAGGTAACAAGGAATTGAATTGTTTCCTATACCCAACACGAGAGAAATTCAAGTGATAGTTGCAAATGGAGAACTACGCAAATTTCTGAGAGAAATTCCATAATAATATCAAGCTAGCCCATGGGAATATGTATTGAATAGTCCCAGTAAGTTTACAATCTTTAGGAATACGTGCTTCTAATTTTCAAGAACTTTTCTTGAAATTTTTTTCAGAAGGAAAGGAAGTAGAATTACGGGGTATCGCAGGGAAGCCAGGAAGGATAATAAGCTCTATTGTCATGACAAAGCTTCTAAAGAAAGAACAGCGAGGCGTAATTGCACAATTATGCTCACTAGAAGTTCCAACATCAAAATCATCTATTTCTGCAGATCTCCAACAAGTCTTGGACAATCATTCCAAGGTGTTTGAAACTCCCAAAGGACTCCACCTATTCGTGATCATGATCATGCTATTCATTTGATTCCAGGAAGTGTTCCTCCAAACATCAGGCCTTATAGATATCCTTACTTCCAAAAGAGCGAAATTGAGCGTATGATTGCAGAAATGTTAGAGGCGGGTATAATTCAACCTAGTCAAAGTTCTTTCTCTGCTCCTGTAGTATTGGTACACAAGAAGGATGGATCATGGCGAATGTGTCCAGATTATAGGGAGCTCAATAAGCTCACCATTAAAGACAAATTTCCCATTCCTGTGATTGATGAATTAATGGATGAATTACATGGAGAAATATATTTTACCAAGTTGGATCTTCATTCCAGATATCATCAAATTAGAATGAAGACTAAAGATATTCCAAAAACAACATTTTGAACTCACGAGGGTCATTATGAATTTTTGGTCATGCATTTTTTCCTTACCAATGCACCTTCTACATTTCAAGGGTTGATGAATTCCATTTTCAAACCCTTCCTTAGAAAATTTTTGCTAGTATTTTTTGATGATATACTAATCTACAGCAGGTCTTGGAAGGATCATGTTCAACATGTTGAAAGGGTGCTCAAACTATTGCAGGAGAAACAATTATATGCAAAAACATCCAAATGTTTCTTTGGAGTACAAGAGGTGGAATATCTGGGTCATATTGTATCTCACGAGGGTGTTAAGGTAGACCCTAGCAAAATTAAAGCCATTAAGGAATGGAAAGTCCCCATAACCATAAAGTAGTTGTGTAGATTTCTCAGGTTAACAGTGTATTATCACAAGTTTGTTAAGAATTATGGGAGAATAGTAGCACCTCTAACAACATTATTGAAGAAAGATGCATTTTCATGGACTCCTGAAGCAACTAAGGCCTTTGAATATCTTAAAGAGGCAATGTTCCTAGCACCAGTCTTAGCTACGCCAGACTTCACAAAAACCTTTATTGTGGAATATGATGCCTCAGGAAATGGAATTGGAGTTGTTTTAATGCAAGAAGGAAGACCCATTTCCTTTGAAAGTCATTCAATCAAAGGAAAGTATTTACAAAAGGCTATTTATGAGAAGGAAATGTTGTCAATACTACATGCACTAAAGAAATGGAAACCTTACCTAATGGGAAGACACTTCAAGGTAAAAAATAATCATGATAGTCTTAAACACTTTTTGGAACAAAGACTATCTTCAGAAGAGCAGCAAAAATGGGCCATAAAGATGTTGCGTTATGACTTTGAAATCATCTACAAAAAAGGGAAGCTAATTTTTTTTGCAGATGCACTCTCAAGAAAGGATGAAGAGGCGGAAGCATTTCTTTGTGCCATTTCTATTATCCAACCAGATTGGATAACCGAAGCAAGGGATGAATGGAAAAAGGAAGAAGAAGTGTGGGCACTCATTCAAAAGTTGCAGCAAGATCCTAGTACATCTGATACATTTAGTTGGAAAAATGATTCCTTATGGTACAAAGATCACTTATATATTTGCAAGAATTCCAAACTAAAACAAAAGATTCTTTTGGAATTGTACACTTCTCCTTTAGGAGGACACTCGGGATTTTTAAAAACTTACCACAGGGTGAAGAAAGAATTTTTTTGGGATGGCCTTAAATCTGATATTCAAAAGTTTGTGGCAGAATGTTTGGTTTTCCAGCAAAATAAATTTGAGACAATTAAGACCCCAGGTCTTCTAAAAACTTTATCCATTCCAAGTCAACGTTGGGAGGAGATTTCAATGGATTTTATCACAGGTTTACCTAAGTCCGAAGGAAGGAGTGTCATCATGGTGGTAGTTGATAAACTTACCAAGTATGCACACCTTTGTGCATTATCTCATCCATTAAAAGCAAGTACAATTGCTACTACATTTATGGAAACAATTCAAAAGCTACATGGAAACCCGAAGATTATTGTAAGTGACAAAGATCCCATTTTTACAGGAAATTTTTGGACAAAATTATTTTCTTGTTTGGGTACTCAACTAGCTCATAGCTCATCTTATCATCTTTAATCTGATGGTCAAACAAAGATAGTGAATCCATTTTTGGAAGGATATATTTGTTGTTTTGTATCTGATAAGCAAGCACAATGGGTCAATTGGTTACCTCTTGCTGAATGGTGGTATAACACATCCTTCCATACTGCAGCAAAAATGACCCCATTTATGGCACTTTATGGATATCATCCACCTTCCATCACATCTTCTTTAAGGGAAAATTCTAGGGTTTAAGCAATGGAGGATCACATCGAGCATCAACAAGAAGTTCTCCAACTCTTAAAGGATAACCTAAATTTGGCACAAAATCGAATGAAACAACAGGCATATCAACATTGCAGTGAGAGAAGTTTTGATGTGGGAGACTGGGTATTTTTATGGCTACAAGCATACAAACAAATGTCCCTCAAGAAAGCTAAGAAGGATAATAAATTATCGCCAAAGTACTATGGTCCTTACAAGGTGTTGTAAAAGATTGGTACTATGGCATACAAATTGGAGCTTCTTGCTTCTTCATGAGTGCATCCAGTTTTCCATGTTTGACACTTAAAAAAGGTTATAGGGGACAAAATTCCACTTCAAACAATATTTCCAGAACTTGATGAGGAAGGAAAAACCATATTGGAACCTGAAGCAGTCACGGAAACAAGGACTCGACAACTACAAAATCGATCAATTTCAGAGTATCTCATCAAATGGAAGAACTTAGCCACTCAAGATTATACATGGGAGGATGATAATTTTATACAAAAGCATCTAGAGCTACTCAAGCATTGAGGACAACAATTTTTGAATAAGGGGAGCATGTTAGGTCCCTATATTACTAGTATAGTCCCTTATTGTTGTGAGTGTAACCCCCTTATTATTATTGTTGTGCCACTGTAACCCCCATATTGTTATTATTGTTAGGTCGGCTAGGATTACATTATGGCCCCATGGACTCCTATATATAGAAAGGAGGTTTTGTCATTTGTATCTTCCAAGAATTGTTCATTCATGTAATGTATTGGAGGTTGCCCCCTCAAAGTGGCTTATTTCTAAGGTGTTGATATCTCTTTTCTTCTATTTTTGGAGCTAGTTTCACAACACTGGTGGAGGAACCAGAGCATGGATCCAATGAGCCAACAGAGAGGGATGTCGGGAGAGCATTCCTTTGAGACTCTGTCTGAGCTTCAGCAGCATATAGAGGTGTTGACCTTCGAGATTCTGGATTTCTGGATCGAAGAGTTACCCATATGACTTCAGCGCAACACTATAGGCATTCCTAACCATTGGATGTGGTTACTGCGTAGGATAGCTAGATATATAGCATGTTACCATGAGCATCACTAGTTTACTTTTGACATGCTGCATACATTTTGAGGTTAGATGACCAATGCGTCTTGGGCAGAATTTTTTTAAAAAACCTATGAATATCCATCTATTTGGTTTCAGTGTTTTTCTATGTTTATTGCATGTTGCAAATGTTTATCTATAACATGATTAGCTAAAGAATCAGTCAATGTGTCTTTCCAAAAGTTGAACTCTTAGGAACAAATGATGCAGTGTTGTATTTCTAATAGTATAAACACTAGTAAGTTGCAATACCACAAGTTGTGAGTCTAACCTTATAATGATTCGGTTAATACAAAATGAAATGGAATCCGAGAGAAGTTTGATCAACGTGCTATACTCAGTGATATTGTTTATCGATATACCAATACAAATCCCTTGAAAACTCAGTAACTCACCGTTCGGAGCAAAAATGGCCCATGCTGCAGAGGATAGATTATGTGTACTACGACTAGCACCATCAGCATACCCAAAAATGGTTCCAAAGATTCAGAAATTTGTGATGAAATGTAAAGCGGATTAATATCGTCAAGAAAACTCTAAAAAATAAACTAAGACAATGAATGCAAATCAAAAACATATATATACAATATAATACAAAAATTACTATGCTCATGATTAAGCAGAGTAACATTTCAGATACAACCCATTTCGAGGCTGCGCCAACGGAATTCCGTCATAATCCACCAACTCGTAGGCACCCTTAGCAAGAAATATTTTGACAATATAGGGGTCATGTCATAATGGCTCAAATTTCCCTGCACCTATTACATAAGCTTCTTGATCATAAAGAAGGACCAAGTCGCCCTCTAAGAAAATGCGAGGCTAGACATTTTCGTCGTATTGTGCCTTTATACGTCTCTTATGCGCTTTGTTGGCCAACTGGGCTTTACGACGCATTTCATCAAGATGGATGAGGTTAAAAAGACATGCTTCTTCATCCGAGGTGTCAGGTAACAAGTCGATTGCGATTTTTAATGACGGTATTTCAAATTGGATTGGCAAGATAGCTTCCATACCATACACCAATTCAAAGGGGTTAAATCTAGTTGCGTTTCTTACCGAGGTTCGGTACGACCAAAAGGTCGAGTACATGATTAAATTCCAGTTTCTTTTACGAACTCCTATCATTCATTGAAGCATACGTTTAAGAATCTTGTTGATAGATTCAACTTGACCATTTGATTATGGATAATAAGGAGTAGAATTATCATGTGACAATCCTAACTTGGCAGTCAATTCAGTCATCATGTGGTTGTGAAAATTCTTCCCATGATCTATGACTATAGCCTGTGGGACCCAAAACCATACAATGACATGATTAAAGAAAAAAATGCAGCTATTTTTCCTTTGTTGTTGAATGTAAGCATCGCTTCGGCCCACTTGTAAAGTAGTCTACTGTGACAATAATATAACCATGCCCCCTAGATGAACGAGGGTTACAGGTCATGAATTCAATGCCCCATTTCCAAAATGGTCCCACAGAGACAACAAGATGCATTAGCGCTGGAGATTTACGGATTTTAAAATCAAATATTTGGCACGCATGACAACTTCTGACTGCGAGGATACAGTCACGAAATATGGTAGGCCAAAAGTAACTAGCGCAGAGTATCTTCTGTGCGGTAGCATATCCAGACAAGTGTCTACCACAAGCCCCAACATGAAAATCATTTAAAACCTTTTCGACCTCCTCATGAGTGAGGAACCTTCTTAAAATTGTATCGACACCATGACGATAGAGTGCATCGCCTACGATTAGATAATCCTTGGCTTGGTATCAAATACGTCATTGGTCAGAGCGAGAGGTATTAGTCTGAAAAGTCTGGGTCTAGAGATAAATGCCTAAAATCCCCATACCAAGGATCAGATGATCCGATCAAAAATAGAGACTCGTCAGGAATAGATGGTTCCGATGTAGTAGCAGTACTATTAAAGGGAAGGTCACAGAGAAGCTCAGCCAAAACTAAAGACTTCTTTGACTTGGATTTGATGAATTCCAAGTCAAATTCCTACAAAATGACAATCCATTTTGAATATTTTCCCCCTAGAAATTGACGTGATAAAATATAAGTCATGGGGTTGTAATTTGAAATGACAATGGTCTTATGGAATATGATATAATGGTGAAATATTTGGACAACTTGAACAACTATCAAAGCAAGCTTTTCTACGTATGAATACTTCACTTCTGTATCATTGAGATTATGACTCAAATAATAGATTGGATGTTCTATCCCATTTTATACATGGAGCAATACCATAGCAATGGTCGTATTAGCCACGATGATATATAAGAAATAATCACTCTAATAATTTGGGGGATACATTAATGACGCTCGGACAAGTGTATCCTTGACAGCATCAAAAGAAGCTTACGCAACTTGATCCCAATGGAAGTGAACCCCCTTTTTCAAGAGCCCAGTAAATCCTTTATCCATTTTGGCGTAGTGGGTATGAACCTCCTTAGGAAGTTAGCCTTTCCTTGGATTTTCTGTATCTGAAGTAAATTTGCTGGTGCAGACAAATCAAGGATGGCCTAGAACTTCAATGGGTTGATTCGAATTCCTTCTTTTGAGATGACGAATTCAAGAAAACAACCAGAACTAACACAGAACACACATTTATGTGGATTGAGGCATATTTTGTAGTGTCGGTAGCATAAAAAGATCTCTCTCAAATGCATTGGTTGATGAGTCTGACTTCGTGAATGCATGGGTAAATCATCTAGATAGGGTTGAACAATGTGCTTGATGTCAATGAAAGAATAATCCATTACTCTCTAAAAAATTTCCCCAGCGTTCTTTAAACCAAACGGGAGTTTCCGATAAGAGAATGTGCCCTAGGGATAGATGAATGTTGTCTTATATTGATCCTCTAGGTGGATATTGATTTTATTGTAGCCTTAAAGTCCATCAATGAATGAAAACATTTCGCATCCATCACAATCGTCAATAATCTGGTCGATAAAGGGAGTAGTATAGTTGTGTTTTGGACAAGCAAGATTGAAATCTCGATAATCGATGCATACTCTGATGGTTCCTTGTTTTTTCATGATGGGAACGTTGTTGGAAACCCACTCAGCTAGCGGAACAGGGTAAATAAAACTAGCACGCAAAATTTTTTCAACATCTACTTTAATGGCAGCGACCTTCTTCAGATGAACAGGATGAAGGCGTTAACATACCAGTTTGAAATCAGGGTACATATTAATAGTGTGTTCAACAATACTAGTATCTATGCCTGGAATTTCCTTGTAAGACCAAGCAAATAAATCGCAGAATTCACGAAAGAGAGAGTGATATGTTTCATGTTCTGATGGAGAGCAAGACACGCTGACATAAATTTTTTCTACAACGTTGAGTTTGGTCGAAATATCGATAGAAATGGTTTCTTCAATATTTGACAAATTTCGCTTGGAATAAATTGCATTAATAGGAAAAGAATTTGAAAAGAATTTTTTGATCGATGGGTGATATAGTTACTAAGATTGTTTTCTTCCTAATTAGGAAGATGGGAATGATGATGATAATCTCCCCATGATTCTCCTTCCGACATCATGGTTTCCAAAATATTCTCATCTGTGAAGAAACTTGAGGAAAAAGGATCAGATGGAGTACCAAAATCTAAGGAACGATCAACCCAAACAACCGACGACAATGATTTCAGATTCACCACCCAAGGCAGATAGATTGATTTCTATGCTAGATCAATAGGGTTGGGCAGTAGAAACTTATCCAACGTAACAATTTCAGAATCACCCGTACTCTTCCTTAAGCTAGATGGAATGGAAGAGATCATGTAGGAGGTCTCTATATGTGCAATTTCTACCGATGTCACAGGCGATGGTAATGCAAAGGTTTGTAGAAATTTAAATAATACTGAGATGTATTACTGGACTCCCCTGATCTAAAAATTAAAGCCAATGTTAAATACGGAATCCTTCTACTCAATTCTTTGTGAAAATTAAATTTCCAATTGCAAACATATGAAGAAAAATCAATCGCACATAACAAGATGTTTTTACTGGGAAAGATTAAAGCTAAAAACCTCAACTATCATATATTATGTATGTCATGGATCATGAAACAATCTCATACAAAGGTCAGCTCGTAGATCTCTCAGTACAATATACAATCGTCTCACACTGTCATACAAAAAATTGGTTCACACATGCACCAATTTACTGCCTCCTGACAGCCTGCCTCCACTGCACAATCCCTGTTGAAGAAGATCCCTGAATGAATTTGATATTGCCTTGCTTTGACTATGCAATCCTCATTGGCAACTCCAATGTGTGTGTAGATGCATTGAATGCATCACTATAATCACAACTGATATTTAAACACACCCTGTCACCTATCTCTCCACTAGGTATCCACTAGATTTGAAATGCAAGTAGTTAACTGTTGTATTTCTTCAGTTGCAAGTGAGACACTGCTTGTGAATTAATTTAATATTTAATTCACTAATCTCTCACTAGTGTATCTTTAGCTACAACCAGTCAAAACTAGCACAACTGAGTTTAACTCACTTAACTAAGTTAAACTAAATAACAACTCACATAACTACTCTTCCAACTCTGTTACAACTCTGCCATAATCAATTACAATGGAGTCCATTGTGCATGTCCCACCAACCAACTTTGGAGTGCGTAATTCCTTCAGCTAACTGTTTTGCCACATAATTTAACTGAAATCAAGTGCTTCAAGAGAATAAGTTATTATTTATTGTCTGATTGTCATTAAGGGCTAATAATAATCGACGTGCATTCCATTTTTAGATATGCGATCTATAAATAGACTTTGCCCATGATCTAAAATTAGAAACTCATATAAAGATATAATTTTATCAACCATCTAGAATTATTCTCCTGCTAATTTTAGAATATGCTCACCATTCTAAAAATAGACATACACCTAAAAATAGCCTATTGTCCCCACCTAGTGAAGGCGCTTAATTTTCACTAGGATCATCATCTTGTTGAATCTCAACAAGGTTCCCATGAGAGTGGAATCCTTTAATATTCCTACACCAATGTTTTGAAGTGCGAGTGGGGGTGCGTGAATAAACATAACACTTCCATTTACCTGGGAACTAGAGGTAAAGAAGGATAGCTGATTGATGATTGTGATAACACCTTTATGTGGAAAGGAAATCATTCTAAAATATGTAGAAACAATTGCATTCATAGCATATACCCATGGCATTATAAGTAGAATATTGTAGTCAAGGGGTCCATCAATAACCTCAACGTCAACATTCACTATTCCCCCCCCCCAGTTCAATATGTAGGTTATTGATAATACCTCAAGGCTTATAAGTACGTCTGTCAAAATCCTTCAACGTTGTTGATGATTGTGATAAGCGCGGAGAGCCAAGTGAATTCCAACAGTTTAGAGACATAATACATGTATATGCTCCCTTATAAAAAATAGTACGATGAAAAAGGTGATTGAGAACATTTACTTGGATGGAGAAGGTCAATTTTGCTGGTAATTGCAGCACATAGCCATATGATTAAAGACTACGAGATTAGAATCAGTCGTATCAATTCCACCAATAGCCGACAACAAAGCCTATTTCTGGGAGGGATAATTTTGTAACACCTCAAGCGCTGACATAGCTGAAGGGGATTGAGCTAAATATTCAACTATATTGTAATTTTGAGCAGCTCTGGCTCAAGGATTAAATGTCGATTTATGAACGACTCCCTTTGGTGGCTTGATTGTCAATTCATGAACAAGAGGTGGCAGTACCAATTTTGTAGACAGATTCATGGTCGAGGTAGTAGGTTGATCAGTGGCTTGAATACCATAATATTTATTATGTGTTGACAACAAAACATCATTCGATGGCTTTTTGATAGATAACATAAGCACTTGGGAACTAGAAGCTGGATCTGAAGCAACCAAATTTGTGTCAGGATTCTAAAACGGATCTGTCAACACAGTTGACACATGTGATGACTTAACCATTTTGAGACTTCAATGTGTTGAGGACAATCTCGAACAAAGTGTTCCCCATTACAAATTATGCATGGATAACGAGGTTTTTGATTTCTAGACGATTGATCAGATGATCTTTCCTACTGGGTAGAAGTTTTCTTTTTATTTGATTTCCCTTTTTCTTTACTTCTAGGTTGCTTGTCACTTTTTCCCTTTTCAAATGACATGGCATTTATTTTGGAAGAAGGCGCAGGATCAGATGTAGTAGTATGATGTGTGCTTGCAGTACCGATCATACCGTCTCTGGCATGAGAGTCCTTGGATGCAGGAGGAATAGTAAAATTAGATCACGGCGTGTTAGTGTCCCGTAATTTGGTATATTGGTAAACCAAATGACAGGGTAACATTAGACCAAGCTTAAGGAGTCCTAGGACCTAGCCTTCCTGGACTCAGAGAGGGCTCTCTCTATTATGCGACGGATGTGAACTTGTTCGCTTTGTATGTGTGATTTTAGGCTAGCTGTTAAGTATATTTTGGTTTGTTTTTTGGGTTTTTGAGGTAAAATGATAAAAAAGGATAAATAGAAAGAGAGTTCATCAAATCAACAGGGCTATGTGGTCAGATAAAGTCAGGCCTGTCTAAATGGTGGACAAGGTATTACTGCAGGGCCGATTTAGTCAAGGTAAATGGATTTTTTGGGTGAAAGTGAAGTGAAATGAAAATTAAGTTTGTGAAAGACAAAGAGATCTTAAACATATATAGTTTTAAAGTAGGTATTCATGAGGTAGGGAAAACCATAAATCTCTATCAATAAAACTCAAACTGATACATATGAAAGATAAACAATCCGGTGATACATAGAAGCATAAGAACTTCTAACTCTAGAAAATCACCTTCATCTGTTGGGAAAACAAATAAGATAAACAAACAAATCAATCTATGAAGAGGGAACTCCTAAACAACATATCTTGAGCTATTGGGAACTCTGAAATAAGTTTGCAAGCATGGACAAAGGGCAAGATCGAACGAGACCTCTTTGAATTAACTAAAACAATCAGTATTACATTGAAAGATTTCAGAAATGGAGTTTTGAGAAACTATAAGTAAGAAGGGAATACCTTAAATCATACAAGATAGCAAAACATGCTGACCATAAATGAAACAAATAAAAATTTCTTGATAGACCTAAAGGGCAGTTAAGAATCCTTTAGAAATGATCAAGAAGAGGAAAACATCAAAGCTGTAACATGCAGGATGTTTGAGGTGTTTCCATGAGCATGTCTCAACAAATACTTTTCTGATCTATAGCAAATGAGAAGTATGGAACATTAATGAAAACAAGGAAACATAAACAAATTAGATAAACATCACCATTCACCAAGCCATGGAATCCTGCACACAATGCTCCTCCACCATCAAGCCAAGAAAAACATCATCCACTTCATAAAACAAGTATTTCTTCCAAGCTCATAATGCTATGTATTGCTCTCAATATATCAAGTTCTTCCTCATCATGCTTTCCTTTCCCTCTACTACTGATCTCATCACTTTCTTGTTCTTTATCACCATCACTTCCTTGTTTTCTTTTACTGCATTATTCTTTCTCACTGTCATCTGTGGAGGATGGTTTTTGTTGGGGAGTAGACTCATGAGAAGAAGAGGAAACATAGGGTGTGGAGGGCAAGGAATGAGCATGATGAGGGTCTCGGGATGAAAATGGCCTGATTTGTAGTGGCATAGAAGACGCAGAAGTGAAATCAGGGTGAGAGATGAAAGTTTCCCAAGGGATGCCCTTTTGTTTCAGCTGGTGAAGGATAATGATCTTAATGAGAGAGTGATGGAATAAACTTGCTTTTTGCTGAGCTGGAGGCTTCTTTTTAACAATGGAAGACATCTTGTCTATACTTTTGCATAGGAAAAAGGGTAGGTTTAGCAACTTAGATTTTGTGAAATGCATAAGGAGTCTGATGTGATAGGAATATACTCGGGAGAATCTACCTTCACAAGTGAAAAACTTCATGATTATTTTCATGAGGACTGCATAGTCATCCAGCAAGTGTGAAAAAGGAAAGATGGAGTTGCATGCATCTTGATGATTTGTTTTTAGAAAAGGCTGATAGTGGCTGAGGTCAAGGTATGATTGTTTGAACCACTCCTCTCCTATGTAAGGGATTTTGGTTGCTTTAGAAACAACTCTAGGAGTGAGTTCAAAATCTAGACCTGCTATGTGAACTTGCATTCCATCCAATCTCAGGGAAAACAGCTCAGTTAAATAAGGGTGGCTTGTGACCTCTGGTATTCTACTGCAAAAATCAAAGCAGCCTACGTCTTGAAAGCAGGACAAGACTGAGGGAGAGGAAGTGATTTCTTGAACAATGGTGGGCTCAAATCTGTTATGCTGACCTCCAATTTTAACCTTTCTCTTTGGAGGCATTTTGATTTGCTGTCTCTCCCAAAATTTCAAATAAACAACCTTTCAAATGTAATAGACACTTTTTCTTCAAATTGCCTTAAAGTCCAATTTATCTTTCAAAAACAAAAAATTTTTAAGACCAGGAATGCTGAGGGGTAAGAAAACATGTAAAATACCTCAAAAAACTTCTTTGCTGTGATGAAAAAACCAAACTAGGTACAAACAATTCAATTCAGGCCCCTTTATGCAGTAGTGGATTGGTGCTACGCCTTGCACACAGGCGCATAGCGTCTGCATGCTGGGCCGGGTGCCCGGGCGCCTTGTACACGCTAGGCAAAATGTCAAACGCGTTGCACTAGTGTACAGGCGCGTAGCACCTCAACACAGGCGCGTTGCGACCAAAACATTTTGCACGAGGCTTGCCCGAAGCCTGAAAATTTGGCTTGCTTCTTCTGCCAGTGGATTATTGAAGTCGAAGATGCCTGTTTCAGGGCTTTTGTGTCTTTTGAAATGTTTTTATAGAATGTAGTCGTCCTTTTGGCTTTTTCAAAATAGTTTCATTTAAACCTTTGCCTCCCTGTTTTTTTTTTTAGAAAAGCAAAAGGTGATTGTTTTGCCTTGTGTGAAAGTTTAATTTACTTTCTTCTTGGTGCAAGGGTCATTTCTATGCTTTGAAATTTTGCAAATTTTGACCTCCATCCTTATTTTAAGGAGACAAATTATTTCAACACCTTTTCACCTACTACTTATTATTGAAGGAGGTGCTCCCTTTACTCTTTGATGTCTATTTCACTTCTACCCAAATTCTATGAAACAATTTTGAAACATTTTTCACTGTGGGGTATTTTTAACTAGAATTTTCAAATAGTGAAACCAGTTTGAAAACCATGTAGTCTCTGCTTATATATGAATGAGGTGCCACTTTCTTTGGATTTTTAAAGGTAGTTTCTATAAACTTTTTCCTCTCTATTTTTCAAATGAAGGAGGCCCTTTAAGGCAGTCTTTGCCCTCTACTTGTCATTGAAGGAGGCTTCTTTAAAACTATGTCTTTGCCCTCTTCTTATAAATTGAAGGAGGCTTCTTTAAAACTGTGTCCTTGCCCTCTGCTTATAAATTGAAGGATGCCTCTTTAACACTATGTCTTTGCCCTATCTCTGTTTGTCATTTAAGTTTCATCCCTTTAACAAAGTTTAGACCCGGTCTCTGTTTATCAAATGAAGCTTTAACCTTCTAGACAAACTGCTTGTGTTATGCCCTCTGCTTATCACTTTGAAGGAGGCTTGTTAAACACAAACTGTTTAGGCCCTCTGCTCATGATTAAAGGAGGTGCCTCATAAAAACAAGTGATTTCCATCTGCTTATCATTGAAGGAGGAAATTCAAATGTTTTATCCTTTATCAATCTGTATGAGACATGTTTCTTGTAGAAATTTACTGTGGAGATAATGAACAGGTAAGATATTTCAAACTCCAACATATCTTCTTTGTGTCTCCCAGGTTAACTCTCTTTTGCAGTAGCTTTATCTTCCTTTGTGATGACAGTATCTTTGATGATTTAGAGTCTAGGCTATAGGGGTATAAAAAGGTAGTTGTTCCCTTTTTATGCTTTTCACTTTGATGCCTAAACTGCTGGAAGTCTTTCGCCAGAAAACTAACATACCTAGCCTCATAAGATTGTTTTTCAAAGTTGTGCCCATATGTTTGGGAAGAATGTGAAAATGCCATTGTGAGTTGACATGAAGTACTAGATGTAGTAAATTCCAACCTTTGTACTCATTTATCCATGATGGATGATTATTTGACTTTCTTGGTGTTTTTGATTTTGCAGGGATGAATCTTGTTGGCTTTCCTCTTCTTAAATCTGTATTTTCTTTAGTTTTCAAATAGTCAACTACTCTTGCTTTGAAGCTCTTCCTTGAAGTGTTTTCTTGCCCAAAAATGATTAATGCCATCCATCCTAGCACCCCTGCAAAGATGCACTGATAAAATGAATTTGATCATTAGAGACCTTTTCTGAGGTATCATGATGATAATGCTTGCAAATTTCACTTGATCACTTTCTTCGGACATAGGACCTTCTTACTCTATTTCTTCCTGAATTTTAACCTTATAAGTTTTGCTGAAACAAAACACATCGACCATTTTGATGGTGTATGACCTAGGGGTAAACAAGGGTTTTGTTTTGCCAGATAAGAAGAGAGGATGGATGAATGATATTAAAAACAAGGTTTTTGACTAGAGATATTCTTCTCAAGATACTTACCCTAAACACCATCACCTAAACCTAGACAGTTTGTCATAATTTCTGAAGGAATTCTTGGGCATAGTTAGGTCATCATATGGGAATTTAAACAGTGAGAGGGGAGGAGACAAATTGTCCTATGCTTGACAGTGAGTTGTGTGAAAACAAGGGATTTTGAATATTCAGAGATACAAGGCTTATGATAGTTATGGACAGGGGAGTTTTATCAAGACTGAAACTTGATGACCACCCTTAGCGACATCCTCAGTTATAGATGGTAACAGGGACTTAATGAACCACTCAGCAAGGAGCTGATCTGGAAAAAATGTCTTAACCATTCTATGACAACGATGCCACTCATGAATATGATCAGAAATGTGAGTAGCATTAGTCTATTTAAAATTATTCAAGAGTTCTGTTCGAATTTCATATCGTATGGGTAACTGGAATTGAGTCAAAAAGACAGTAGTTAGGGTAGTGAAATTGTCAAAAGAATCTCTAGGTAACTCAATGTACCATTTTGTAGTCGGACCAGTGAGCATATGCTAGAAAAGACGTAGTCGAACAGAGTCATCACTTATGGAGTTTTATGAACACCATAAATGATAATTCATAACATGAATCGATGGGTTTTCCCCAAGGTTTCCATTGAACTTAGGAATATCCAAGGGTAATTTATGAGGTATCACCGACCACCAAGGAGCATAGTTGATTGGCTCATTGGTGAACCAATTTAAATCTGGTAACTCTAAAGTTGCAACAAAGGGCAACTTTCGATTGAGGGTGGGTTGAGCATAGATAGGGTATGATGGAATTGCTTGGGGAAAAGGCCTTTGAGCACTAGCATAAGGAATCTATTGTTGGTAATCCAGATAGGGGTTGTTTTGATAGGCAAACGCTTGAGGATTCTATTGACCAAAACCTGGGTACGATACTTGTTGAAATGAAGGTTGTGGAATTTGTGCCTAAGGCTGCCAAGGGGTCTGTCCACCAATGTTATAACCCAAATTAGAATAACTTGGATTCGATTGTGGATAGGTCTAACCTAGTTGTGGCTGCGTCATCCCATAATATGGTAATCTAGCTTGTGAATAAATGTTTCCAGGTACAGGTGGTTGTTGTAAATTAGCCAAAGGAGTTGGAGTTTGAGGGCCCAATACTTGAGGGTATTGATTTGAAGGATAAGTGGAGTTGATGTGGGTGAAACTGGTTGAACTGGTTGATGCAAGTGTATAACCAATTTTGGTTGGATAGGCAGAGTGGGTTGCCATTGGAAAACATTCATTTCGACATTAGGATGACCAAAAAACGACGAAGTACTGTCAAAGTGGGAGACCATAGGTTTCCCCCCAACATGAGGAGTATAATAAGACGGAAAATATTGTTCTCCAAATGTAGGGAGTCTAGTTGAGATTGAACTAGATGGAATAGACCCAGATGGACCAACTTGATACTGCCCTAATGATGGATATAAAGGATAAAGTTGTTCATTACTCACTATAGTTTTACCAGTTAGAATACCAGATGATGACATTGGTGAAGTCCATGGGTTTGAAGATGCACCAGAGAAAATTCCAGATAAAGATTTATAACCTGATGGGACCATAGGGCCACCATGTAAATATGACTTTGGTGAATTTGTGAACATCGACGGGGTAGCGAGAGCAGGTGATGACACAACCAGAACAGATGGTCCAACCAAAGATGTTGGTTCAGGCATGGTTACTTGACCAAATGTATACCCTTTTGAATTTATGGGAATTTTAATAGGCATAGGATCAACAAAAGTAGAGGGAGGTGATTGAGGAAAAGACTTGTACAGGTAAAGATCCTCCCCAAAATGAGTTGGAGTTAAAGGTGTTTCGTCTTGTGGTATTTCTTCAATTGAAATTAAACTAGGCGGAAGGATTTGGTCGTCAGGCCAAAAGTATATTTTAGGAGGTTGACTACGTGATATGGGAGACTCAATGGCTACAATAAATTGTGGGGTGAATGATACAGGAACAATTTCCGGTCATTTGACTTCGGGATGCAGATGTTCTGGCAAAAAAGAGATAGGATTTGGATCAACTTCCAGTTGAACAACATCAGGTTCGGGAGGTATGGTCTCACTGATTGGATGGATCATGATCACGGGTAGTCGTGAGGACTCCATCTTGAAAATAGTAGATGAACCAGGATTTGTAGAAACAACGTGTGCTGACTCTGGTATATGTGAAGATGATGCTTCACTAGAGGTACTGATGGTACTACTTTTGGTAGAGTGATGTCGCCTTTGCCGACCAGAAGTGACTTCTGGTGGTAAAGGTGGTTTCAATGCAAGTCTACGTGAATGAAAAGGAAATGGATTTTATTCTTTCACGATGACTAATTTATTTGATGATCGAAGACAAATAAAAAAAATAGAAGGGTAATGCTAGGAAAAATGTTTACCAAGAAACTGTGAACTGCAGAATACCTCCTGGCGAACCAAGAAGTACGGGTAGGTAATCTCCCTGAATGTTTTGTTTGGTGTATCAAAATTTACAAGGCGGCCGACTCGGTTCACTATGGATGGATAGAAACCTAAAGTTGTCCTCCCAAATATACCCAAAGGTACATCGAGGCCCAAGTCCATATTAGCGTTGTCTAATGCGAAACCACACAGTGAGAGCACCCCTTTATACTTTTCATACTATAACACTGCCTGATATACCCGAAGGTACGTGGACGGGATAAGATATACTTACATACATGGAGTGAGGTATCACACTCAGAATGTATCATAGAAAATTAACGACATCTACTATGTTTTACGACGCCGGAACATGTCTCTAGCCTAGACCTTCTAAATGTTATCGTTATGGTTCTAATGCTTTTTTAGGTAAATTGATGTAAATTTTAAGTTGATCTTGTTTATCAATTTTCCTTTTAAGGTTCACCGTGATGATGTGATGGAAATTCCTAAAATGCAAACTAAAATGATAAGCAAACTTTTCAATTTTATATTTTTTAATGAAAATCTTAGCTACTAATGGGAAAGAGAAATCAGTTTTGAGAGCAAACAACAAAGAGCACAAACTAATATGCAGCTTTCCTAACTTGTTCCTATGCAAAACACACAATCCACTACATGAAAATGCATGTTTTTCTTTTCAGTCCCCTTAATGTGAATGCAAAAAGGAAATTATATGCATCAAATCAACAAAAAACAAATTCTTTCTTCTTTGAGAAACGATGAATTTAACAACAATTTCTCTTTTAGGAAAAATGAAGAATGGAACTACAATTTTTCCTATAGGAAAAGAATAATTTAACAACAATTTCCTTTACGAAAACAAATGGATATAATGCAAAAATAAAATACTTTGAATTTTATTTGTCAATGATAAAGAAAAACACTTAAAGAGACATTGAACAAACTTACTTTTCAAAGGAGGAAGATTCAGGAAAATTCACTGATCTCTATGAGGTATCAGACAATTGAAAAATCAATAAAAAAAAGGCTGAATGTGATGGAAATGACAAATTCAAAGGAAATTTTGGTTGGCTTAGGGGGAAACATAGTATCGAAGGGGAGACAGTGCATTGCAAAGCACCCCTGAGTGGGAGACAGTGTTATGCAAAGCACTGTGTCTTGACCAAAAATGCGTTGGGTGTAGAAGAGAACAAAATTAAAGCTACTAAACACACTTCTAATGCAATTATTTGTTTCAAAAGTCTAATAATTGATAATAGATTCTCCTGGGTGGATGAGCAGAGGAAAAAACACCAAGGATGAAAGGAAACTCCCCAATGGAGTCACCAATTTTTTATGCGGAATTATGAATTATGAATAAAACACATTCCCTAAATGTGGTGATATGCATTTAGAACAACAGATCAAAGAATTTTCAGACACTTTTCCTAAGAGTAAATGGACACATAGAAATATGGAGGAACTTACTTATGATCCAAGTGCTTCCTATTATTCTTCTGTCGCTCTTGTTGTAGCTTCCAATCAAACTTTGATCGCCAGATTAGTTCCTTCAAGTATAAAAACTAAATAGCAAAGAGATTTCAATATACAGATGGCTATTTATATTAATTAGTTAAATCAATGAAACATGAAACATATATATCAGTTAAGAATCCATGATATGGAAAATAGAAACATAAAAAGATACATATATGGGAAAATGAACAACAATGTTTATTAATGGATAGAAGGGGGCGGGGGGTTACAACCAACGATTGATTTGATGTCACTAGCTCCTGCATTCATCCCAACCTCATCACAATAAACATCTCACAAGTAGCATATCACTCTAATCACACTCAATTGAGAATTCAACAACATTTCTTTACCAAAATTCTTCCTTCTCAAGCACTAAGGTTTGTGCTCAATTTATAGAGCAGATGAAGGTAGTTTCTCAATCAATGACTTTCTAATAATAGGCAAGACATGTTCCCAAGCTCAGAGGTGTTATATGGACACATGGATTCAAAGTTTTACACATATGGATTCTTTTATAAGGCACTGGCCATGTGGAGATTCCAGAACAATGAGAATTTCTCTCCCATTTGACTAACGCACTCTTGAATGTCGGGAAGTGCTTTGTAGAGCACCCTTGAATGGAGGTAACTGCATATGCAAAGCAGTTAGTCCATTGAGAGGCTACATGGGTGAGCTCATAGGTGATATAACATGTACTTCAAATCTTGGAAACCTTGTAATGGAAGTCATGGATGTTCTTGTTCTTGTCTTAGGGCATGTAGCAACTGAAATGATAGGGGATGATAGACCCTATTTCATTGGTTCTGGGGATGATGTCCAGTTTAACCAAGTCATTGGGAATGGTGCCCAAATTGACCTATAACGATAAGAACAAAAACCCCCTTTAGTGATAAAAAAATCCATGTTTCTATGGAATTTTCTTCTGATACTCTCACCCCCCATTTTTCTTTGTATGTTAGAAATACTAGATCTTCGACCTTTATCCACTCTACCTGAACTTCCCTCCCTCAACAAAGACATATCTGAGAGGCACTTATTTGGTTGTACTTACAATCCATCCAATGTGTCCATGCTTAACATTGAGATGAAGTGAATAAATCAAGAAGAAATGCCACTAAAATAAAAGAAAGGTTTCCAACTAACAGAAACAATTGATATGGAAAATAGTAATCAATGGCCCATTTTTTGGAATTTGTAACTAGGTTTGATCTTCATCATCTATATTGATTTAATTATGCTAAAGCATGCAGAATTCATTTTTAATCAAATTAAAAAAAAAATTAACATGCCCCATTTGGACTTTGAACAGAATAAAGGAAAATTTAATTTTTATATTATATTTGTATCTCCATGTTGGCCAAGTCATCCCTCCTAAATTCAAGTTAGCTCGGCCCCCTTCTGGCACAATTTCAGCTCCATTGATTACCATATAAAGGAGGCATCTATTCTGCCTCAATGGAATTCACACACATAACATAAAATTCAATCATCTTTGTAATATATGAAGTATATAAGGAAATAAGAAGATGAAAGTACATAAGAAGAAGGAGAGATCTATACAACCTCACTCAAGTAAGAAGAGAAGGCCAAGTTTCTCTGTTGAATTTCTATGGAATTCAAGGTTATTGTGGTATGATCTTTCTGTGGAATATGAGATCATTGTGGCTTTCAGAGCTATGCACACCAATATCCTTATTTTATGTGACCAATAATTTCAAATGTTATGCAAGAAGAGGTTGTGCACTTAGCACCACTAGATTGTAACAAATTTTAAGTTTTAATCAATAAAGTATTCATCCAATGTGAGAAATATTACATATCAAAAGGATTTCTTTAGATATGGTAAACTAACACCTATTTGACCTTATTTCCAGCCTCCCCCCATATTGGTGTATACATCTACAAATATTATATATTTTTTCAATGTAAAGTTGTGATAACAAAGCCTTACAACTAGTGGAGAACCAAAGAGTGAATGCATATTCTAAAACTAAATTGAGCATAAAGTTTGTTAAAATATATTATGAAAATTATTTCTTTCAAAGCATGCACACTACACCTTATTTTAAAAATTATTATATTTACAAAATATCTTTGGGATCAATGGTTGAGGGTTTTAAGGAAGCGTGTCTTGTGAATCAAAATTCAAGAAAATAATTTGTGCTAAATATTTTGGCATCAAATGTTTTTATTTCCATACAAATGGAAATAAATAAGAGAGTTTTACTTACAATGAAGTTGGAAACAATCAATGTCTATCAAAAGGCATGGCATAACTAGGCTTATGGAATGAACATAATCAATCGATACAAAAATGGTGACTTAAGGGAAATGAATTATAATAGTGCACTAAAACATAATGTATCCAATACAATTGTAATAATGGATAGTCCTAATGATATTGTGGAGAAAAAAATAAGGTTTGACATCTAATTCTCTTGATACTTCAATATGGAACTAGGGAATCTCTCATATTATTTCCTTAAAATATGACTTGGACTTCACTTGGGAAAATGGTTAATTAGGGCATGCAACTATTGGGTGTTCCTTCAATGTCTTTTATTTTCAACACAATAGTGATAGATAAATTTTTATAAGTGTTGATCACAAAGAACAACCTCTTTGAAAGGTGTGATGATTATTTCTCAATCATCAACATACTTAGGGACATCACTAATCCATTAAAATAAAAAAGGTTGTGGGTAATTGATATGACACATGATAACTATATTACAAGTTAGTTATAGTGTGTATTTTGACCTGTATATTGAATTTAGAGAAGCATGCTCATACTAACTTCAAAATTTTGTATGACAAAAGGACAATGAAAATACTTTTATACCAATGTTAGGTAAGAAGAAAAAACATTATTTGTAGTGTCATGAATCTCTCAACTTCTTTACCTAGCATGTTTACACATGGACCAAAAATTGCGGGATTTATCTACTTTAGCCTTTCCTTTCTAAAGGTGGGTTCAAACTTCATTGTCCCTTCATTAGTTAAATGGCTCAAATATCAAGAAAAAATGGTGGATCAATATGGGGATTTGTTATATAATAGGGGAACATCAAACATCCTGTTAGGCCTCTGTAATTTGCAAGATTGGCAAGAATAAACGTTGCAGAGCCAACATCAAAACCACTTTGGAATCCTAGGATCTAGCCCTCCTGGATTCAGAGAGGGATCTCTCTTTATAAGTGTTTTCAAAGATATGATATTTAATGCTTATGATATGATATTAGGCTAGCTATAAAGCACAAGGTTTTTGTTTGTTTGTTTGGTTGGGATGAATATCATTAAAATGAAGGAAGTATTTTGAAGGGTAAAGTTGTGAGTAGGTTGAAAATGGTTCAGCTGATAGGATAAGTAAGAAACAATGTCAATCCATTGGGCTATGGAGTCATAAAGGATCTAATTGGATAGCAAGTTTCAAGAGTGGTCCATGGGGCAAGTCATCTATGTCAGCAGATCTCTTTAAGTTGATTTGTGGAATGAAACATTGAGAAGTGGTGAAAGAAGCAAACATATAAGAAAACAAAGAGCAGCTTAACATCAAGTAAGGACTTTTAACCTAGCCTACTTTCAGCATACTCAAAGGAAAGACACAAAGCGACCTAAGATCAGGTAAGTACTTTTAAACTAGCCTGCTTTTGATATACTTTTTAAAGGAAAAGATTAAAAAAAAAGAGAATAGCCTAAGATCAGGTAAAGACTTTTAACTTAGCCTGCTTTCAACATATTCTCAAAGGGAAACATTCATGATGAACATAAAAAGTAGTTTAATATGAGGTAAGCACTTTTAAAATAGCCTGCTTTTGACATATTCTTAAGGGAACGTTTTAAAGCAACTGTTGGAGAAGAAACTAGAGGACAGGGCTAACCATAGACTTCCCTAGTTCAACTTTACTTAGAAAAATTTTCAAGAATATTCAAGGACAGAATCTCAAGTTTTACTCAGCAAGACAAGGGCTCACCAACATTCCTTTACTGATCACACTCTATTGAATTATCCTCAAATACACAATTAGCAAAAAACATAAAGATAAATATTTATCAATGAGATTTAGGGTACTTGATAGTGAATCCTAATCTATATTTTATGTTCTTTATCAGAGAAAATGGACAGTATGGAAAACATGAGAAAAATAAAAAATTACAATAAGAAAAACATCACCATTGACATAGACCAGGATCCTATAAATCAGCTTGTATATTTGATATCCAAACCAGTTACAATCTTCAAGTCCAGTGGGTCTTTACATCTTCAAACTTCTCATCTCAGCCTATCTTTCTTCTATTAAAAACAGAGTTTCGACAACCTCAATTTCTATTTACATTCAAATAGTATTCAAAGACCAACCCCAATACTCTCTTCTAGAGAAGTATTTATAGAATAATGAGGAGGTGGAGTGAAAGAAATGTCTATCTATTCAATTAATATAGAGTAAGTGCTTCTCGGCATTTGAAGGGCCAAAATGGAGAAGTTTTCAAATGTTTTAACTCTGCTAATTGATTATTACATTAAATTTCATCAACTTTAGTCACTTTTGTTGACTTTGGAGGCTTTTGGTAGGCTAGCAATTAATGCTGAGCTGTCTTTAGAAATATCTCTGACTGTGTAATTAATATGCACTCTTTTTAGGTGAAATCAGCTGGTAGGTGGAATTTTCAGGAGTAACAACCTCAATGATGTGGCATTTGGAGGCTCTCTTTGCTAATTTGTCATGATCTATTGCTTTAAATACTGATTAGGCCCTAATTATTACTTTAAGGCCATTGAAATTATCTTTGGAGCCTTAAACTTTATCTACTGATTGTATTCACTGATTTGGCTTTAGTCATCTGTCTTTTTCCCTTTTCAACTGAATTAGGATTTGGTGCCTTTAAGCCTATTCCTTTAATTATCTTTAATCGTGCTTTACCTTTGACTGCAGGGTTAAGCTCTTTTAATCTTCAAACTTTATGTATTTAACCCTTATCTTGTGTTTTTGCTTTTAAACTATAAGATTATGCCTTTAATATTCCACCTTATGCATTAATCCCTTAATCTTCAACCTCTGTCTTCACTGTTCTTCTTCACCACTATGTATAGGTGGATTTTGGTACATTGGAGAGTTTGATGGTATAAACAGTGCTTAGGAAGAACTGATCAACTGTGAAATGAAACCTATCAGTTCCTTTTCTTTGTGATTTGTCGTCAGTTTGGACCACGAAGGTCATGACTTTCTGGTCCTATCCTTTTATGGACCGGAGGGGGCCTTTTGACCTTAAAACCACCATAAAAACCTGCAAAAAACCACAAAACAAGTTATATAAAATCCTGCGGAGTCAGAAATGCTGCTTCGGAGGCTGGCAGAAGCAGAGGAGGTGGACGTGTAGGCGAAGGAAGAGATTTCATGTTGGAGGGGCAAAAAACCTGTGAAAACAGGGTTGAATTTGAATATAGGCACGAAAATAGGCGAAGTGGTTTTGCGAAAAGTGCGAATGGTTTTTGCATGACCCTTCGGTGGTAAGTGTTTTGCGTTGAAGTGAACGCAAACCAATTAAAATGAGTCACGTGGTCTTTGCAAAACCGGTGGTCTCACACGAATTTGGGAGGTTAAACTCTGGACGGCAAAACCACGTGATATACGATATCGACCGTCAGATGAGGAGGGGCGGATCCAACGGTCAAGAGAGAAGCACGATGGGAAAGATGCGCGGCAGGAGCTTTGGTGGGGGCCAGGTGTCAGCGGGTGATTGGATGGGCGCTTTATGTAGTGGATGGTAGGCCCCCGGTGGGATTGGGTGTCATGATGAAAGAGGACTGTTGGTTTAAATAAATCAACGGTGGAGATCATTTGTAGGGGTGAAATGATACTTTTGAGTCGGAAGGATAGGGGGACGACGGGGATGCATGGAGGCTATTGGATCAAGGTTTGAGGCCCGTGATCAACGGCTATGGTTTCTCCAAGGAGTGATAAGGATGGCAGGGAGAAATATAATGGAATGTGGCTAAGGGAAGAAAAGGAAGGTGGGGATGGATTATTGTCATTAGATCTCCCAGATCGACAGTGGAGATCTGTCGTTGGGGGGTAAATAAAGACAAGGGAGAAGGGGCTAGGGATTAGGTCGAAGGCTTGGTCTTGCGAAGGGATAAGGTGACCAAGGGCTAAGGGTAAGGGTGCTAACTGCATCAGCGGGGGAAAAATTTTACAAAGGAAACACGGGTTCATAGAAGAAAAGCCGATGCGACAGGGTTTTGGGCGCTTGGTCATAGCGCGGTTCTGTAGAGAAAAAGGGATCGGTGGCGTAAGAAAAAAATGCGGAAGGGGTTTTAAGCGCTTGATTATAGCATTGGGTCATGTAGAGGAGTAGAAGCTGGGTGTTTAAGCCCATAGGGGCTTAAGCCCTTATAATGTAAAAGGTGTTTTTTAGACCAAAAGAGGGATTTTTTATCATTTTGAGGGGTTTTGATAGGAAAAAGGAAGCGATTTTAAACCATAGAAACGGGTTTTCTCGGTCTAAAATGGGATTTTTAATGAAATGAAGGGTAATAAAAAAGGAAGAGAAGAGAAAAAGGTCATCTTGAAATGAGTAATAGTGGATGAAATGAAGGGTTCTTTGGAGGCATGAAAATGTGGAAATTTAGGTCTTGTAAACAGTCTCTTTTTGAATCAGGAGGACAACTTTGAAGGATTTATTGGGGGGAATCAATAGTGAAGTTTACTCTTTGAGTTTAGGTAGCATCAGAAGGCTTCAAGAATGAGCAATTTTCTGTGAAAATAATCTCTTGAAGGCTTTAAGACCTGTTTTAGCCATCATTTGCTATGACAAAAATTTACTGATGGCTAACACATCCCATTGCATGAAGCTCTATTGAAAACTTAATATTATGAAACTATTCATTCTACAACTAAGATTATATGTAAGCACATGAGATAAAGTTGATAATATAAATTGTTACAGGTAAAATAGAAAGCTTCCACCATTATTAATGTAGCAAATGGATAATTGTGTGAGAAATAATGAAATTCACTATGTTTTTCATTTACATCCCTTTTAATGAAAAAAAGGATGTTTGGCATTCTTGTATTTGGTTCCCTCATAATGTGACACACATGATGATATAGATGGAACTTATGAGATGATATAAGCTGGAAAATAATTTATAAAGACATGTTTTCATTTCCATAGATGATGGACACATATAGGACATGTGAGGACCACAATTCCCTTTTTATGTATCTAATTGATTAAATCTTTAACTTCCAATATTTATGGATCCAAACATGTTGTATGTTAACTATAAGATAGTTGGTGTTAAAGGATGCCAATACTTCAAATTTCAAGTCATTAACTACATGCTTATTATGAAATATAAATCCTTGGGTTAGAATGAAAGTGGTCACCTCTTGTTAAACTATGGAATTATTCTCTTGAAGGCCATCCAAACTTACTTACATTGCAACCTTAATTTTCAAATATATAGGTAAAGAGACCTAATATGGAAGAAATAAAGAAGTATGGATATATTTTATTATCAAAGAAATGGATTGATAATGAAGGGAGACAATATTGGCATCCTAAGATAAATTATTGGGAGAATATATTAAAATCCATGGACACACATTTTTTACCATTGATCACTCAAAAAAAAATTACTAGCCATTCCTAATGAAATAAATAAGAAGCAATGAACATATACAAACCACACGTAAATTCATGGAAGCTTACTTAAGTGATAACATCAATACTATTAAGAATCACTACATTGGACCTCTATGTAACAAGCCTAGACATGAATTCTCTCTGAGAGAATATGTTAAAATAATCATAGTGTGATCATCAAGCCGACATTATGAAATAAGGTTGGGAAGGATAAATGATAATTTCTATATATATTTATATGTTTCCACCAAGACATAGAAAATAGAGGTTCATTTTTGGAATCCCATAAGAACAGGAAGGAAAAACAAAGTTTTGATTAAAAAATGTTTATAAGAACACAATAGTTAGTTGTTGGAACCAAAATATTGATGTTCGTAGATGAATATCATCATATGGGAATGGTCATCAAATGTAGGATGAAAGGGAGAGATAATAAAAGTAAATTGGAAGGGAATTGATGAAAATGAAGTACAACAAGAACAAGTTGAATACAATTGAGGGAGAGATAATGATGTCGAAAAATGAAGCTTTATTTGAATGAAGAACTAAAAATCTCTACACTTGTCATTTTTTAATGCCTTATATTCCATAAGAACTCGTAAATTAGTGTTTAATTAATACTTGTTTCTTCATGTAAATGTTGAATTTTGATTCTCTTTTGGGATCCAATTTTTGTTAATAAATTTTACACAATTAAAACAAGTTATAGTGTTTTTAGCTAAGGTGAGGAAGCTGGAAAAAATAACTAGCTCATAGTCATCATTTTGTTTATATATAACCTTATTGTACATTGCCTCAAATATTTGTGAAAAGGGTACAACTCTGCAATGTAATGATTGTTATACTTAATTTTACTTCATTATGTCTCTTCAATCTTGATATATTTAGCAATGTATGCCATTGTGATGTTATTCATACACAAGAAAAATAAAATGTTGACAATTATACATGAATCTTGGATTTATATATTTTAAACACATTAGAAAATAAATTCAAAACATTAAAATTTAAATATGCATTGTAACAATTCAGTATTGACACTTTTGGAATCAAAATTTATACTTCATAATTGGAACTCGCAATTTTGGGATCAAAATTGATACTTCTAAATTCAAAATTCACACTTTCAAAATTGAAATTCCTAATGTTGCCATCAAATATACACACATCAATAGCCTTATTTTATGTGACCATGTTGTCCATATTTGAGAAGTATTATTCTACAACAACAAAAGCTAAATCATTATTATGTTTTTTCATGGGGATCCTAAGAGAAAATCTTCATTAATATACTCTCAAAGCCTATTAGAATTAATAGATGTTCACACAAACTAATTTTATGATCTACAAGCCTATAAATGTTGCATTAAGCGTGGTATTTGACTTCAATAGTAGTGATATGAGAGCTTGATCTTAAGTCTTGTAACATCAATTCAATGTTTTGTTGCATTGACCGAAGTCTACAACACATATTCAAATCTCTGTGGTGGTTTGATCAAGGTATATGTCTCCTATCCAAACTCAATGGTGACTTGACCAAAATTTTGAAGTACATATATGAGTTTTGTGGTGAAATTATATTGTATATGTCTATGTATATGAGATCGAGACAGTGGTCCAATATCTTTATCATATTTCCAAGGTATGTCAAGATACACCATGATTTATGAAAAATACTCGAGACCAAAATTAATTTACACATCGAATCCAAACCCTGTGTTTGGCTAATTAGTTGGTGGTTCAATATCTAAGTAGGTTTACTCCATGATTTATGTCCCGAAGGAAAAAACACATGATGGAGACAAGATGAGCTCATGGGCCAAGTTGCCAGTGACCATGGGCAGAAAATGAGCGTGATTGAGATGTGGGAGGGTAGACATAGGCTAAGTTATGGGCCGAAATTCATGCTGAGTTGTTGAAGGGTAGCTCATGGACCAAGCTACTGGTGACCATAGGTAGTGACTCACGAGTCGAGCTCCACACAACCACAGGCGGAAACCTACATTTTTCCACTAAGCATAATTACTAAGTGATCAAGTCGAATTTACACATTGGATATATGGGTGGAATGGGTCATATGATTCAAGCGAAGTAGAAAAAGGAAGAAATATAACAGAATGTGGCTGAGGGAAGAAAAGGAAGCAGGGATGGATTATTGTCGTCAGATCTCCCAGATCGACGGTGGAGATCTGTCGTTGGGGGGTAAATAAATACAAGGGAGAAGGGGCTAGGGATTAGGTCGAAGGCTTGGTCCTATGGAGGGATAAGGTGACCAAGGGCTAAGGGTAAGGGTGGTAACCGCATCGGTGGGGGAAAAACTTTACAAAGGAAACGTGGGTTCATAGAATAAAAGCCGATGCGACGAGATTTTGGGTGCTTGGTCATAGCGCAGTTCTATATAGAAAAAGGGACCAGGGGTGGAAGAAAAAGGGGCGGAAGGGGTTTTAAGTGCTTGATTATAGTGCTGGGTCATGTAGAGGAGTAGGAGATGGGTGTTTAAGCCCACAGGGGCTTAAGCCCTTATAATGTAAAAGGTGCTTTTTAGACCAAAAGAGGGATTTTTGATCATTTTGAGGGGCTCCGATAGGAAAAAGCAAGGGCTTTTAAACCATATAAAGGGGTTTTCTTGATCTAAAATGGGATTTTTAATGAAATGAGGGGTAATAAAAAAGGAAAAAGGGAATTTTGGCATAAAAAAAGGTAATCTTGAAATGAGTAATAGTGGATGAAATGAAGGGTTCTTTGGAGGCATGAAAAGGTGGAAATTTAGGACTTGTAAACTGTCTCTTTTTGAATCAGTAGGACAACTTTGAAGGATTTATTGGGGGGAATCAGCAGTGAAGTTTACTCTTTGATTTTAGGCAGCATCAGAAGGCTTCAAGAATGAGCAATTTTCTGTGAAAATAATCTCTTGAAGGCTTTAAGACCTGTTTTAGCCATCATTTGCTATGACAAAAAATTACTGATGGCTAACAGTGGCTCCACTTGCAGGCGGTAGCTACTTGGAGGTGTCAAGAACTTCAGAAATTGATCTCTGGGATGTAGACCTGTGCCTTATCCATTGAAAACATTTTCTTCCTTAATCATGCTGCTTGGAAAATATGATCAGTATTTCATATTAGCAAACAAACTTCTCCCAAACATTCTACCTACACAGCCTACTTTTCCTAACATTTTTTCTTCATAAGGTGCACTTGGACTTGCAAACCTTTTTCATCAACATTTTATTCTTTTGTTGAAAACAGAAAACTATTCTAAATCTACCCTTATTTCTTCCATGAGTTCAGATTAAGAAATTGAACTCATTAATTCTTTACCTAAGCTACTATTTGCTAGGATTAAACTATCTAGCAGATTTTATTCTCTATTTTCTAAAACAAAAATTAAAACACAGTCAAATAAAGATTAGACTGTCTGATTTGCCATGGTGTTTATGGCTGTATGTACAAGCTGCACACATACTTTATTTGCAGAAATAAAAGCAAAAATGTGGAGGCTTAAGATCTGAAAAATAAAAGACATCCTTCACTCTTTCTTGAAGCTCTGGTTTTGATCTTTTTAGAGTTGTTCTTTTCCTATTTTTTCTCGGTTCAAATTTTAAGCATGTTTGAAACAATTCTCTTCTTCTTTGGCTCAGATTTTGGTCTGATTAGAGCCATTTCTTTCTATTCCTAATCTAATCTGCTGATAAGCCAGGATTAAACAGTTTGGAAAATATTCTTCACTAACCTATCAGCATGAAATTGAAAACTATATAGTCATGATTAGGTTGTATAACTACATAGCAGTGTTCTCTTTTGGTAGTGGCATTTAAGCTTACACACTTTCAGATTTTTCCTTTCTTTTTGGTATGGGGTTGTACCTTTCTTCTTTTATATCTGCCCTCTTTTTCTCTTTTTCTATTGTTTTTGTCTTTTTGTCTTTTTTCAAATTCAAAAATCAGTGTTATATAAAATGAAACAAAAAGCTCTGAAACTAAAATATAAACTAACCAAAGTAATGTTTGAAAATCCTGCCATTGACAGGACCTCCAAAAAATTCAGCTCCATCCAACTCTTGTAAAAAGAATGCATTGTTTCCAATAGTGGATTGAATAAGATAAGGGCCTTGCCATAATTCATCAAACTTTCCATGCTTTCCCTTATCTTCTCTCCTTGAATCCCATTTTAAAACTTTATCACAAATTTTAAAATCACTTGCCTTGGTTCTTTTGTCAAACAACTTCTTAATATTTTATTGTAGTTGTTGTGCTCTGATGTACACTTCTTCCCTGGTTTATTGAAGATGTATAGTTTGATTTATTCTTCTTGTCATATCATCATCTTCAGACTCTACTTCTTGGATCAGCTTCATGACTGGCACTCCTAAATTGGTTGGAAATATTGCATGAGTTCCATACACTAGCTGGTAAGGAGACATCCCAATTGACTTTTTGATTGTCAATTTGTCTGCCCATAATGCATGTACTAGCTTATTGTGCCATGATTTCTTGTTATCTTCCAGCAACTTCTTGATAATGTTTACCAAACTTTTATTTGATGATTCTGCCAACCCATTACCTTGAGGGTAATAAGCTGTAGAATGACCCAATATAATCTGATATTTATGACAGAAGTCCATCATCTTTTTAGGTCCAAATGCAGCAGCATTGTCAGTTATGATCTTCCTAGGACAGCCAAAACTAGACAGTATAATGATCTTGAAAACCATATACTGTCTTTTACAACTGAATGAGGCACAAATGCTATAATGTGGGAGTGTAAAATGTAAAATCTGAAGTCTTTTAAGGCTTTGACCAAAGAAAAGGCTTGTTTTTCCATTATATTACACTTCAAAGGTGCATCTCTTAATGCCTTGCTGAAAAAGGAAATTGGCTGCTCTTTTCCATTCATATTTTTCTATAATAGGACAACAGCTACTGTGTGTTCTGATGCAAATGAAAAAATGAAGAAATCCTTTGAAAAATCAGGACTAATGAGAACTGGTGTTTTGGTAAGTGCTTGTTTTACCAGCTCAAATGATTTCTTTGCTTCTAAGGTCCATTTAACTCCTTCTTCTCTTTTAAGCATATTTTTCATGTTTCTAAGGAGTTCAACTAGATTGGGCATGAACCTTCTCAAGAAATTAATCTTTCCAATGAAATATTGAAGTTCCTTGAAGTTTCTAGGATGGTTGATTTGCAATATACCATCAATTCTCTTTGGATCTATCCTTATTCCCTCTTCTGATATGATATTCCCAAGAAGTTTACCTTCTTGGAGACCAAACAATGTTTTCTTTGGATTTAAGGACAGTCCAAATTCTCTGCATTTTTCAAAGACTTTTCTCAAGTGTATAAGGTGCTCTTCATCTGTTTTAGAATAGACAGTGATATAATCTAAGTAAATCACTATGAAGTAACCTATTTCTTCTGAAAATGCAATATCCAAGGCTCTCTAGAATGTGGCACCAGCATTCATTAAACCAAAGGGCATTTTCAAATACATGAAAGTACCCCAAGGTGTAGTAAAGGCTGTTTTAAGTTGATCATCAGGATGTACCAATATTTGATTGTAACCTGAGAAGCCATCTAGCAAAGAAACTCTTCTAGAACCAACTACCCTTTGTAAGATATGATCCATTTTAGGAAAAGGATAGTTTTCCTTCAATGAGACTTTGTTTAAGTTCCTAAAGTCAATGCAAAGCCTTATTTCTCCTGTTTTCTTCCTAACAGATACAAGATTAGACACTCTTTTTAAGTATCTAACAGGTATTATAATTCCAACATCATGCATTTTTCTAATTTCTTTCTCTACCAGAGGTAACTGAACATGGTTAATTATGCACAATTTTTGTCTATAAGGTTTCTTGTTTTCTTTGAGGGGTATCTTATGTTGGATTATTTATTTATCATATGATTTTAGATCTTCATAACTCCATGAAAATACATCAGAAAATTCCTTAAAAATCTCAACGTATTTCAGTTTAATGTGAGCTGGTAGTGTTTTGGATAATTTAATCATTTTGGGCTTTTCCTCATTGCCTATGTTGCATTCTTCCACTTCAGTCTAAATAGGTTCCAGTTTTGGCTTTTTGGCAGCATCATTTAAGTCAAATAATTCCTCTCATGGGACCAGTCCTCTTGGCAAACTGTGATCTTTAGATTGCAGCACTTCTAAATCTTCATCTTCTAAATCTGTGCTATTCTCTGTTTCATGATTGGGTTCATAGGTTAACAAATGTATTTCAGTAATCTTAGGAGATTTTTCTTCTTCAACAAGTGGATTTTCTTCAATAGGACAATCTTGTTCATACTCTGAATCTGAGTTTGATGTTTCAAATTCATTTTTGGACTGTAGGAAGTCTTCTATTTGTTTATCTCCATAAAAAACTTGCCAGTATTTTTCATTATCCGGGACAGCTGGTCTATATTTGACTTGGGTGGCGCATTGCTTGGTTTCATAAGGTGTTAAACAAGTTCTAGCAGCAAAGGATAATCCATTGGCAAGGACATTTTGGTTCCTTGGGACAAAGGTAAGTTGGAATTCATCAAAAAAAATTTAACAAGTCCATGGCATCATCTCTATAAGCCCTAATTATGGGATGTTTAGCATTGTATTCCCCATTTACTTGCCTAATTATCAACTCTGAATCTTCATGAACTGTTATTCTTTTGGCCCCTATTTTTTTCAATAAATGCAGGCCTAAAAGGAGAGCTTCATACTCAGCTATGTTATTTGTACATTGGAAGTTTAATCTAAAGGAATGTCCCTCAGCATGATTTGTTTCCGTGTTATGCACCCATATGCCTGCTCCTGCACCAGTTTTAGTGAAAGATCCATCAAAACTCATACTCCAAAGAGGATTGTTTTCAGATTTATCATTAATTTTATTGTTGTCCTCTCTGTTTAGTTTATTACACCAGTTATTATGATGTTCCTGCGAGTTTGCACTATGTTGAATTTTGTTTTCTTCCTCAATATTTTCAGTGTTTTGAGGATTTGTTCTCTGATTTCCATGATCTGCACTATATACATGATTGTTTTGGACCTCAAGACCTGTGATATGCTTGCTGTAATTTTCTGAGTCTGCGAAATGTCTTTTATTTTCCTCCTTATCTTCCTCTTCATCATTTGCTGCTACTACTTTTGGATGTGCAGTGACCACTACATTTGATGATGTTTCATTGACTAACTCTTGCTCTTTAGGAATATCATCATTGTAAAAAATAAATGAGTCAAGGTTAGTGTGTATGGAATAAAGAGGATAATTCTCTGGTCTTTCTTGGTTTCTCACCATGTATTTCATGTGTGTTTCCCTATAGAGCCTTCTAGGATGACTGAAGATAGGGATGGTGGCATAAGTCATATCCATCTGCATAGTACCTTGTAACTTAGCACCCCATGACCTTGAAAGGAGCATGCCATATTTGGGGGGTATATCAGCCACTACAATGTCCATCACTAAGATTTTGGCTGGAATTTGAGCTAAGTTAACAAAGAGATCTTTTATAAGGCCTAGGCATCTTACTCTGCTTGAATCAAAGGAATACAAATCCTTATAAGGTCTAGTTACCTTAAGGCCTAGTTTTCCATCATTACTTTAGGCATGAGATTGTGTGATGCCCCTGAATCAAGCATGGCATTGTGCAAAATATTATCATGGATGTTTAGACTGATGTAGAATGGAGGGGTAGTCCCTTCTTGGAATTTTCCTTCAATTTTTGGTCCAAATATGAGCTCTAGGGTATCATTGTTTAAATTAACAGTGTTATGAACATCTTCTATGTTCAAAGATTTCAAAATTTGACTTCTATATCTATTTTGAGTGAATAACTCAGTAAGTGGGACAGAGATTTTGATTTTGGAAATTTCATTCTCTAGGCTAAAAGGAATCTGATTTTTCAAAGTGTTTGATTCAGCCTTCTTAGTCATTGTTTCATCAGCAAGACCAGCTTGCTGATTTCTACTATTTACAATAGTTAAAATAGTTTTTTCAGGAGCACTAGCTGAAACACTAGTGCTGCTAGGGTCACCATTGTGTTTTTCATTGTTTTGGGTGTTTTTTCCCTTGTTTGGATCAAAACTTTCAGCCACTGTTTGATGATTTTCTAATGTCTTTTTAGAAGCATTTTCAGGGTTGTTTTTGGTAGATTTATCAGAGGTTTTGTTCCTGGGAGTTTCTTGATTCTTTTTACTTCTCAGGTCATATTGTTTAGGTGATCCTATGATGGCGTTTTCAAAGTCTGGTTCGTAGTATTTAGTCTCTGGTCTTCTATCATCATAGGGTGTATATAGACCTTGTTTTCTTTCATAAATGAAATTAGAATCCTCATTACTTACTCCCAACATGTTCATGTGCTCATCCTCTGTTTGTTCATTTACTTCTTCATCCTCATTGACATAATTTTCTTGAAAAGGAGGTCTGATCTGTTGATCAACATCTCTTTGTCTGTTTTGAGGTTGATTTCTCCTAAAGTTCTGATTTTGGTTTTGGGGTTGATTTCTGTTTTGAGAAGCTAATTGATTTTCCCTAGATTGAGCTCTCTCAAGCATGCTCATTCTCTCCATCATCTTCTCCATCATTCTTTCCAGTTTTGATTCAGATGTGGAAGGTGCAGTATCTTCCCTATAGGATACCCTCTTCTTGGTTTTCATTCTGGCTCTCTTTTCAATAAGAATTGTTTCCACACTAAGAGCTCTTTTTTGCATGTCTTCTAAAGTTAACGGGTCCCTTTCTCTTAGCTGATAAGCCATTTTAGGATCAAATCCTTTAGGGAATTTGGCCAAAGCTAAGCCTTGTGGAGGTTTTAAATCTGGGGGAAGTGCATTATAAACACTATTAAATCTAGTGCAATAATCTTGCACACTTTCTCCAGCATTTCTCTTGAGGTTGTTACAATATGAAATTATTTGAAGAGGGTTCTTCCTAACCTGCCATTTGTTTATGAATGTCTGATGGAAAGCTTGGAGATCATTAATACTCTGGGGGTTTAAGCCTTTGAACCATTTTCTTGCTTCTCCCCCTAAACTTTGAGCAAATAATATAAGTTTAATGGTCTCATCATCTATCTCATTTCTATCAAAATAGTCATTCATATTATCCACATGTATTTGAGCAATAATAGTACCGCTAGCATCATATAATGGAATCTTGGACTAATAGTCTTGTGGCAAATTAGCTGAGGGTAAAGGAAGAACTAGAGGAGCATACCATGCTGCCATGATAGGAGGTTGTGGAAAAAATGGGGGGTTTACAAGTGGAGGGTTTATGAAAGGAGGAGGATGGAATGGAGTAGTTTGAACAGTGGGTGTATGGATAACAATAGTACTTGGACCAGAAAAAAACTGTTGAGTAGATCTAGGATGAGAAAAACCAAAGTTATGAATGAAATGAAGGTCAGGTGGAGTGGTTTCTCTACTACCAGGATGTTCACCACTATGTTGGGGTGAGTGTAGAGACTCAAAGTATATCTAATATATATCACTAAGTGACTTAGTTCAGAATTGGTTTCTTAAGTCAACTTGTGTATTTTGTAGAACTAAGAGGTTTTCAGGGACAGAATTAGTTCTATGAATTTTTCTGACAACAGTTGAAGTTTTGGATTTAGGAGATTTCCTAAGGATACTTTCTAGATTATCAACTATCTCAGGAGGAGTTGGATCAGGAAAGGTTCTAGTATGAATTCTTTTAGAAGCCACTATGTTGTGTTTTCAGACCTAGTGATAAGAAAAGTTTAACCAAGTATGACAATCTTTAATAGGCTAACTGATCTTTGATAAGAAAAATTAATCCTCAAAGTTTCTTTGACTGATTTTGTATGATGTTATGATAGAATGGGTTTTCCAGTGGATTCTTTAGGTCAATTCAGGAATGTGGAGTCACCAGGTGGAAATTTTTAGCTTTTGAAGGTAAAATGTTTTATGGTCCACCACCATTTATTGATTTAAATACCAATCTGAAATGTTTTGGGTTTTCTGATTTTTTTACAGTCCTGTGTTTGTGAGAGTTTCCTATACATGTTTCAACACTTAGCTACAGTGATGAGACAAAAAAAGTCTACTCTATGGCTCACTGGCTGATTTCTTCAAGGTTTGATGAGGGTTTGTTAGAATCCTAAGGTTTACTTAGATTGTCACTGATTCAGACAAGTTCTATCATGACCACCATTAATTTGGTAGTGCTTGAAGAAAGAAATTCTTTCTTGAATCAATACTGAGTGTTTTGTTTTTAAGGATTTTACTCAGAAATCCCCAGTATGGTCGCTACTATGTTAGGCCTCTGTGGTTTACAAGATTGGCAAGAACAAACACTACAGAGCCAACGTCAAAACCACTTTGGAATCCTAGGATCTAGCCCTCCTGGATTCAGAGAGGGATCTCTCTTTATAAGTGTTTTCAAAGATATTATCTTCAATTCTTATGATATGATATTAGGCTAGCTATAAAGCACAAGGTTTTTGTTTGTTTGGTTGGTTGGGATGAATATCATTAAAATGAAGGAAGTCTTTTGAAGGGTAAAGTTGTGAGTAGGTTCAAAATGGTTCAGTTGATAGGATAAGTAAGAAACAGTGTCATTCCATTGGGCTATGGAGTCATAAATGATTTAATTGGACAGCAAGTTTCAAGAGTAGTCCATGGGGCAAGTCATCTATGTCTACAGATCTCTTTAAGTTGATTTATGGAATGAAACATTGAGAAGTGGTGAAAGAAGCAAACATATAAGAAAACAAAGAGCAACTTAAGATCAAGTAAGGACTTTTAACCTAGCTTGCTTTCAACATACTCAAAGGAAAGACACAAAGCAACATAAGATCAGGTAAGTACTTTTAAACTAGCCTACTTTTGATATACTTTTTAAAGGAAAACATTAAAAAACAAAGAATAGCTTAAGATCAAGTAAAGACTTTTAACTTAGCCTGCTTTTGGCATATTCTCAAAGGGAAACATTCATGATGAACATAAAAAGTAGTTTAAGATCAGGTGAGCACTTTTAAACTAGTCTGCTTTTGACATACTCTTAAGGGAACTTTTCAAAGAAACTGTTGGAGAAGAAACTAGAGGACAGGGCTAACCATAGACTTCCCTAGTTCAAATTTTCTTAGCAAACTTTTCAAGAACACTCAAGGACAGAATCTCAAGTTTTACTCAGCAAGACAAGGGCTCACCAACATTCCTTGACTGATCACACTCTATTAAATTATCCTCAAATACACAATTAGCAAAAAACATAAAGATAAAGATTTATCAGTGAGATTTTGGGTACTTGACAGTAAATCCTAATCTATATTTGTTGTTCTTTATAAAATGGACAGTATGGAAAACATGAGAAAATTAACAATTTACAATAAGAAAAACATTTCCATTGACATAGACGAGGATCCCATAAATCAGCTTGTATATTTGATATCCAAACTAGTTACAATCTTCAAGTCCAGTGGGTCTTTACAGCTTCAAAATTCTCATCTCAGTCTATCTTTCTTCTATTACAAACAGAGCTTCAACAGCCTCAATTGCTATTTACATTCAATGAGTATTCAAAGACCAACCCCAATACTCTCTTCTAGAGAAGTATTTATAGAATAATAAGGAGGCGGAGTGAAAGAAAGGTCTATCTGTTCAATTAATATAGAGTAAGTGCTTCTCAGCCTTTGAAGGGCCAAAATGGAGAAGTTTTCAAATGTTTTAACTCTGCTAAATGATTATTACATTAAATTTCATCAACTTTAGTCACTTTTGTTGACTTTGGAGGCTTTTGGTAGGCTGGCAATTAATTCTGAGCTGTCTTTAGAAATGTCTCTGACTGTGTAATTTATATGCACTCTTTTTAGGTGAAATTAGCTGGTAGGTGGCATTTTGAGGAGTAACAGCCTTAATGATATGGCATTCGGAGGCTCTCTTTGTTAATTTTTCATGATTTGTTGCTTTAAATACTGATTAGGCCCTAATTCTTGCTTTAAGGCCTTTGAAATTATCTTCGGAGCCTTAAAATTTATTTGTTGACTGTATTTACTGATTTGGCTTTAGTCATCTGTCTTTTTCCCTTTTCAACTGAATTAGGCTTTGGTGCCTTTGAGCCTTTTCCTTTAATTATCTTTAATCATGCTTTACCTTTGACTGCAAGGTTAAGCTCTTTTAATCTTAAAACTTTATGAATTTAACCCTTATCGTGTGTTTTTTCCTTTAAACTGTAAGATTATGCCTTTAATATTCCACCTTATGCATTAATCCCTTAATCTTCAACCTCTGTCTTCACTGTTCTTCTTCACCGCTATGTATAGGTGGATTTTGGTACATTGGAGGGTTCGATGGTATAAAGAGTGCTTAGGAAGCACTGATCAAACATGAAATGAAACCTATTAGATCCTTTTCTTCGTGATTTTTCCTCAGTTTGGACCACGAAGGTCGTTACTTTCTGGTCCTGTCCTTTTATGGACCGAAGGGGGCCTTCAACCTTAAAACCACCATAAAAACCTGCAAAAAACCACAAAACATGTTATATAAAATCCTGTAGGGTCGGAAATGTTGCTTCGGAGGCTGGAAGAAGCGGAGGAGGTGGACATGCAGGCAGAAGAAGAGCTTTCATGGTGGAGGGGTGAAAAACCTATGAAAACGGGATTGAATTTGAATATAGGCGTGAAAATAGGCAAAGTGGTTTTGCGAAAACCACGAATGGTTTTTGTGTGACCCTAGGGAGGTAAGTGGTTTGTGTTGAATCGAATGCGATCCAATTAAAATGAGTCGTGTGGTCTTTTCAAAACCGGTGGTCTCACGTGAATTTGGGAGGTTAAACTCCAGACGACAAAACCACGTGATATACGATATCAACTGTTAAATGAGGAGGGGTGGATCCAACGGTCGGGAGAGAAACGCGATGGGAAAGATGCGCGGTGGGAGCTTTGGTAGGGGCCAAGTGTTAGCGGGTGATTGGATGGGCACTTTACATACTGGATTGTAGGCCCCTGGCAGGATTGGGTGTCGGGATGAACAAGGACTGTTGGTTTAAATAAATCAACGGTAGAGATCATTTGTAGGGGTGAAATGATACTTTTGAGTCGGAAGGATAGGGGGAGGATGGGGATGCATGGAGGTTGTTGGATCAAGGTTTGAGGCCCGTGATCAACATCTATGGTTGCTCCATGAAGTGATAAGGATGGCGAGGAGAAATATAATAGAATGCGGCCGAGGGAAGAAAAGGAAGGTGGGGATGGATTATTGTCGTCAGATCTCCCGGATCGACAGTGGAGATCTGTCGTTGGGGGGTAAATAAAGATAAGGAAGAAGGGGCTAAGGATTAGGTCGAAGGCTTGGTCCTGTGGAGGGATAAGGTGACCAAGGGCTAAGGGTAAGGGTGCTAACCGCATCAGCGGGGGAAAAAATTTACAAAGGAAATGCGGGTTCATATAAGAAAAGCCGATGCGACGGGGTTTTGGGCGTTTGGTCATAGCGTGGTTCTGTAGAGAAAAAGGGACCGAGGGCAGAAGAAAAAGGGGTGGAAGGGGTTTTAAGCACTTGATTATGGCACTGGGTCATGTAGGGGAGCAGGAGCTAGGTGTTTAAGCCCACAGGGCTTAAGCCCTTATAATGTAAAAGGTGCTTTTTAGACCAAAAGAGGGATTTTTAATCATTTTGAGGGGTTTCGATAGGAAAAAGGAAGGGCTTTTAAACCATAGAAAGGGGTTTTATCGGTCTAAAATGGGATTTTTAATGAAATGAAGGGTAATAAAAAAGGAAAAAGGGAATTTTAGCAGAGAAAAAGGTCATCTTGAAATGAGTAATAGTGGATGAAATGAAGGGTTCTTTGGAGGCATGAAAAGGTGGAAATTTAGGCCTTGTAAATAGTCTCTTTTTGAATCAGGAGGACAACTTTGAAGGATTTATTGGGGGGAATCAGCAAGGAAGTTTACTCTTTGAGTTTAGGCAGCATCAGAAGGCTTCAAGAATGAGCAATTTTCTGTGAAAATAATCTCTTGAAGGCTTTAAGACCTGTTTTAGCCAACATTTTCTATGAAAAAAATTTACTAATGGCTAACACATCCCATTGCATGAAGCTCTATTGAAAACTTAATCTTATGAAACTATTCATTCTACAACTAAGATTATATGTAAGCAGATGAGATAAAAGTTGATAATATAAATTGTTACAAGTAAAATAGAAAGTTTCCACCATTTTTTTTTCCTGAATTTGTCTACTCCTATTATTGATACAAAAAAAATTTACAGAGAGGTTGTGGCCTAGAGAAGTCTAGCCCAGAGATGTGGCATTTTCCCATTACATAACTAAAAACTGACCAGAAGAACTTCAAAGACCATGACAGTGTCTAGCCTAGAGATGCGGCATTCGCCCATAACAAAACTGAAAACTAACCAGAGGAACTTCAAAGACCATGACAGTATGACTAGAGCCATACAGATAAGCAGGTAGGTGCCACCCATTACAAAACTGAAATATGTCTTGTTAAAATTCAGTAACCATAACAAAAACCCAAACAAACAAGTAGACGAGTGTCACCCACGTAGGGGAAACCAGAAATTGAACCTTAGAGTAAAATTCTGAGCGTGAGAACTGATGATCATATGAAGACTGTAAAAAAAAGGGAATTGAGCCCATTCAAGCAACAGGGAAACAAAATACTTTGAACGCAGACCTAATTAAGATTCATGAGAGGTGGGAGGCGACTGTTCAACGATGCGGCATGCATATTTGTAGGGGTCTTCTTCCTCAACAGGATGACCCTCCTTGCCTGTAAAACAACAACTAGTGGGGATGCTTGGACCAGCCTGAAAGCTCACGTCCTGGGGAGCAATGCCACTGGGATACTTACTCTGCTTGTTGTCTGTCAGAGGTGTGCCATGCCTATCTTACGCCCTCTTCTCCAGAGTCACCCCTAGAGTCGTGGCAACCAGACTCAAAGAGTCCTCTTGAAGCACAATGGTAATAGTCACTATGAAAGAGGAATGAATGAAGGTGCAGGGGAATCGAAATTGAGCTGTATGAGACTGCACATGGGTGGAATGGTGAGAGCGAACCTTTGAATTATGCTGCCCACGACCCCATCCACGACCACTCCTGGTGTCGGGATAACGGTCAGTGCAGAAATCTGAGGAGTAGGACGAGGAGTCAGAGGTTGAGGAGGAGGGCTGGCGGACCACACATCCATGAGAACTTCCCCGCCTACAGCACATTCTCTGGCGCAATCAGGGCATGATGTGAAGAACAGGCAGCACAGAATAGTCAGCAATACTGTGGAGGCAGGGGAGGGCAGTAGGGGGCCGAGCTTCAGCCCGCAAAGGAGTACTGGAGATGACAGAGGATGAGAGGCGACTGAGTTTGCAGAAAGGACTCTGTGATACATGAATACCCAACAGCAAATCGATGCAACACTCCAGAGCACAGCGTTTCCCAGCGCTGGTCTGAGAGCGAGGCTCTGCAGCCGCAAACGAACAACTCGAGCACAGGGGAGGAGCGTGAATGAAACTTTGGGGAGGCACCATATCTTATGAACTTGCGAGTTGATATGGAGGGACGAGTTGCATTAACACAACATTGAAGATGGATGCAGAGATATTAATGACAAACATCACGCGAGGCTAGATGGTGGTGGTAATAAGCCACGCGCCAACCCACCATGCCACCCACGTACTGATCGCAAAGCTAAACACCCACATCCAGGAAGAAATTTTCCACCATTATTAACGTAGCAAATGGATAATTGTGTGAGAAATAATGAAATTCACTATGTTTTTCATTTACATCCCTTTTAATGACAAAAAGGATGTTTGACATTCTTTTATTTGGTTCCCTCATAATGTGACACACATGAAAATACAGATGGAACTTATGAGATGATATAAGATGGAAAATAATTTATAAAGACATGTTTTCATTTCCATAGATGATGGACACATATAGGACATGTGAGGACCACAATTCCTTTTTTATGTATCTAATTGATTAAATCTTTAACTCCCAATATTTATGGATCCAAACATGTTGTATGTTAACTATATCATAGTTGGTGTTAAAGTATGCCAATACTTCAAATTTCAAGTCATTAACTACATGCTTATTATGAAATATAAATCCTTGGGTTAGAATGGAAGTGGTCACCTCTTGTTAAAATATGGAATTATTCTCTCGAAGGCCATCCAAAATTACTTACATTGCAACCTTAATTTTCAAATATATAGGTAAAGAGACCTAATATGGAAGAAATAAAGAAGGATGGATATATTTTATTATCAAAGAAATGGATTGATAACGAAGGGCGACAATATTGGCATCCTAAGATAAATTATTGGGAGAATATATTAAAATCCATGAACACACGTTTTTTACCATTGATCACTCAAAAAATAATTTCTAGCCATTCCTAATGAAATAAATAAGAAGCAATGAACATATACAAACCACACGTAAATTCATGGAAGCTTACTTAAGTGATAACGTCTATACTATTAATAATCGCTACATTGGACCTCTATGTAACAAGCCTAGACATGAATTCTCTCTGAGAGAATATGTTAAAATAATCATAGTGTGATCATCAAGCCCACATTATGAAATAAGGTTGGGAAGGATAAAGGATAATTTCTATATATATTTATATGTTTCCACCAAGACATAGAAAATAGAGGTTCATTTTTGGAATCCCATAAGAACAACAAGGAAAAACAAAGTTTTGTTTAAAAAATGTTTAAAAGAACACAATAGTTAGTTGTTGGAACCAAAATATCGGTCTCCATAGATGAATATCATCATATGGGCATGGTCATCAAACGTAGGATGAAAGGGAGAGATAATAAAAGTAAATTGGAAGGGAATTGATGAAAATGAAGTACAACAAGAACAAGTTGAATAAAATTGAGGGAGAGATAATGATGTCAAAAAATGAAACTTTATTTGAATGAAGAACTAAAAACCTCTACACTTGTCATTTTTTAATGCCTTATATTCCATAAGAACCCATAAATTAGTGTTTAATTAATACATGTGTTGCTTCATGTAAATGTTGAATGTTGATTCTCTTTTGGGATACAATTTTTGTTAATAAATTTTACACAATTAAAACAAGTTATAGTGTTTTTAGCTAAGGTGAGGAAGCTGGAAAAAATAACTAGCTCATAGTCATCATTTTGTTTATATATAACCTTATTGTACATTGCCTCAAATATTTGTGAAAAAGGTACAACTCTGCAATGTAATGATTGTTATACTTAATTTTACTTCATTATGTCTCTTCAATCTTGATATATTTAGCAATGTATGCCATTGTGATGTTATTCATACACAAGAAAAATAAAATATTGACAATTATACATGAATCTTGGATTTATATATTTTATACACATTAGAAAATAAATTCAAAACATTAAAATTTAAATATACATTGTAACAATTCAGTATTGACACTTTTGGAATCAAAATTTATACTTCATAATTGGAACTCGCAATTTTGGGATCAAAATTGATACTTCTGAATTCAAAATTCACACTTTCAAAATTGGAATTCATAATGTTGGCATCAAATATACACACATCAATAGCCTTATTTTATGTTACCATGTTGTCCATATTTGAGAAGTATTATTCTACAGCAACGAAAGCTAAATCATTATTATGTTTTTTTCATGGGGATCCTAAGAGAAAATCTTCATTAATATACTCTCAAGGCCTATTAGAATTAATAGATGTGCACACAAACTAATTTTATGATCTAAAAGCCTAGAAATGTTGCATTAAACGTGGTATTTGACTTCAATAGCAGTGATATGAGAGCTTGATCTTAAGTCTTGTAACATCAATTCAATGTTTTGTTGCATTGACCGAAGTCTACAACACATATTCAAATCTCTGTGGTGGTTTGATCAAGGTATATGTCTCCTATCCGAACTCAATGGTGACTTGACCAAAATTTTGAAGTACATATATGAGTTTTGTGGTGAAATTATATTGTATATGTCTATGTATATGAGATCGAGACAGAGGTCCAATATCTTTATCATATTTCCAAGGTATGTCAAGATACACCATGATTTATGCAAAATACTTGGGACCAAAATGAATTTACACATCGAATCCAAACCCCGTGTTTGGTTAATTAGTTGGTGGTTCAATAGCTAAGTAGGTTTACTCCATGATTTATGTCCTGAAGGAGAAAACACATGATGCAGACAAGATGAGCTCATGGGCCGAGTTGCGAGTGACCATGGGCAGACAATGAGGGTGATTGAGATGCGGGAGGGTAGCTATAGGCTAAGTTATGGGCCGAACTTCATGCTGATTTTTCGTAGGGTAGCTCATGGACCAAGCTACTGGTGACCATAGGTAGTGACTCACGAGTCGAGCTCCACACAACCATAGGCGGAAACCTACATTTTCCACTAGGCATAATTACTAAGTGATCAAGTCGAATTTACACACTAGATATATCTGTGGAATGGGGCATCTGATTCAAGTGAAGTGAATAAAAGTTTGTTACAAGTGAAAATCCATGTTATTACTGTGTGAAGAACCATTAAAGCACATACCAAAGGATGTGTCGAAGCTCTGACGTAAATATGCACAGAGAATTAAGTGGAATAGAGAGCAGCGGTTGTGTTTGGCATACATGTGCATATTAGTTGAAGTTCGGCAGGTGATTTAATTGATAGACTTCATGTTTAGACAAAGGTAAATTTAAAACTATATGCTAGATATGTTACAGTCGATCAAAACTTAGGCACACTTTTTTTTTTTTCCAAACTAGAGGATTATTCTGCTTACAAGCCCGTTTCTTTAAGGTTCAATTGAGATTTGAGCTATTCTTTAGTTGGTGTTGTGCATTTAAAATGTTCTAAAGCATCGTGGTGTCAACAACAGAATTTTAACTTGTTCGGTGTGAAGACTTTTATTAAAAACATTAATATCCTACGTTGAATATTTATATTGAGTTATTGTTGGTGTTGATATTCATTTGCCAGACAAATGCAATAGTGGAGTTTGAGTGCATGAGAAATGTGGAAGGTGATAGTGATGAGACAGAATAAGTGCTCATTATTAAATATGTTTTATCTATGGTGCATTATTTTCATGTAATGAATTCAAAATAATTTGATATTTTGAATAAGTTAAAAATAGAAATAATTGGGATCGTGAATGGAATTTTTGATATAGGGAAATGGATTTGGTGACAGATTGAAATTGTTTTCAATAAGTTGTAATAATGAGTGTTCCAGTCGGTGTTTGAATTCTGGAACATTTGATAAAGTGACATAAATTTTTTTCATGAGAGGATCTGGTCATCAAGAATTCAGAACAAAAAATGCATTTGCAGTACCTGTAAAAAGAATTCTACATTGGGGAGAAAGCGTGAGGAAGCTATAGTGAACTTATGATAGATCTGATTGCACAAGAATAAGAATTTTTGTTGGGTTACAGAATTAACTTCAGGATTAAAATTTCCTTCCAAAATTCCAATTTCAAGAATTATATAGTAAAGATTATGTAAGGTAAGTAAAATTGTGCCTTTAAATAATTTGTACATAGTATGAAGGTACAAACCCTATAGCGAATGAAATCGCCTTTCCCATTGTCAGGTTTATTTTAATGATTTCAATTGTTAGTAATGGTCTTGGTTTCAGTTTATATCTAGTCACAAAATTGAAGGAAAGGAAATTTTGAGATAATTCCAAGAATCTGAAAGTTGACACAATAAAAGCGGGGGATAAGCGTATTCTAGACCTAAAACAAAATTGGGATTGCTCTAAATGTATAGATGGTGCATATGGCGGATGAGTTGAAGGAAAATGAAAAGAGGTGGTACAACATTTCCTTTCTATAACGCTACTATACAAGTGATTTATTGCTAGACAAAACATAATGATGAAGAAGAGATAAATTGTAATAATTGCTAGAGAAGCCACGGTGATATGAAATTTTACTTGAATATGCTTGTTATGAGGATTGATTTCTCAGACATTCCATGTAAATAACATAAAAGTGTATTTTGGCAAGAAAAATGGTTTTGCGTCAAAGTCTAAAGACAGGCCAAGTTAAAGATCTATGCAATGAGTCGATTGAGTAGAAATTTCACCCAAAAAAAAATAAAAATCCAGTGAATGTAATTGGTCGTAAGTCCTTGTTTAAATGGAGTTAAGAGTATTTCAATGTAAAGTTTAAGTATAGATATTTATTATGACAATGTTAGGATTTCATAGCAAGTGAAATAAAATATAAGAAATCAATCTAAATGAAATCAAAGATGTTTATTGTAATTGGATGCATGATCGGTATAGACCGACACCCAAATTTTGGTAAATGCCTTGTCATGAAAATTTGAATAATGTTGCACCAATTATAGATTGCAGCAGTTGTTGACTATATTGATATGTGGTTGCATCAATGAGATAAAAATTTGGCCAAAGCGAGGAAGAGGATTAGTGATAGTTCTCAGTGAATGAAATAAGTAAGTGCAACAGCTAGAGGAGAAAGGAATGCCCAGAAACAAGGTTCAAGTGAAGCGAACTATTGGCCAAATTTAGAAGAGATAACTTGGTAAGGTGCAATTCACAGAAAATGGATATGAAGATGACTATGGATAGTCGTTTGCGGAATCTAGAGAAAATCTATACTAATGCCATAATAACTGGCATAAATGATGAATAATTTGAGAAAGAGATCATTGAGTTGAAGGCATGACTTGACATGTTTATGGAGCTACTACAAAATCAGAAACATGGATAGATAATGAAGAAGGTGGTTATATGGCCAATCAAGCAGTTGATTGCAAGAAGACAAAAGCACAAGGTGAAATTTTGGTTAAGGGAAGCGAAAAAAACTCCATATAACCGAGATGAATGTATGCATTTGTGAACCAAAATAAGGACTGATGCTTGGTAAGGATGATGATGATGTTAAAATGAATTTTGTTGATGTGAACGTGGGTTTGCTTCCCACATATGGTGCCACAAACTATTTAGAATATCTGCATCTGATAATTGAATCATCGATGGAAGATAAAATTTATGTTGGCTTTAAATCTGACAATTGGTGTGTGCATGCAGAATGTGTTGTAGATGATGGATGAGACACTAATTTTGTTCCATGCAAGGATGAATACTAGTCTATTGAAATTATTTTTGAAAGAGACCGTAAAATGTTGATGAAATGTGATGAAGAACTACTATTGCTAAAAAATATGTTGATGGAACCTGAATCAAATCAAGTTGCAAATGAAGAATAGAAATTTTCAAGCAGTAAAAATGTGGAACCTGAGATAAAATATAATTTTTAATTTAATGCTAGAGATGGTGAATTGATGTTCCAAACAAGTAGCACTAAAATTTAATCAGAAACTAAATTGGATGATGAGATTTAAGAAATAAGGAAACTAATGGAAGAAGTACACAAACCAAGATATTGTGAGATGAAGCAGAAGGACAACAACATGATACATTTGACTGCTCTAGTATATAACAAAAAATCAGGAGGAGAATTGCAGCATAAATTTTGGAAGCCTAAAAGACGAGAGAAGACAATTATAAAACAAGAACAACATGAAAAATAAATTGATTTACTGGAAGTAAAAGTTTGGGATCCATGAGGAGTTTTATCAACTTATAAGGACATATGGTCGGGGGACCATGATTTCCTTTTACTTGGAGAGTCTGAAGCGGGAGAATCTAACCTAGGGTTAAATGGTTATCAAGGGACTTAGTTTCCTAAGTTAGGATTTAATTATTTAATGTATTTTCCTATAATTTTAAGAGAAAATAAGAATTATTGTAATTAGGAGAAAGTTCGAGAGTATTTTGGAAGAGTTGAAAGATTTCAGGGTTAGTTAGATCTTATCTACAGATAATGGATTAGGTGAGAGTTTTTAAGGATCATGAGAGATATTTTGAGAGCTTTTTTAGGATCTAAAACCTACTTTGGGTTTATATCCACTTGTATAAATCTATGTGAGCCCATGGGCATGCCAAAGTGAATGAAGAGTGGATGTATAAGTGAGGGAGAGGAATGAGAGGCCAATTATTAGGCCAATATCTTGTAAATATTTTATATATTGATGAATTATTTTTGAGGTTTTATATGCATTTGTGGTGAGTATGGATTTTAGTTTTATGTTGTATTTTATTTTTTAATTCGCAGGCCCCTAGCCTACGACATCAGTGCCATATCATGTAGAGGCAACTATCGTACTCTGAAAATCTCTTTCTCTTGTTCATAGTGAAGCAAAATGTCTAAATCTGGGTGATCATGCTTGATTTTTGAATTATTTTTGTGTGTCATATTTTAGTCTCGAAACCCTCCCACACTATTTGGTGAAATCTCATTTTTTCATTGTAGCTACAAAATGTCATTGCAAGAAAAAAAATAAACATAAAAAATTATGTTAATATTTAGTAATGAATAGGTGTTACAGAGTATTTTGTCACTGTCCCTGCAATCCCCATCTCACCCATTGGAGGGTCATTTATGTGATCAATAATCAGTGGCATGCCTTGCAAAGACCATCGTTGCATCCCTTTAAATGAGAGAAATATTCCTTCTATTGACAACTCCTTGAGCAGAGCTTCAAAAAACTTTGATTTTTCCTTGGCATGAGTAGTCATTTACGCCCTTGCGCCGATGAGGAAGATTAACACTGGGCCCCACGCCAGTTGGTGCTCTGTCTCAGTTAGCCACCCGTGCCGAGCTATTTATGGAATGTTTTTTAAAAATAGAGGCAAATATTCCACCACAACAACTTCGAGGATGAGTCATTGGGAGTGGTTGGACTGAATAACCACGGGCTCCCTCCTTTAGTTTATGGTTTCCACCTCTTATGGGAACCTCCTAAAGGATAGGCCTCCTTCCCACCTTTGTAGGGATCCTAACCTCCTCCTTTTCCTCTATAAAAATAAGTTATCTCTCCTTGCATAAGCTAGCTGAAAATGGAGAATTGAGTATACTATAGATGAATTGTTGAAGAGATAGAACAAGAAGGAACTTCGTTGAGAGAGCTTAAGCCCATGCCCTCATCCCGTCCGAATCCCTTGACGAGTATTTAGGACGCGCTTCGGTTGAACCCTGCTGGAGGAGACTGTGACGTCAAAGCTTTGGTTGTACCTCTTGTTAGGGTCCCGTGATTTGGCCGATTGGCGAGCCAAATGACGATGTAACATCAAACCAAGCTTTGGAGCCCGAGGACCTAGCCTTCCTGGACTCAGAGAGGGCTCTCTCTATTATATGCAAAAGATATCGGTGTGTTTGCTTATGGTGTTCTGATATTAGGCTAGTTATGAAGTGTGTTTTTGGTTTTTTAGTTTTTTAAGTTTGTGAGGGATGAAACTGATCAAATACATAAAATCGATAACAAGATGCAGATAAATTGGGCTATGGGGTCAAACAGGTCAAGGAAGCTATGAGGTGATGATGTAAAGCTGCTGTAGGGCCGATTTGATTCACGGTAGAAGAGATCTTTGGGAAGAATGGATTAAATGGACAATAAGTTGGTGAAAGACAAAGGATTTCAAGTGTAACTAGTTTATAGCAGACATAAACATGTTATAGCAAGCCATTAATCATGCTAAATGCAACTATGAGCTAATTAATACATAGAAATCAAACATTCCAGCCATACATAGAGGTATAAGACCCTCTAACTTCGGGAAATGGCTATCAGACTTTGGGGAAAACATATAAGACAAACTAACAACTCATAAACTATGCCGGAACGCCTAAACATAGTCTCTAAGTCATTGGGCACTTGGACAAATAAGTTTTCATAGTTTTAGGCAAAGGGCTAGATGGGGACTAGGCCTCCTTGGTTCAACAAAATGATCAACAAATCAGTCAAAGAGAAAGTTTTATGGACAGAACTATGGGCAGCTGATAGGTAGGTAGGGCAAACCATACATCCTACTCCACATACATGGAACTGATGAATAAAACTTAGCAACAACACCTTAGGTTACTAAAGAGCAGCTAAGAATTCTTTAGCATAACTAAGGGAGAAGAAAACATCAAGCTATGAAGATTCGGGGATTTTGAGGTGCCTCCATGGGCATGTCTCAAAATCAATCTTTACTAATCTATAGCAGCAAGAAAAATGAAATATGAGTGAAAACTAGAAGACAAAACAACATTAAGAAGCACTATACCATTCTACCATGTCAAGGAATCCATCAACAAGCCTTCAACATTCCTCGAAAGCATCCAAGAGGCAATCCAAACATCATAACTCAAGTGTATTCTTCAAAGCTCATATGACCAATGCATTAATTCTTCTCTCAAGTTCAGCCTCTGATTTACAATGAAAACCATGGAATAAATAGGCTTGAGGAAGGAAAACCTCATGGAGCAACTAGCTATCCCATTGGCCAAGTCAAAATATCTAAACTTGTCCTTGAGGCTTTGCAAAGCCCAAGGCACAAAATATCCCATAAAATATCTAAAAAACTGCTAAAAATGGAAATTATATTGACTTTACATCATTTCCCAAGGATAAAATAGCTTAACGCACATTTTGGGGGACCACTTTTGGGAGAGAGTTAAAAAATTACAAAATACTTCATATTTCTTACCTTAAGGTCCCAAACACTGGATGCAAATGTGACCTTCCGATGTGAAGTAAGGGCTCATGAGGCTTATTTTAAATATTTGTGTCTACTAGTACTTAATGAGAATGTCAATACAGGGTAGGAGTCATCAAAATTTATGCACAATGTTTAAAACAAAATAGCAGGCTAGCTGGTATATTGGGCAGGCATTAGTGAGGTGTTTTTAAAATAGGTGAGGGCGAATGATCTCAAATATACTGAAATACGTGGAACCTGCTCATAAAATATAGCATCATAAAATTATTAATATATCCCTTAATGATTCCTCTCAGTGATAGCGGGAAATTATGAGTTTTCGACCAAAAACCCAAAAAATGCCAAAAAACAAAAAGTTGTCGAACAAGGCCCAAAATTGGCATGCATGACCCTCAAGGGTCCATAGAAACCTGCTCCGAAGCTGAGGCCAAAATATCAAGGGCTGATATGCTTTTCCCTTCCTTCCGTGCTAGGCGCTTCTCCTTCAACTTCTTCAATTTCTCTTGTGCTATCTTTAATTTTCGCCTGGCAAACTGATTTAGCTTCTGAAAGTGAAGAGTCCTCTTTCTTTGTAGCTCAAGATCCCTGTTCGCCCTCTCAAGCTTCGTTTCCAAATGCTGGTTAGCTCTCTCAAGCCATGCTTCTTTGTTTTCCTCAATTTCCTGCTCAAGGAGGGCAGTGAGAGGAAAGGCCTTAAAATGAGCTTGTTCTTTTGCTCTCTGCTTTTCCAAGGCTCTTCTAAGCCCGATGGTCCTAGGCCTCTTCCGCCTAGGTTGGTCTTCCTCCTCTTCATCATCAAACTCGCCAATGAGCTCTTCAATTCTTACTTGTGCCTTTTCTGCCTCTTTTTTATACTTAATTGCCCTTGCCTCATGAATAGCTACATGAAACTTCATTTGTTTGTTTTCAACCTCCAAGAAGTGGTTGAAATTCCTCGCCCTTTGAAGATCTTCCTGTAATACCTCAATTTTCCCCTCTTTGTGAATGAGGAGGTTTTCAAGGAGGCGGGCCTCATTGTCACTATCATCGCTTTGGATAGGGATAATAGCTAATTCATCTCCATGCTTTGTACTTTCTCCAATTTTACTTTTGCCTTTGAAAGCCAATCTGGCACTTTTCCTCCTTGGCAAACTAGAAAGTGTCTTTTTGGGAAATTTCCTCTTGTTAGGAACAGTCTTGGTCACTATTAAGGTGGCAGCTTTAGCTTGCTGTTCTTCCTCAATATATTGTCGAGTTTGTGGCTCAAAAGGTGCTTCAATTGCCTGCCCAACTTGCTGCTCCTCAACTGCTGTCTGCTGATGTCCCTCTTCCTGTACCTGCTGCTGTTCCTCAATCTCCAAATGTTGCTGTTCCTCAATATCCAACTGCTGTTGTTCCTCAATATCCAACTGCTGCTGTTCCTCAATATCCAACTGCTGCTGTTCACTGCCTTCTCCTTCTTGTTGCTGACTTGGCTGCCCAGTAGTCATTCTGAGTTTTCTAGGTGTAGGCCTACTAGACAAAGGCACTGGGCGATGGACAGGCTGAGTAGGAGACACATGAACAGGAGGGACAGTGGCAAAATCTGCATGGCTGATGAATGAATCCCATGAAACCCCTTTCTTCTCCAGCTGGTGGAAGAAGATAATCTTGATCAAGGAATGATGAAATAGAGAAGGGATTTGCTGAGGTGGAGCCTTCTTTTGGACAGTAGATGCCATTTTCTCTATGCTCTTGGACAAAAAGTATGGAAGGTTTAGTTGCCTGCTTCGGGTAAAATGCATCAACAAGCGGACATGATAGGCATAAATTCGATTAAACCTCCCTTCACAAGTGAAATATCTCATTATGGCTTTCATCAGTGGAGCATAACTGTCAAGAAGATAGGAAAAAGGGAAAATAGCAATGATAGTTTCCCTATGTTCAGGCTTGATGAAAGGTTTATAATCCTCTAGATCAAGATGAGCTTGTTTAAACCACTTTTCACCATGATACGGGATCTTGGTAGCCTTGGATACATACCTTGGAGAAATTTTGAAATCAAGACCCACCAATCGGAAGTGTTTGTCCTTGAATCTCAAAGCGCACAAATGTGTGAGTGGCGAAAAACTCTTGACTTCTTCTATCCTCTGGCAGAAATCAAGACAGCCTACTTCATGGAAATTGAAAAGCACAGATGGGTGAGCATTGATTTCTTCCGTGGAAACAGGCTCATATCTCTTATGTGGACCGCTCCTGTGATCTTGCTTTGGAGGCATTTTGACTTGAACAAGCTTTGGAAGAGGCAAACTGCCTTCACTGTATATAAAAATGCTCTGCTGGATTGAAACTGGTCACTATACTGTTTGGACAGATAGAAAATGTGGTTAGGATAGATTGCAACAATGTTTTTTGAATAAACCACCTCTGCACTCCTTAAAACCAGCCCTTTACCTCTGGATGCACCTCAGCCAGGCAAACTTTTTAATAGGGTACCATGTGTAAAAATGGGACAAACTGCTGTGTAGATTCCCTGTGCATAGTTTTGAACAATCACTCTTCTTGTGAATTTGTTAGAGGCCAACCAACACTTGTATTTGTGTCTCTAAGACCAATCTTCAAATATTAAAACCCTGCTCTTCAGAAATGGTCTTCCCCTTGAAAAATATCACAGTCAACAGCTCTTCAAAATGATACAATGTAGTGAAAAGAAGGGCAGACCTAGGTTAGGTGAAATATCAGTGCACAGTGTTTTATGAAGAACACCTTTCACTTGTGAAGTTAAGAAATCAACCACCACCTTTGTACCTCTGTCTCCAATGTCAAAATTTAATCATCAACAACCTGTCCTTTAGAAAGTGGTCCTGCACCTTTGGAAAATCTCTGTTCAACAAATTCACAGTAGTGAAAAAATATAGTGAAAGAGGGGCAGTCTGCTAAAAGAGTGTGCTGTGAGAAAATGCTAAAAACACTCTGTTTTTTGAAGTCTTAGATGTCAACCAATACACCTAGCTCCTTGCTCAAGGAGGCTTTCAGTCATTAACAATTTTTCCCTGTATAGGTGTGCCACCTTTCAACAATTTGCATCTCTAGCGAACCACCATACATATGCTCAGACTATCAATACACAGGATTGGAGCAAAAATGACAGAGTTTTTAGAAGACCACAAGCCTTTAGACAGAGGTTATATGAGTTTTCTCTTTTTAAAACAATAAATGGTCCCTTATGAATGCAGCCCTCTGGTGATATTATAAAAACTTCTGCTAGGATGAATAGCACTTGCTAAATAGGTTTTGAACAACACAAAGTAGTCAATCAACAGCTTTCCCCTATAGCCTCGACCTGTGAGCTTTTGCTTGATCAAGAACACTTTCCTCTATTAATCCTCACTTTTTCTCTATATGTGTGATACCTCCATCAAACAGGATCATACACAGGCAAATTTTAATTTCCAGCGCGTGCATACATCGAAATTCACAGCTTATGGAACAATAGTGATAGTTTTTGAAATGAGCCTTATAGTTTTAATAAGGTCGTAGTAGCTTATTCATTCCCATAACCTAAGCTCCTATCAAACATGCAAACCCTGTTTCTTTATAACGAATTCTCCTCTTCCTTTTAGAGGCTTCTTTTTTAAGTAACAGTCAGCAAACCTTGAAAACGAGGGGAGAATTATGTGAAAATACCTTCAATTTTGACAAACACTTTTTGTGTAGGGCTGGAGAAAAATCGGGGGTCTTCAAAGCATGCGCGACACTCCTTCAGCAAAGAACGTCGCGCAAAAATAGACCTGGGTGGCCTGTCGGGTCGACCTGTCGGGCGGCGCACAGGCGCGTCGCTGGTTTATACAGGCGCGTCGCGCCAATATTAACTGCTCGTTCAAAACCTCCGCTAGGCGCGTCGCGCGCGTTTCCAGGCACGTCGCTCGGCCTCTGCACAGTGTTAAACTCTGCCAAATGACCCGAACTGCCTTGTTTGATGCTGAGAGGCGTGGAGCTCCATTTTAGATTTTGAAAATGACACTCTTACCCTCACACTTCAACCTTTTGTCGTTTCAAAACAAATTTCCAACGGTTATTTCATTTTTAAATGTAAAGCAGAACTTTGGTTTGGCTTTTTGCGAAGTTTTCACAGTCTTTGATCACTTTAACCTTTGGTGCATTTGCGAAACTAAGATCATAATCTTGTGCATGTATTTGAAAGTTTTTGATGCTGTTGGGTTGTCCAATCAATGGACCAAATCCTTTATGAAAATAAAAGAAACTGGAAGTCAGCACTCTATTCTGTAAACCGTTGTTTCATAGGGTGATTTTCTCCAGTTTTGTCCTTTGGGGAATAATTCAACACCAAACCTTTAAACTCTGAAACATGTCTCCATAATCTTTATGCTATTTCTGCCACTGTTTTCAACAACACTGGTCACATATATGAGGTATAGAAACCCTTCTTTAAAACAATCAAGAGAATGCTTAAACACCGTTTTGTTCTTTGAAGGACAGGGCTAGTTTGCCAACTTGTTCTGACAGCTCTTGGTCTTCGATAGTTTCTTCAACCTTCATCTACAGCAGGTGCCAAACTTGCTGACCCCATTTGGACTTGATCATGACCTTCTGATTTGATAAGGGCGCCTCTTTGTCAAAAACTTCCCTGTCTGTAGGTGTAGTATATAATACCTCTGTTCTTTTAAATAATAAAAGGTTGTGCTTCTTTTTTAAACTATCCAAACAATGATAATATGCTGAATGACCTTTGGAACATAATGAACAATAACTCAAAAGGGGATATCTCCTTGGTGATAGAATTTAAAAAGCCCTGTCTGCTGGTTCTCTTTCCATGTATTTCTGTGCTACATCTGCCCTTTGGAATGATGACAACTGTGTTTGTTTTAAAACATCTAAACAGTGACAATTCATCAAAACAAACTTCTTCTGCCTATTCATAAGATTGTATACCCATATGCCTTGTTCATCTGAAAAGATAAGCTTGTAAAACAGGAAAACATGGCTCTTTGATACACAGTCATTATTTTGCTTTGACCAGTGTGTTAACCCCTTTTTGTCAATAGAACCATTTCATAACTGGACTATGTTCACTGTTTTCCCCTCTTGGCGATTTTTATCAAGGAAAGACCATTCATAATGTGCCAGCAACATTTGAAAAATTTGAACACCATTTCTTGAAAAGCGCTCCTTTGGACCTTTGGCATGTGATATTGTTTTGTTGCTTGACCCTTTCCCTCAAGGAAACTGCCCTCTTTTTGGTATCAATGGCATACATTATTCATAACATTTCCTCCTTTCCACATTAGGTACAGTCTGACAGACAGCTCTTTTGAATAGAAAAACCAATACCTTTGCATCATAAACACTATCACTTACCTGTGCAATGGCTTCTATTTAATTTCTTTGTGTCCTTTCTCTGCACTTTTTAGACCAATCAGTTTTCAACAACCTGTAATGGCTTTGGCCATCTGCTCATATATGGAGGAGGCTCTTCATCAGGTAAGGTATCTGAAGGTTTTTTGACAACTCTGTTTGACACAGCTTTTCTCTGGATGTGATGGTAAGTGAACCTCTTGAAAAACATCAATATTAGCATCTCTTCTTGCAAGCATCACTGTATTTCAGCAAAAACCCTAGCCAAAGTGACATTGTCTCTCTGCACCGTTCTAGGGGTGACTGAAATATCATCATTTGGTTTGGTCATCTCATGACAGATTACTTGACAAATAGTTTCTGTGACTATGGAGGTTAGTGCTTTTTGAAAAACCGAGAACTTTCTTCCTGCCTATGTAATGGCCTTTGTTGTCAACATCTATTCCATTTGATCTTGTGGACAAACAGGCTGCTGAAGATTTGGAATGTTTACTGATGACATGCTTTTCTAAAGTTCAAAAATTCACATGATTTGAAAGTTTCAAATGACCTCCTTTATCAGACCAGACTGTTTTTTCCTTTGAGCTAGCATATTTCAACTTTATTCCTGTTATGATCATCAGTCACATTCATAAAACCTGGAGTCTCTGTTCCATTTGTTCAGTTCAAGGCAAACCTGGACTTTTGCAATCTTCCAAGTCAATATTGGCCAGCGCCCTCTGCTTGTGGATGAAGGAGGCGCCCTAACCCTCTGCTTGTAAATGAAGGAGGTTCTGGGCCATGACAATTTGCCAGTTTGCTGTGACAGTGGTGTCTTTCTTACTGTGATTTTCATGTTGGAAAGAGCTGTAAAGTCTGGATGAGTAGCTTTCTGTTTTGCAGACATATCTCAGGCTCAAGTTACATTTAGAAGCAACTGTTCCTCTAACTGTAAATTCAAGCATTTCCTCCTGAGATGAAGTTATATTTCCTGCCTTTGTAGAAACCATAGAACACTGTGAAAAACCTAATAGTCAGCTTGAGATTGGGTTTTATGCAGTGCTGAGATCTAGGGGATGTGAGTGGCGCGACTTAGGGTTGTTTGTCAATTTTATTTGCAAAGTAAGAGGTCAGTCATGGTAGGTTTGTTGCAGATGGAGGCTTTTTGGCTTTTTGATGATTTCCAAGGGTGAAATGTCTTAAAGCGCCACTTCCTAACATAGAGGAGACTTTTGAAACAGATGTGGATTTTCTTTTTAAAGCTGATGGGCAGATCAAGAAGGTTGAAGCTAGATAGGATAGTGATAATGAGGTTTTTGATTTCGACATGGGCGGACTGAAAAGGTAGAAAGGTGAAAAAAGTTTTAGGAGGGTTTTCTGGATGACATATTGACATAAGGAAATCAGTTTCTAGAAAACTCAGCTGTAGAAATAGTCATCACTAACATGTAAAAAATATTGATGGCTAACAGTGGCTCCATTTGGGGAGGGCAGCTCCTCGTCAGGAGGTGTCCAGAATTCGGATCTTTGGCTTATGAAGACCAGTGCCTTATCCATTGGCGCAAAATTTACCCTTCTCTTGATGTTATTTCTGAAAAGTGACAGCATGGTTAACATCAATGATACTTCTACCTACCCCACTATCTTTCCTAACATTTTTTCTTCTTTTTGGCGCATTTGAACTAGCAGCCTTTTGACAATGCATATTTTTCTTTTTTCAAAATGAACCTATCTATTTCTACTCTTATATCTGCCGGGAGTTCAGATTAAGCTAATGAACTCCTTCATTTCTCTACCTAAAACTAGATCAACTGTCAAGATTAAGCAGTTTGACAGGATTTCATTCTCTAATCTACAACATGAAATTCAAAAATGATCAAATCAGGATTAGGCAGTCTGATTTGTCATGTATTTGCGGCATAAAAGACAAGCTGCACACAAATGTTATTTTGCAACAAAAGGAAACTAGACAAGCGGGGCTAAGATGTACAATGTGTTTTTCATCCCTCGCTTCTCTCTTTGGTTCTGTTTTAGGCATGTGGAACCAGAATCTCTCCCTAATCTAAGCTTTGTGATAAGTCAATCTTACACAATGTTGACTATCTTGACACTCACTAACTTATCAGCAAATAAATTTAAACATGCTCAGCTATGATTAGGCTAGATAGCTGAACAAGACATTGGAGCACTAGTAGCGGCATTTAGACTTGCTCGCTTTCCGAAGGACTATTTTCTTGGAACATGGGGCCTTTGCTCTATCTTCACTTGCCCTCTTTACTGCTTTTTACTGTTTTTGACTTTCCTATCTTTTATTGTTTTTGACTTTTCTATTTTTTCAATATTTCAAACAATGGTATGTACAATGACTGAAAGTGTTTCAAACTCAAAAATCTTGGAAATGACGGAATTTCAGCATCTTATCCTCGTAAGGATCTCCTCTCACCCTTGGCCCACTTAACTCCTGAAAATAAAAATTTGGGAAATTTTCTCTCTCTAACATGACATAGGGATTCATGCAAGAATCTCTAAACAGCTCGATATCCTCCCTTTGTACCTCTCTAAATATCTGATTTCCACTCCTTTCCTTACTGTATGCTTTCTTCAGGTAATGTATGTACTCTTGGTAATTCTTGAAATAGATAATGACATCATCAAGGTATGCAAAAATACAGAAATTTAAAACTGGGAACATGGCCTTCATGAACAGATTTCTGATATTGGGTGGTTTTGCAATTTTGAACTTGAAATCAGATCTACCTTCCGCAAACTGGAAAAAATCTTTAAGTTGTCTACTTTGCAAAGGAATCTTATGATTATGACCTGAAACATGATCTTGCAAGAATACATGATTAAAAGCACTTTTAATTGGTGAATCATGATCTTGGGTAGAAAAAACATGATTTTTGTTATATGGAGATGCAGTATTATTTCTAAAATCAAAGCAGATTCTATGGTCAGCTGATTTATCCCTGATTATTTCATTTTTTTTCAGATTGTTGTGCTTTCTCTTGTAAAAATTGTTCTTTGAGGGGAAGGTAGTGACACAGTAATTACTCTTGCTTTTTCTGTAGAAACTTGTATTCTGCATGAGATTTCTGATTTTATCATTTCTAAGTTCTTCATGAAAAGACAGAATATGAGCTAATTTCAGTAGCTCAGGTATGGTGGGACCACAACTATCATTCTTACTCATAAGAAGTTTATCAGGCGTTCTTTCTAGATTTTGAGTTGTTGGGGCTATAGTCAAGGTTTCATTAGTAGTAGGAGGGTCACCTGATGGTAAGTCTTTGAGATATGGTAGAAACATTAAACTCCCTGGTTTCCGAGTTCCAAACAGGTTTATGATGTGTAGGTCTTGTAAAGCCTTTACCCGGAAGAAATTTCCACAAGTTACTACTGGTGTTTGACTAAAGCTAGAGCAATTTGCTTGATAATACATGAGGGTTTGTGCTTCTTGCTCTAATCCTACTTTGGAAAGGGGAACCTTACTTTCCTCAAGACACAGTTGTTCATGATCATGGTAGTTTTGAGTGTCCAGTTCATCATAAGGCACCAGGGACAACTGATGTGGTGGATCTAAGTCTATATCAGTTTCTTCTGACTCTTCCTCCATGTTTACATCAATATGCATAATGAAAGAGTTTAAGTCGGAACGCAAAGAACACATTGGAATGTTATCTGGCCTATCTTGACTGCTGATCATGTATTTCATGTGCGATTCGCGGTAGAGTATTCTGGTTTGACCAAACACGGGAATGGTGGCATATGACATGTCCAGTTGGATATTCCCTTGGAGTTTGGCTCCCCAAGATCTGGATAGGAGCATCCCGTACTTGGCAGGAATGTCTGCTACTACTATATCCATGATTAGATGTTTCGTGGGTATTTGGGCCAGACTAAAACAAAGGTCTTTGATCAAACCCAGGCATTGGACTCTGCTTGAATCAAATGAATACAAGTCTTTGTATGGTCTTGTGATTTCCAAGCCTAATCTTTCCATTACTACCTTCGGCATAAGATTATGCGAGGCGCCGGAGTCTAGCATGGCATTGTGGAGGATTTGGTCATGGATGTTTAGGCTAATGTAAAATGGAAGAGTAGCTCCCTCTTGGAATTTCCCCTCTACCTTTGGACCAAACAATACTTCGGGAATGTCATCAGTGAGATTAACAGTGTTTGCATCATTCCCTAGATTTAATACTTTTAGTACTTGGGATTTATAAGAGTTTTGGGTAATGAGTTCAGTAAGAGGCATGGTGATCTTAATCTTGGCGATTTTGCCTTCAAAACTGAAAGGTAGCTGAAGTTTAGATATGTTTGTTTCAGTTTTTTCAGCCATGACCTTCTCTATGTTCTGAGTTTGTTGACCTTGTTTTGGAATTTTGTTTGCCATAGTTGTTTCAGTGACTTTTGTAGAAGTACCAGGAGTATCTGAGAGAGGACTAGTTTGGATAACTTTAGCTTTGCTTTGGTCAGTCTTCTCAACCTTGATTTTGTCACTGCTTGATGCTTTCTTGAGGATGGTATCTGGAGCTTTAGCAGTATCAGAGTTACCTTTCTTGACATTATCTTGGTTTCTTTTGCTTCTAAGGTCATATTGCCTGTGGGCTTCTACAATAGCATTTTGAAACTCTATGGCCGGGTCATCGGGATCTTCATAATTGTACTCATCTTGATCAGGAGAAAAGAACGCTTGTTCTTCTTCGGTGAGGTACACCTCACTCTCATTGTCAGACCCTATGAGGTTTAAATGATGTTCATCAAGAGGTTCTGAGTCTCTATCATCTTCTTCTACATAGTTTTCATTGAATGGTGGCCTGATCTGTTGGTCACTATCCCTTGGTCTGTTTTGGGGCTGTTCCCTCCTAAAGTTTTGGTTTCGGTTTCTGATTGGAGGGTTTGGCTGGTTTTCCCTAACAGGAGCTTTTTCATTTATCTTTTCCCACATTTTAGCCATGGATTTGACTAAGTCATCTATTCTGGGATCTAGGGAAGGTGATGAAGTGGAGACCTCATCTCTATATGTGACCTTTCTTTCTGATCTAGTTCTAGCTCTTTTTTCAGCTAAGTTGGCATCTGCTTTTATAGCTATTTGTTGCATTTCTTCTAAGGTAGGGGGATCCTTGTCTCTTAAATGATATGTCATGTCCGGATCAAAACCCTCAGGAAATTTTTCCAAAGCTAAACCAAGTGGAGGTTTAAAATGAGGTGGAAGGGAGTTATATACACTGTTGAACCTAGTACAGTAAGCTTGGACACTTTCCCCATTTTCCCGTTTTAGGCTGTTATATTCTGACAGGATTTGAATGGGGTTTCTTCGGATTTCCCACCTGTTTCTGAAGACTTGATGTAGTGCGGGGATATCATGGATGTTGTTTGGAGCTAAGCTTTTGAACCATGCTTTAGGTTCACCACCAAGACTTTGAGCAAATATTCTCATTCTGACAGTCTCGTCTTGTACCTCTAGGTATTCATAAGCATCAGTCATTCTACTTATATGCTGTTGAGGTGTGGTGGTGTCTTCTCCAGTAAAGTGTGGTATTTTGTCTTGATATTTGTTTGGGAGAGGAGCTAAAGGCGGTGGCAACACCAAAGGTGCGTACCAGGCTGCCATGACTGGAGCTAGTGGATGATGTACAAGATGAGGATTAGTGGGTTGAAATGAAGTGGTTTGAACAGTGGTGGTTTGACCAGGTGTGGCGGATGAAATTGGACTATTGATCTGGTTTTGAGCAGATCTGGGATGATAGGAGCCAAACTGATAAAGAAGCTGGAAATCAGGAGGAGTGGTAGGTGAAGCTTCTCTACTAGGACTCTGTGGTGGTTCTAGGGGTTCAAGATCGTCAAAGTTTATCTTACTATATGATTTGCTTCTGGGAAGAGTTTGTGATGACTCTAGTTCCAAAGGTGAATCTAGTAGGATGGTGCGATGTTTAGGTACAGATCTTGTTCTACGGGTGAATCTACCAGAAGCTAGATGATCAGTTTCGGAAGCTTGCCACAGAATCTTTTCTGGGTCATCTACTATGATAGGGGGATTTGGGTCTGGATGGGATCTGGTATTGATTCTTCATGAAGCCAGATTTTAGATCCAGAGCTTAGAGAGAATGGTAATGGTGAATGTTCTGGATGAATGGTTTTTCTAAAGCTTACTAAGGTGAAGGATGGTCAAAATAAAATGGATGGATTAGTGGAGTCGCCAGGTGAAAATGGGTTGTTTTGTGAAGATAGCTATGGTCCACCACCAATAACTAATCTGAGAATGTTTTTGGATTTTCTGAGTTTTAAGTGCAGCCTATGGTTCAAAGTATCCTAGACTTGTTTCAACACTTCGCTAGGGTGATGAGAACAACCAGAGTTTACTTCAAATGGATCTGTGGACTTCTTGCTTGTTTTTGGTACCTAAAAGACCAAAGAGTCTATAAGATTTTGCTGGACTATTATGTACTCAGTGTCCCACCATCTCCCGCTATGTTAGTGAGCGATGGGATAGGTTTATCGGATAGTAGCCTAGAGTTTTGAAAAGTAGTAAGGCTTACTAGAAGTTTAGTGGAGTCGCCAGGTGGATTGTCAGTTGTTTGAGATATACTTGTATGGTCCACCACCAATAATGTCAAAAACCAATCTAAGGGAGTTTTTTTGGGGTTTTTCTGAGTTTTATGTAGTTCTGAGGTTTGGAAGAGTTTCCTATAACTGACTCATCATTTTGCTAGGATGGTGAGACAACCAGATTCTACTCTTCTAAGTTTGACTGGGATTTTGAGAGTTCCTAAGGGATACCTAGGATGTTTTGACTCAATGTCCCACCGTGATCGCCATTATGTTAGGGTCCCGTGATTTGGCCGATTGGCTAGCCAAATGACGATGTAACATCAAACCAAGCTTTGGAGCCCAAGGACCTAGCCTTCCTGGACTCAGAGAGGGCTCTCTCTATTATATGCAAAAGATATCGGTGTGTTTGCTTATGGTGTTCTGATATTAGGCTAGTTATGAAGTATGTTTTTAGTTTTTTTATTTTTTAAGTTTGTGAGGGATAAAACTGATCAAATACATAAACTGGATAACAAGATGTAGATAAATTGGGCTATGGGGTCAAACAGGTCAAGGAAGCTATGAGGTGATGATGTAAAGCTGTTGTAGGGCCGATTTGATTCACGGTAGAAGGGATCTTTGGGCAAAATGGATTAAATGGACAACAAGTTGGTGAAAAACAAGGGATTTCAAGTGTAACTAGTTTATAGAAGACATAAACATGTTATAGCAAGCCATTAATCATGCTAAATGCAACTATGAGCTAATTAATACATAGAAATCAAACATTCCAGCCATACATAGAGGTATAAGACCCTCTAACTTCGGGAAATGGCTATCAGACTTTGGGGAAAACATATAAGACAAACTAACAACTCATAAACTATGCCGGAAAGCCTAAACATAGTCTCTAAGTCATTGGGCACTTGGACAAATAAGTTTTCATAGTTTTAGGCAAAGGGCTAGATCGGGACTAGGCCTCCTTGGTTCAACAAAATGATCAACAAATGAGTCAAAGAGAAAGTTTTATGGACAGAACTATGGGCAGCTGATAGGTAGGTAGGGCAAACCATACATCCTACTCAACATACATGGAACTGATGAATAAAACTTAGCAACAATACCTTAAGTTACTAAAGAGCAGCTAAGAATTCTTTAGCATAACTAAGGGAGAAGAAAACATCAAGCTATGAAGATTCAGGGATTTTGAGGTGCCTCCATGGGCATATCTCAAAATCAATCTCTACTGATCTATAGCAGCAAGAAATATGTATTATGAATGCAAACAAGAAGACAAAAACATATCAAGAAACACTATACCATTCTACCATGTCAAGGAATCCATCAACAATCCTTCATCATTCTTCAAAAGCATCCAAGAGGCAGTCCAAAAATCATAACTCAAGTGTATTCTTCAAAGCTCATATGACCAATGTATTAATTTTTCTCTCAAGTTCAGCCTCTGATTTACAATGAGAACCATGGAATAAATAGGCTTGAGGAAGGAAAACCTCATGGAGCAACTAGCTATCCCATTGGCCAAGTCAAAATATCTAAACTTGTCCTTGAGGCTTTGCAAAGCCCAAGGCACAAATATCCCATAAAATATCTAAAAAACTGCTAAAAACGGAAATTATATTGACTTTACATGATTTCCCCATGATAAAAATAGCTTAACGCACATTTGGGAAAAGCAGATTTTTGGAGTTCAAAAATTACAAAAATACTTCATATTTATGCTTGAAAAAGGTCCCCTGACTTGCTGGATGCAATAGGCAGCCTTCCCGATGTCGAAATGAGGCTCATGAGGGCTTGCTGGAAAGCTCTCTGTGTCTACTTTCCGGCGCAACTGGAACCAACTCAATCCGAGGTCCGAAAGTCATCCAAAACTGTACCTGTGTGAAAAAAACCAGAAAATAGCAGACTGCTGATATGGCGGGCAGAACGTGCAAAATGAGGGTGTTTTTCGCCAATTTGAGGGGGCGAATGATCTCCAAATGCCCTGAAAATCGCTGGAGACCTACTCATGGAATTATGGCATCCATTGGTATCATTCTCCTCCCTTGAAAACTCACCAAACTGAAATGGCGAATTTATGAGTTTTCGACCAAAAACCCAAAAAATGCCAAAAAACAAAAAGTTGTCGAACAAGGCCCAAAATTGGCATGCATGACCCTCAAGGGTCCATAGCAACGTGCTCCGAAGCTGAGGCCAAAATATCAAGGGCTGATATGCTTTTCCCTTCCTTCCGTGCTAGGCGCTTTTCCTTCAACTTCTTCAATTTCTCTTGTGCTATATTTAATTTTCGCCTGGCAAACTGATTTAGCTTCTGAAAGTGAAGAGTCCTCTTTCTTTGTAGCTCAAGATCCCTGTTCGCCCTCTCAAGCTTCGTTTCCAAATGCTGGTTAGCTCTCTCAAGCCATGCTTCTTTGTTTTCCTCAATTTCCTGCTCAAGGAGGGCAGTGAGAGGAAAGGCCTCGAAATGAGCTTGTTCTTCTGCTCTCTGCTTTTCCAAGGCTCTTCTAAGCCCGATGGTCCTAGGCCTCTTCCGCCGAGGTTGGTCTTCCTCCTCTTCATCATCAAACTCGCCAATGAGCTCTTCAATTCTTACTTGCGCCTTTTCTGCCTCTTTTTTATACTTAATTGCCCTTGCCTCATGAATAGCTGCATGAAACTTCATTTGTTTGTTTTCAACCTCCAAGAAGTGGTTGAAATTCCTCGCCCTTTGAAGATCTTCCTGTAATACCTCAATTTGCCCCTCTTTGTGAATGAGGAGGTTTTCAAGGAGGCGGGCCTCATTGTCGCTATCATCGCTTTGGATAGGGATAATAGCTAATTCACCTCCATGCTTTGTATTTTCTCCAATTTTACTTTTGCCTTTGAAAGCCAATCTGGCGCTTTTCCTCCTTGGCAAACTAGAAAGTGTCTTTTTGGGAAATTTCCTCTTACTAGGAACAATCTTTGCTACTGTTAAGGTGGCAGCTTTGGCTTGCTGTCCTTCCTCAATATCCTGTCCAGTTTGTGGCTGAGAAGGTGTTTCAATTGCCTGCCCAACTTGCTGCACTGCTGTCTGCTGCTGTTCCTCAATAACCAACTGTTGCTGTCCCTCTTCCTGTATCTGCTGCTGTCCCTCAATAACCAACTGTTGTTGTCCCTCTTCCTACATCTGCTGCTGTTCCTCAACCTCCAACTGCTTCTGTTCACTGCCTTCTCCTTCTTGTTGCTGACTTGGCTGCCCAGTAGTCATTCTGAGTTTTCTAGGTGTAGGCCTACTAGACAAAGGCACTGAGCGATGGACAAGCTGAGTAGGAGACACATGAACAGGAGGGACAGTGGCAAAATCTGCATGGCTGATGAATGAATCCCATGAAACCCCTTTCTTCTCCAGCTGGTGTAAGAAGATAATCTTGATCAAGGAATGATGAAAGAGAGAAGGGATTTGCTGAGGTGGAGCCTTCTTTTGGACAGTAGATGCCATTTTCTCTATGCTCTTGGACAAAAAGTATGGAAGGTTTAGCTGCCTGCTTCGGGTAAAATGCATCAACAAGCGAACATGATAGGCGTAAATTCGATTAAACCTCCCTTCACAAGTGAAATATCTCATTATGGCTTTCATCAGTGGAGCATAACTGTCAAGAAGATAGGAAAAAGGGAAAATAGCAGTGATAGTTTCCCTATGTTCGGGCTTGATGAAAGGTTTATAATCCTCTAAATCAAGATGAGCTTGTTTAAACCAATTTGCACCATGATACGGGATCTTGGTAGCCTTGGACACATACCTTGGGGAAATTTTGAAGTCAAGACCCGCCAATTGGAAGTGTTTGTCCTTGAATCTCAAAGCGCACAAATGTGTTCGTGGCGAAAAACTCTTGACTTCTTCTATCCTCTGGCAGAAATCAAGACAGCCTACTTCATGGAAATTGAAAAGCACCGATGGGTGAGCATTGATTTCTTCCGTGGAGATAGGCTCATATCTCTTATGTGGACCGCTCCTGTGATCCTGCTTTGGAGGCATTCTGACTTGAACAAGCTTTGGAAAAGGAAAACTGCCTTCACTGTATGTAAAAATGCTTTGCTGGATTGAAACTGGTCACTAGACTGTTTGGACAGAGAAAAATGTGAGATGGAGGGGTTGCAACAAGTGTTTCTTTGAATAAACAAACTCTGCTCTCTTTAAAACCAGCCCTTCACCTTTGGAGGTACCTCAGCCAGGTAAAATTCTCAATAGGACACCATCAGTAAAGATGAGACAATATGCTGTGTAAATTTCCTGTATACAGTGTTAAGCAATCATTCTTCCTGTGAATTTGTTAGAGGTCAACCAACACTTGCATTTGTGTCTCTAAGACCAATCTTCAATATTAAAACCCTGCTCTTAAGAAATGGTCGTCCTCTTGAAAAATATCAAAGTCAACAGCTCTTCAAAATGATACAATGTAGTGAAAAGAAGGGCAGACCTAGGTTAGGTGAAATATCAGTGCACAGTGTTTTATGAAGAACACCTTTCACTTGTGAAGTTAAGAAATCAGCCACCACCTTTGTACCTCTGTCCCCAATGTCAAAATTTAATCATCAACAACCTGTCCTTTGGAAAGTGGCCCTGCACCTTTGGAAAATCTCTGTTCAACAAATTCACAGTAGTGAAAAAATACAGTGAAAGAGGGGCAGTATGCTAAAAGAGTGTGCTGTGAGAAAATACCAATAATCACTCTGTTCTTGAAGTCTTAGATGTCAACCAATATATAAAACTCCTTGCTCAAGGAGGCTTTCAATCACTAAAAACCTTGCCCTGTATAAGTGTGCCATCTTTCAACAATTTGCATCTCTAGCAAACCACCATACATATGCTCAGACTATCAATACACAGGATTGGAGCAAAAATGACAGAGTTTTTAGAAGACCACAAGCCTTTAGACAGAGGTTATATGAGTTTTCTCTTTTTTAAAACAATAAATGGTCCCTTATGAATGCAGCCCTCTGGTGATATTATAAAAACTTCTGCTAGGATGAATAACACTTGCCAAATAGGTTTTGAACAACACAAAGCAGTCAATCAACAGCTTTCCCCTGTAGCCTCGACCTATGAGCTTTTGCTTGATCAAGAACACTTTCCTCTATTAATCCTCACTTTTTCTCTATATGTGTGATACCTCCATCAAACAGGATAGTACACAGGCAAATTTTAATTTCCAGCGCGTGCATACATCGAAATTCACAGCTTATGGAACAACAGTGACAGTCTTTGAAATGAGCCTTATAGTTTTAATAAGGTCGTAGTGGCTTATTCATTCCCATAACCTAAGCTCCTATCAAACATGCAAACCCTGTTTCTTTATAACGAATTCTCCTCTGCCTTTTAGAGGCTTCTTTTTGAAGTAACAGTCAGCAAACCTTGAAAACGAGGGGAGAATTATGTGAAAATACCTTCAATTTTGACAAACACTCTTCGTGCAGGGCTGGAGAAAAACCGGGGGTCTTCAAAGCATGCGCGACATTCCTTCAGGAAAGAACGTCATGCAAAAATAGCCCTGGGTGGCCTGTCGGGTCGACCTGTCGGGCAGCGTACAGGCGCGTCGCGCCAATATTAACTGCCCGTTCAAAGCCTCCACCAGGCGCGTCGCGCGCGTTTCCAGGTGCGTCGCTCGGCCTCTGCACAGTGTTAAACTCTGCCAAATGACCCGAACTGCCTCGCTTGATGTTGAGAGGCACGGAGCTCCGTTTTAGATTTTTGAAAATGACACTCTTACCCTCACACTTCAACCTTTTGTCGTTTCAAAACAAATTTCCAACGGTTATTTCATTTTTAAATGTAAAGCAGAACTTTGGTTTGGCTTTTGCGAAGTTTTCACAGTCTTTGATCACTTTAACCTTTGGTGCATTTGCGAAACTAAGATCATAATCTTGTGCATGTATTTGAAAGTTTTTGATGTTGTTGGGTTGTCCAATCAATGGACCAAATCCTTTATGAAAATAAAAGAAACTGGAAGTCAGCACTCTGTTCTGTAAACCGTTGTTTCATAGGGTGATTTTCTCCAGTTTTGTCCTTTGGGGAATAATTCAACACCAAACCTTTAAACTCTGAAACATGTCTCCATAATCTGTATGCTATTTCTGCCACTGTTTTCAACAACACTGGTTACATATATGGGGTATAGAAACCCTTCTTTTAAAACAGTCAAGAGAATGCTTAAACATCGTTTTGTTCTTTGAAGGACAGGGGTAGTTTGTCAACTTGCTCTGACAGCTCTTGGTCTTCGGCAGTTTCTTCATCCTTCACCTACAGTAGGTGTTTAAATTCGCTGACCTTACTCAGACTTGATCATGACCTCCTGTTTTGATAAGGGCGCCTCTTTGTCAAAAACTTCCCTGTCTGTAGGTGTAGTATATAATACCTCTGTTCTTTTAAATAATAAAAGATTGTGCTTCTTTTTAAACTATCCAAACAATGATCATATGCTGAATGACCTTTGGAACATAATGAACAATAACTCAAAAGGGGATATCTTCTTGGTGATAGCATTTAAAAAGCCCTGTCTGCTGGTTCTCTTTCCATGTATTTCTGTGCTACATCTTCCCTTTGGAATGATGACAACTGTGTTTGTTTTAAGACATCTAAACAGTGGTAATTTATCAAAACAAACTTCTTCTGCCTATTCATAAGATGTATACCCATTTGCCTTGTCCATCTGAAAAGATAAGCTTGTAAAACAGGAAAACAGGGCTCTTTGATACATAGTCATCATTTTGCTTTGACCAGTGTGTTGACCCCTTTTTGTAAAATAGAACCATTTCATAACTAGACTATGTTCACTGTTTTCCCCTCTTGGTGATTTTTATCAAGGAAATACCATTCATAATGCGCCAGAAACATTTGAAAACCTTGAACACCATTTCTTGAAAAGCGCTTCTTTGGACCTTTGGCATGTGATATTGTTTTGTTGTTTGATCCTTTCCCTTAAGGAAAATGCCCCCTTTTTGGTATCAATGGCATACATATATTCAATATTGTCTCTTTTCTACTACAGGTACAGTCTGACAGACATCTCTTTGAATAGGGAAACCAATACCTTTGCATCATAAACACTATCATTTACCTGTGCAATGACTTCTATTTAATTTCTTTGTATCCTTCCACTGCATTCTTATATCAATCAGTTTCAGCAACCTGCAATGGCTTTGGCCATCTGCTCATACATGGAGGAGGCTCTTCATCAGGTAAGGTATCTGAAGGTGTTTTGACAACTCTGTTTGACACAGCTTTTCTCTGGTTGTGATGGTAAGTGAACCTCTTGAAAAACATCAATATTAGCATCTCTTCTTGCAAGCATCACTGTATTTCAGCAAAAACCCTAGCCAAAGTGACATTGTCTCTCTGCACCGTTCTAGGGGTGACTGAAATATCATCATTTGGTTTGGTCATCTCATGATAGATTACTTGACAAATAGTTTCTGTGACTATGGAGGTTAGTGCTTTTTGAAAAACCGAGAACTTTCTTCCTGCCTGTGTAATGGCCTTTGTTGTCAACATCTATTCCATTTGATCTTGTGGAAAAACAGGCTGCTGAAGATTTGGAATGTTTACTGATGACATGCTTTTCTAAAGTTCAAAAATTCACATGATTTGAAAGTTTCAAATGACCTCCTTTATCAGACCAAACTGTTTTTTCCTTTGAGCCAGCATATTTCAACTTTATTCCTGTTATGATCATCAGTCACATTCATAAAACCTGGAGTCTCTGTTCCATTTCTTCAGTTCAAGGCAAACTTGGACTTTTTCAATCTCCCAAGTCAATATTGGCCAGCGCCCTCTGCTTGTGGATGAAGGAGGCGCCCTAACCCTCTGCTTGTAAATGAAGGAGGTTCTGGGCCATGACAATTTGCCAGTTTGCTGTGACAGTGATGTATTTCTATGATTTTCATGCTGGAAAGAACTGTAAAGTCTGGATGAGTAGCTTTCTGTTTTGCAGACATATCTCAGGCTCAAGTTACATTTAGAAGCAACTATTCCTCTAACTGTAAATTCAAGCATTTCCTCCTGAGATGAAGTTATATTTCCTGCCTTTGTAGAAACCATAGAACACTGTGAAAAACCTAATAGTCAGCTTGAGATTGGGGTTTATGCAGTGCTGAGATCTAGGGGATGTGAGTGGCGCGACTTAGGGCTGTTTGTCAATTTTATTTGCAAAGTAAGAGGTCAGTCATGGTAGGTTTGTTGCAGATGGAGGCTTTTTGGCTTTTTGATGATTGCCAAGGGTGAAATGTCTTAAAGCGCCACTTCCTAACATAGAGGAGACTTTTGAAACATATGTGGATTTGCTTTTTAAAGCTGATGGGCAGATCAAGAAGGCTGAAGCTAGATAGGATAGTGATAATGAGGTTTTTGATTTCGACATGGGCGGACTGAAAAGGTAGAAAGGCGAAAAAAGTTTTAGGAGGGTTTTCTGGATGACATATTGACATAAGGAAATCAGTTTCTAGAAAACTCAGTTGTAGATATAGTCATCACTAACATGTAAAAAATACTGATGGCTAACACCTCTCTCTTTTATCAATATATACGTGACTATCATTTGGGTTCCCATTTTGTGTTATGTCATTTGTTTAATGCAATATGCTTAGCCCTCTTTGACTAACTAGTAATTATGAATGAAGTTATTATGTCATATGCTATTCTTTTTTATTGTTCTATGTGCAGCTATCCGAGCATGACTGCAGAAGGATTGTGACTTGCCGAGGCAGGAGCGAGAGGCCACCACCACTACAGTCATAACGACAGCGTTGGATTCCAGGTAGGTCGATCTACCGTGTCCTCTTTTCATTGAGTAATTAGGAACCTACACTCTAGCATGTCTCTTTGTTTCTAGACCCACTCTAGGGCTAGAGGGATCGTCTCTGTCCATAGAGAGGATTCAACTGCTTAACAAACTGGCGACTCTGCTGGGGAATCAGTGTGAGTTTGTTGTTTTAGCTTGTTTGGGTCAACTTCGGTTGTTGGCTTGCTTGTTGTCTTTTTTTGTATTTCTTGCTTGTTTGCCATCCCCTCTTTAGATCTAGAGTGTTAAGATTGAACTTTGCTCTTTGGGTTTTCCCTTTTCCCATAGTTATCCGGCTTGGCGCACTTTTCATTTGAACAGTTGCGCCAATTGGCACAGGTTGCTTTTGGTGTAGTCGTGCCAACCCCTGTTTGGCGTTGAATACTGCCTCACAGTCACGCCGAATCCTGTAGGATTTGGTTTGCCCTCCTTGATGAGTCTTTTGGTTAGTTGTGCTTGACTCTGGGTTATTTTTTGTGTGTAATTATGGTTTTGGGACTGTTTTGACTTCTGTAGGCTTGTTTTTCTTAGTCGTTTATCTATTTTCCTATCACTGTAGATTAAGGCCTTAGGGTTTCTAAGTGTCTTTGTGCACTAAGCCTTCTGTTTGGAAACCAAGTATCGTTGATTGTTGTCAGTATTATTCTTGAGCCGATTGCACTAAGTTTTCTTGATCTTTTTGAGTGTTTTCTTTGATTGAATGATCATTTCATTTTCGATTGATTCTTCTCCTTGTTGCTCCAAACATAGATTACATTGCTTGGTTTGGGTCGTTTTGAAAACTTTCTTTTGGTTTGGAAGATAGCAACATTAATTTGAGTGCTTTCTTGTGATTGTTTTGCATTAATTGAGTCATTCAGTTTCGATTCTTACATTCGCAATACTCAAGCTAGTGTTTGTTTTTGTTTTTCATGTAATTAGTGCATTATGTACTTATTTTCATTGAAAAAAAATATTTTGCATTCTTTCCTTTGCATCAAAAGTGAAAATTCTTTTGCATAACTAGCGATTGATAGTCTAGGAAAGAGTTTCATTTTTGTTTGATTGCGTTAGATGCATTAATGGATTTCTTCGCATACTTTCATTGTTTTCTATTGTTTGAAAGATCTCTATCCTTCTCGTAACTAGCATTCATTGAATCAAAGATGATGTTCATTTGCATAAAGTTTTCTTTTAGGAAATTTGAGATCCAAATTCGATAGGGCCTTGAAACTAAAACATAATCCAAGATCAACTTTAAAATTAATTCAATTAACCTTAGGAAGCATTGAAACCTAATGCAACATTTCTAGTGGTCCAGGCTAGAGACGTGTTCCGGCATCTTAAAACCTAGTAGCTGTCGTTCACCATCTAGCTTTAGACAACTTGCTAGTAAGGACTTGTGCTCCCCGTTCCATCCAGTATATAAAGGGAGACCCCTCTAGGTTCCAATCCTTTTATCCATAGGAAGCTGAGTCTGCCACCTTGTAACCATGATACACTAAACAAAGCATTCAGGGAGACTACCTGCACGTACGTTAAGTCCTTGGTCCTTTCTCTTTCATTTGATCACCAAGGTGTATATGGAAGTACACGGAAACCTGGTACACCCTCTTGCTTAGAGTACCTGAGTAGTCATTTTGATCTTTTCATAACTCCTTAAAAAGAGAAGAGATCGTCGAGCACTTTTCCTTTTCACGCTCGTTTAAAATTGAAAGTGACTAGAGTTATCTTTTGCTTGTTTCTCGTCTCTTAAAACATGAAACAGTGAAATCTGGTTTCAGCGTCATAAAATTAATCACCTATGATCACACACCCGTTAAAAGTTTTATTACTTGGCTTGCTTTTGTTTTCCTTAGATTTTGGTCTTGGAGCCTTCAATTAGTTATCTTTTTCCTTCCTGTTTTGATATACAGTCACAGTGGCAGAACCACCAGTTTTGTCGCCCTCACTGCCACCTAGTGGTGATTCTTTTCTGGACGTTTCTTTTGAAACCCATCAGTCCACTAGGTCTGTTGCGTTTTCGCAGCCTGTTCTCCCGTCTGTCCTGCCTCTTGCTACTCGATCTCCCCTTGAAGAGCCAATTGAATTCAATTGGCCTCCTTCTAGTGCTTGGTCCAATTTTGGGGAAGAAGGAGATTTTCCTCCTCTTATGTTGGGCTCACCATTTTTTGTTGTTGTTGTACCTCCTAGTCCCCATAGTCTTTTCGAAGATCTTACGATGGATTCAGACATGGAATCATCCAGTGATCCCTGTTAGTAGTGAAAGAATGCCTGTTTCTACAGGATAATATCAATTTTTTTCTAAATATGTCCATCATGTTTCTACTCAGTCTTCTCCACCATCGGTGTCACTTCTGCTTGGATATAGGTCCTTGAGTGAGATTATGTCTGGTGTGGCATCCATCGCACAATCTGGTACATCCACTCCTCCTTATAGTTCAATCCTCCCTTCATTAGGACTATCACCTTTGACACCTGGTTCGTCAGTTACTGTTAAATCCGTTCCATTTCAACCTACTGTTTGTGTGGCTTCATCCACACCAATTGATACCACTCAGTCATTAGGATCTTTTCACACTCGTAGGTCCATTTTTCTCAATCCTACATGGCCTGTCAATCCTGGTCTGGGTAGATCACAATCTCGTGCCACGAAGGCCCCGCCTGCATCTAATGCAGTCTCCATTGCCCAATGATTTCTGGCGGCCTTACTTTTGAAGAGTATCAGTTAACTATTCAGCAACAGAGCTCTCAGGGTTCTCAGAAGCCCAGAGCTCCTACCAATCCTTGATTCCATCACTATGATGCTATCAGTAACCTTTTATATATGTTTCTGCATCATTATGATGAATGTGGTAATCATGTCTATCTGCCTCCTATTGATCCTCATCGGGTTGTTTATGATCCTTATTAGACTGTTACTCATCTGGGACCTACCTTATCTGCGTAACCCTCTGGCTTGCAAGGACAACCCTTAGCAAGACAACCTTTGGCTCAGCAACGCTCTGCCTCTGGTCCATAGGGACAACCTTATGATCCACAAAGCCAACCTTCCCAAGGTCAACCTTTTTTCCAACAAGGACAACCCTCCAGTCTATTTGGTCAACCTCAAAATCAACCAGGACCATCTTATGCTCCTGGGGGGGAAATCTATCCACCACAGGGACAACCTGTTGCACCACAACCACAACCATACATTCAATATGGCCAAAATTTTGTGCAACTAGGACAACCCTATGGTCCTCCTCCGAGTCAACTTGTTTATCAAGGACAACCTGGTCCATCGAAACCATCGGGCCAACCTCTCCAGCAAGGGCAACCTGGTGGCCCTCAGTATTTAGTTCAACCAGCTCAGCAGCCATTTCAACTTGCTCTTCAATTGGTTCAATCAGTTCAACAGCTGGTTCTACCTGTTTATCCCATTCAGCCAGGTCCACCTGCTCAACAGCCTGCTCAACCTTCTCAGCAAGGTCTTCCTGCTCAACCACAAGGCACTTATTACCCTCAAGGTAAATATCAACCTGTATATAGTGCACCCCAAGGTTTTTACCCTCAAAATCCACCTCCATTTGTATATAATTAACCTCAAAGACATGCTTACATTACGCAACAAAATCCATACGTTTCTCAGTAGGGACCTCAATGGTCTCCTCAGAGTCAGTATCTTGGTCCTCAACCCCAGTGTCAAAAAAATTATCCTACTTCTAACCCCTATGGTCAGAATCCTTTGAGGCAGAATATGTGGGGATAGAATTCCTCTCGGACTAGGTGGAATGTAAACACGGGTCCTTATCAGAGACCTCCAATGACTTTCAATCCTCAATTACCATTTCTTGCTACATTGGAGTTACCAGATGTGTCAAATTTAACGAACGATCCCATTCTTCATAACCCATATTGGCCTCTGGTTCCGACCAAGATTCCTAGTGATTGTCCTAAGTTTGAGGGCAAGTCTGGTGAAGACCCCCAAGCACATGTTATGACTTAACACTTGTGGTTTTCCTCTAACTCTTGGGTTTAAGATTCTATTCGACTTCGTATTTTCCAGCAAACTCTCACTGGTGCCACTGCAAAGTGGTACATTGAGGTGTCTCGTGGCATCTTCCAAGACTTCAATTCTTTAACCATGGAATTCCTTACACATTTTCAGTTACCGATCCACTATGAGACCAGGACACACCTCCTCACTTCGTTGAAATAGGACCGAGCTACTCATACCTTGGATCATATTCATGAGGGGCGACATCATCATCGCATGATCAAATTTTAAATTCCTAATCAGCCTATAACTCATTGGTTCACCACCTCCTTTGTCAATCATATTGCGAAAGACATAGCTATGGGGGCATGTGTGACCGAGGAACAAGCCATTGCTTACGCCCAGTACCTTGATCTCATGTACTCTCAGTATGGCGCCTTATATGATATCTTGCATGATGCTCCCCGACCTAGAACTTCTAAACCACCAGTCACTCCATCTATCGATCGTATTATTGGTTCTGTATCTTAGACTTCTCCGAATTCTTCTCCATAAAACTTTGGGAAGCTGAAATCTGGTTCGTCCAACAATGTTGCTTCTTAGTCCACTTCGAATTCTGGTAAGCTTGCAGAAGTTAATGTCGTTCAGGCCAATCTGGTGGATAACACTTCTAAAGGTAAAAAAGAAGGGTATAGGTAAAGCTAAAGCCGATACCCTGAAACAAGATTCTTAGAAACCTCGTGTTGGTGATGGTTCTCAACGTAAACCGAAGTACCCTTGTTTGATTTGTGATGAAGAGCACTTAACCAAGGACTGTCCTCAACGGTCCGAAGTGATTCAGTTGCTCAAAGGCACCCAGGGAACTCCAACCATTCTTAAAGAACCTTTCCCATCTCAGCAAACCTAGATGGTAGAGAAACCTCCATCCTCTACCCCATTTTTCTCTCAGGTGTTCATGATGAGCGGTTCTGCAGCCGTTTCCATTGCTACTCAATCGTAAGATTATACTGGATCGCGTCAAGCAACGGGGAAGGAGATTGTTGATGGTCCTCCACCTCCATCTATTTCTAGCCCTCTTGAGATTGAAAGGCCTAATGCTAAATCCGTTGTATGGTCACCTTCCAAAGGTGTACTCCGTAAGTCTTCTTATAATCCCAACCCCCGTGCCGCTTAGCACTATAGTATTTTTGAGGATTTGGCTCAGGTGCCATCTGAGATGTTCGCATTAGAAGTACTTTAGAGTTTTCCATCTCCACGTGTTTAGATTCAACAAGATGATGAGCTTAGTGAAACGAGTAGCCTTCACTAAGTGGGCCCGCAGGCTATTTTTGGTGCAAAGTCTATTTTTAGACATGTCGATCATATTCTATGAGTTGCAGGATGCTATTTGTGGATGGTTGGTCAAGTTGGAAAAATAGATGGAATTCTATTTTTAGACATATTGGGCAGAGTCTATTTTTAGACTGCCAGTCAAAAAATAGATATGTCGAATATTATTAGCTCTTAATAATATTTGGACTCTAAACAACAACTTATTCTTTTGGAGCACTTCAGTTCAGTGCACAGATGTGGCACAACAGCTGATAGAAGGAATTACACTATTCCTAAGGGTTTACTGGAGCTATTTCACGGAGGACTCAATTAGAACTCAAGTGGCAGAGTTATGACACAGTTGGAAGAAGTAGTTATGGAGTTGTATTCAGTTTAACTCAGTTAGACTCAGTTGAGCTAGTTGTATCTAGTCTAATTGATTGATACACTAGTGAGAGTGGAGTGAATTAATTAGTTAATTAATTCACAAATAATAACTCATTAATCAACTAAACAATACATCAGTTAACTACAGTGCATGGCAGTTTTAGTGGAGACCAGTGGAGAGATAGGTGAAAGGGCAAGTGAGACTATCAGTTGTGACTATAGTGATGCATTGATTGAATCCAACACTCAGTGGAGATGCCAATGAGGATTACGTGAGGAAGGCTGGAGAAATTCAAACTCATTCAGAGCCATTCTTCAGCAGGGATTGTGCAGTAGAGGCAGGCTAGCAAGTGGCAAAGATCGGTGCATGGATTTGCAAGATCGAGCTTGATTAGTGTGTAGCGATTGTATTGTACTGAGAGCTTGATATGATCATATTTGTATGAGGATTGTTACATGATCTCTATGAAATATATTATATACAGATAGTTGGGGTTTTCAGCTTCAGGCTTTCCCTTTAAACAATTGTGTTAATGTGTGTGAATTTTTATTGTTTCATGTGTGCATTGAAATATTGATTTAATTTCCGCAAATGATCAATGGTGGAATATATTATGTATTTTGGATGAAGTTAAAATAGTGTGAGATCAGGAGAATATTGGAAATATAACACATAATTTATATAATTTCTACATGGTATCGAAGCTATATTTATCATTGGAGGGGATTGCAATTATTGAAGTAGTTGAGTTTTGTACTGGTGGAATTCTAATTTGCTGTAGTGTTTTCTTGGTGTCAAAGTTGAGCATTCATTGAAATGTCTTTCAATGGATTGTGATTGGAGTATGCCCTTGATGGGAGCTCAAATTAAATAGCATGGAAGGATAGGATGGAGGCGGTGCTGGATGATAATGGGTTGAAGGAGATCATAGATGTTGATATTCCGAAGCCTGATTCTAGTGATGCAGCCGCACTTGACGCATGGCAAAAGAAGGTAGCAAAGTGTCGAAGGATTCTGTTGGAAGGTGTGAAGGACCACATTGTGTCTAGTCTTCATGGGAAATCCACACCATTCTTAATGTGGAAGGCTTTGACAGACTTGTTCCAAAGCAAAAGTGACCAGAGGAAGTTGGCGCTTAAAGACAATCTCAGAAAAATAAAAATGGAGAAAGGCGACAGTATTCCAAAATACCTCACGAAGTTTGTCCACTGCAAGGATGAGATGGGAAGTGTGGGGGTTACTGTTGATGAAGAGGACTTGGTGAGCTTGGCTCTCCTTAGGCTTCTAAATAATTGGCATAGCTATGAAGACTCTGTCAATGGATGGGAGAAACTGCCAGGATGGGAGCGACTTTGGTAGGATCTAGTGCAGGAGGAGATAAGGTGAGGTACCAGAGATGGATCTTCATCGAAGAATGAAGATGAAGAAAATTGTGCTTTGGCTACCAAATCTTGGAAAGGAAAAGGGAAGAAATCTTCCAAATCCGAAGCTAAAGGCATGAAACAGGATTTGTCCAAGGTGAAGTGTTTCATTGTCACCAGCACGGGCATTTCGCCACTAATTGTCCACAAAAGAAGAAGAATAAGCAGGCTGCTGGATCTGCAGCTGGAGAGGCCTTAGCCTCGCAGTTTGAGCTAGATTTTTCTTTGATCGCATGCTTGGTTTCAAGTGTGATGGGATCGGTGTGGTTTCGTGACAGTGGTGCGTCTTTCCATATGACCGGAGACAAAGATTTGTTTAGTGATCTGGAGGAAAAGGATCTTGGAGTGCACATCGAGATGGGTGATGATGGTAGATATAGTGCGACTGGTATCAGGACCATTTCCTTTGAGAGGGAGTCTGGTAAATCTTTGATCTTGAAAGATGTGATGCATGTTCCAAGATTGAAGAAGAATCTGATCTCTGTGGCGATGTTGGAAGACAAGGGTTATGATGTTGTTTTTAGCGAGGGAAAAGCTTTCCTATGCCATAAAACAACTGGTCAAACCAAGAGGATAGGGATTCAAGTTAAGAATATTTATCAATTGTAGGTAGATGGCTGCACTGCAATGGCAGGCAAAGCAGAAGGAGTGGTGAGGTGAGATGAGGGAAAATTGTGGCATAGGAGATTGGGCCATCTTCACCATGGTGCTTTGAAAATTTTGCAGCAGATTTCTACCAGACTTCCCAAAGGTACACTTGCGCAGTCAGATCAGTGCAAGGGATGTACTTTGGGAAAATTTATGAAGACCACTTTTCATGAGAAGGATAGTCGTGCTTCGACGATCCTTGAGAGAATTCACACAGACTTGTGTTGACCTTTCTTGGTTGCTTCAACAGCAAAGCACATGTATTATGTGATATTTGTTGATGACTTTTCTCATAAGTGCTGGATCTTCTTCATGCAGAAGAAGAGCGAGACATACTCAAAGTTCTGTGAGTTCAAGGCACTGGTTGAGAAAGAGTCGGGGAAGCAAGTGAAAGCTCTCCGGAGTGATAATGGTGGTGAATACATCTCTGGTGAATTCAAAGACTTCTATAGCAAAGAAGGAATTCAAAGAGAACTCATAGCGCCTCATAACCCACAGCAAAATGGGGTCGTGGAGAGAAAGAACAGAACGATCGTGGGTGTTGCACAGGCGATGTTGCATGATCAAGGCCTTTCCATACACTTATGGGCTGAGGCATGCAACACTGCGGTTTATGTGCAAAACCGTTGTCCTCATAGAGTAGTTGGCATAAGTACACCTGAAGAGGCATTTTCTGGTAAGAAGCATGATATTTCTCATTTGAAGATTTTTGGCTCACCTGTTTACATTCATGTGACGAAGGATGCCAGGAAGAAGCTGGAGCCAACCATAGAGGTTGGGATATTTGTGGGGTAAACGGAAACACCCCACAATTATCGTGTGTATTTACCAGACAGTCAGGTGAATTTCGTGCGACGGGATATCAAATTTCATGAGGAGAAAGCCATTAAGTTGTCGCTTGAGAGGGAGCTACACTTTCATGCAAAGGAGGAGCTACTTGTTCCTAAAGATGAGCCTCAAGATGTGGATCAGCCACAAGAGGAGGTTCATGGAGTGGAAGAAACCACTCATGCAACGCTGAACATCAGAGGGCGGAAGTGCACTACAGAAGTTGAGCGATTGAATCTTGATGCAGTGCAGAATGTAGGAGTTCCTACATCACAGCGCAAACAGAGACAGTCACCTAACTGATTTACTGGATACATGGCTTTGATGAGAAAGTGTAGCGTGACGAAGCCATCCTCTTTCAAGGAAGCTATGGAGGATCTCGCATGGGTAGATGCCATGGTGGAAGAGTATGATTTGATTGCCAGAAATAGTGCATGGGAGACTATCCCAAGGCCAGAAGGGAAATCATGTAGAAATTATATAACTTATATGTTATCTCTTGATCATACACTATTTGACTTCATGCACAATACAGAATATATTCCACCATTGATCATCACATGCGGAAATTAAATCAACTGCATGCACACATTAAAACCACAAAAATTCACACACATTAACACAGTGATTTACGGGAAAGCCTGAAGCTAAAAACCCCAACTATCTATATATAATATATGTCATAGAGATCATGTAAAAATCCTCATACAAAGCTTCTCACAAGCTCTCAGTACAATACAATCGCTACACACTAATCAGGTCTTGATCTAGCAAATCCATGCACCGATCCTCTGCCACCTGCTAGCCTGCCTCTACTATGCAATCCCTGCTAAAGAATGGCTCTAAATGAACTTGAATCCACTTGGCTTGAACTGCACAATCCCCATTGGCATCTCCATCAATGTGTGGTGCAAACTCATGCAACACTATAGTCACAACTGATAGTCACACTTGCTCTTTCACCTACCTCTCCACTGGTCTCCACTGAAACTATCCATGCATTGTAGTTAACTGATGTATTATTCAGTTTATTAATGAGTTAATATTTAATGAATTAATTATTAATTAATTCACAACACTCTCACTAGTGTGTCAATTAGTTAGACTAGATACAACTAGCTCAACTATGTCTAACTGAGTTAAACTGAACACAACTCCACCAACTATTTCTACAACTCCACCAAACTCTGTGACATGAGTTCTAACTGAATTCTCCATGCAATGGCTCCACTTAACCCTCAGGAATAGCATAATTCCTTCTGTCAGCTCTTGTGCCACATCTGTGCACTTAACTGAAGTGCTCCAAGAGAATAAGATAATGTTTATAGTCCAAATATTATTAAGAGCTAATAATATTCAACATATCTATTTTTAGACTGGCAATATAAAAATAGATTCTGCCCAATATGTCTAAAAATAGAAGTCCATATATTTTTCCAACTTGACCAACCATCCACAAATAGCATCCTGCAACCCATAGAATATGATGGACATGTCTAAAAATAGACATAGTCTAAAAATAGACTTTGTACCAAAAATAGCTAGCGGGCCCACTTAGTGAAGGCGAATCTTTTCACTAAGCTCATCATCTCGTTGAAATCTCAACACTCCCTCTCAACAAGATAGGTATTATCTTCCACCCCGATCCTGCCTCTATAGTATTCGAATTTGCTCCTGGTGAGCGCCTTCGTCAAGATATCAACATCCTGATCCTCCATAGGAATGTAAGAAAGTAACATGATCTTCCGCTGCACACAATCTCTGATATGATGACACCGGATGTCAATGTGTTTAGATCTATCATGAAATACTGGATTAAACGAGAGTTTAATGAAACTGTGATTATCACAATATATCACCGTAGGATCTAAGTGTGAACCGAACGACCCGACCAGGATCTTCCTCATCCATATAGCCTCGCATGCAGCCAAAATTGCTGCCATATACTCGGCCTTCGCTGAACTGAGTGCCACGGATCTCTATTTCCTACTGTACCAAGAAACTACTGTCGACCCGATACTAAAATCCCCTCCATATGTGCTCTTTCTATCCGTTGGGCTCCCTGCCCAATCTGCATCCGTGAAGCCATGCAGCTTCACCTCATCTGACTTTCTGTACCATAATCCATATCCTGATGTGCCTCTAAAATATCTCAATACATGCTTCCCCACCTTCCAAAAGAGCTTGGTAGGCTTAACCATAGCTTGCGAAAGCTGGTTAATAGCATAGCATATGTCTGGTCGTGTATTGACTAGATACATGAGCGAACCAACCAACTGTCGAAAAACAGTGGCATCCACTACCTCTGCCGATGTAGCATCCTCTTTCCTCCAACCACTAGGAAGAGGAGTGTCGATAGGATTGCAACCTTGCATGTTGAACTTCTCCAGTATCTCCCGAGCATACTTTCCTTGAGACACAAACATTCCATCACTGTGCTACCAAATTTCCAATCCCAGGAAATAATGAAGGAGGCCCAAGTCCTTCATCTCAAACTCTTTTGCAAGATCAGCCTTGCATGAGAGTATCAAATCTTCATCACTCGTCAATATCAAATCATCTACATAAAGTAAAATGATCAGCAACATACCCTCCACCACAATCTGGTATAGGTTCGGATCCGCCTCACTCTTGGTGAATCCAAGACCGGTGAAATAACTGTCTATCTGTGTGTACCAAGCACGAGGTGCTTGTTTTAGCCCATACAACGCTCTTTTAAGCTTTCACACATGTGACTCGCTGCTGAAGATTTTGAAACCCTCAGGCTGCTCTATGTACACCTCCTCCTCAATGACTTCGTTGAGGAACGCAGTCTTTACATCCATCTGATGAATGTGCCAGCCCATCTGCGCTGAGAAAGCTAGGATGCTCCGTATGGAAGAATACCTTGCGACAGGTGCAAAGGTTCCTTCATAGTTGATCCCCTCAATCTGTAAGACGCCCTGGCCAAAAAATATTGCCTTGTACTTCTTGATGCTCTTGTCAGCAGCTTGCTTCACTTTGTAGATCCATCTCAAACCTACCACTGATTTCCCTTCCGGCCTTGGGAAAATCTCCCATGCACTGTTTCTGACAATCGAATCATACTCTTCCACCATGGCATCTACCCATGCAGGGTCCTCCACAGCTTCCTCAAAAGAGGATGGTTTCTATTGTTTCTATCATGATACACTTGATAACACCGTCGTAGCCATGTATCTAGTAAATCGGTCATGTGACTCGTTCTCCGTTCTCGCTGTGATGTAGGTGCTCTCACAATCTTCTCTCGCATCAAGATTCGCCGTCATCTCTGTAGTGCGCTTCTGTACTCCGATGTTTACGCTGCATGAGTGGTTTCTTCCACTCCATGAACCTCCTCTTGTGGCTGATCCACATCTTGAGGCTCATCCTTAGGAACTAATAGCTCCTCATCTGCATGCAAGTGTGGCTCCCTCTCAAGAAAACACTTCATGGATTTCTCCTCATGAAATTTTATATCTCGTCGCACAACAGTCTTCCAAATGTCTGGAAAATACACACAATAGTTGTGGGGTGTATCTGTGTACCCCACAAATATCCCAACCTCTGCGGTTGGCTCCAGCTTCTTCCTGGCATCCTTCATCACATGAATGTAAACAAGTGAGCCAAAAATATTCAAATGAGAAATATCAGGCTTCTTACCAGAAAACGCCTCTTCGGGTGTACTCATGCCAAGTACTTTATGAGGACAACGGTTTTGCACATAAATCAGAGTGTTGCATGCCTCAACCCAAAAGTGTATGGGAAGGCCCTAATCATGCAACAACACCTATGCAGCACCCACAATCATTTTGTTTTTTCGCTCCGCGACCCCATTCTGCTGTGGGTTATGATGCGCTATGAGCTCTCTTTGAATTCCTTCTACGCTGCAAAAGTCCTTGAATTCGCCAGAGATGAATTCACCACCATTATCGCTCCTAAGAGACTTCACCTGCTTCTCCGACTCTTTCTCAACCATTGCCTTGAACTCACAGAACTTTGAGTATGTCTCGCTCTTCTTCTGCATGAAGAAGATCCAGCACTTACAAGAAAATTCATCAACAAATATCACATAATACCTGTGCTTTGCTATCGAAGCTACTGATAAAGGTCCACACATGTCTATGTGAATTCTCTCAAGGATCGCCATGGCGTGACTATCCTTCTCATGAAAGGTGGCTTTCACAAATTTTCCCAAAGTACATTCCTTGCACTGATTTGACTGCGCAAGTGTACCTTTGGGAAGCCCGGTAGAAATCTGCTGCGAAATTTTCAAAGTACCATGGTGAAGATGGCCCAATCTCCTGTGCCACAATTCGCCCTCATCCTGGCTCACCACTCCTTCTGCTTTGCCTACCATTGCTACGCAGCCATCTACCTACAATTGATAAAGGCTCTTAATTCAAACCCCTATCCTCCAGGTTTCACCAGTTTCCTTACTTCACAGGAAAGCCTTTCCCTCGCTAAAGACAACATCATATCCCTTGTCTTCCAATATCGCCACAAAGATCAGATTCTTCTTCAATCTTGGAACATGCATGACATCCTTCAAGATGAAAGGTTTGCCAAACTCCCTCTCAAAGGAAATGGTCCCGATACTAGTCGCACTGTATCTACCATCATCGCCCATCTCGATGTGCACTCCAAGATCCTTCTCATCCAGATCAGTAAAAAAATATTTGTCTCCGGTCATATGGAAAGACGCACCACTGTCAAGAAACCACACTGAACCCATAACACTTGAGACCAAGCATGCGATCAGTGAAAAATCCAGCTCAAACTGTGAGGGTAAGACCTCTCCAACTGCAGATCCAGCATCATGCTTATTTTTCTTCTTCTGTGGACAATTAGTGGCGTAATGTCCGTGTTGGTGACAGTGAAAGCACTTCACCTTAGACATGTCCTGCTTCTTGCCTTTCGCACCGGATTGAGAATTATTTTTCTTTCCATTCCCCTTCCTTGCTTTGGCAACCAAAGCACAATTTTATTCATCTTCATTCTTCGATGAATATCCGTCCCTTGTACTCCACCTTATCTCCCCCTGCACAAGATCTGACCAAAGTCGCTCCCATCCCGACAGTTTCTCCCGACCATTGACAAAGTCCTCATAGGAATGCCAACTCTTTGGAAGCCCAAGGAGAGCCAAGCTCACCAAGTCCTCTTCATCTACATTAACCCCCACACTTCCCAGCTTATCCTTGCACTGGACGAACTTTGTGAGGTACTTGGGTATACTCTCGTCCTTCTCCATTTTTATTTTCCTGAGTTTATCTTTGAGCGCCAACTTCCTCTAGTCACTCTTGCTTTGGAACAAGTCTGTCAAATCTTTCCACATCAATAATGGAAAATATTTACCATGAAGGCTAGACACTATGTGATTAGTCACACCTTCCAACAGAATCCTTCGACATTTTGCTGTCTTCTTTTGCCATGCGTCAAGTGCGACAACATCACTAGAAGCAGGTTTTGGAATTTCTGCATCTATGAACTCCTTCAACCCATTATCCTCCAGCATCACCTCCATCCTGTCCTTCCATGAAATATAATTCAAGCTACCCTCAAGGGCATACTCCAATCACAATCCGTTAAGACATCTCAACTTCGACACCAAGAAAAAACTACTGCAAATTGAAATTCCACCAACACAAAACTCAACCGCTTTAATGATTTTCAATTGCTCCAAAAAATGATCGACGCTCTGATACCATGTAGAAATTATATAACTGATATTTTATATGTCTAATATTCTCCTTATCATACACTATTTGACTTCTTGCACAATACAGAATCTATTCCACCATTGATCATCACATGCGGAAATTAAATCAATTGCATGCACACATTAAAACCATAAAAATTCACACACATTAACACAGTGATTTACAGGAAAGCTTGAAGCTAAAAACCCCAACTATCTGTATATAATATATGTCATAGAGATCATGTAACAATCCTCATACAAAGCTTCTCACAAGCTCTCATTACAATACAATCGCTACACACTAATCAGGTCCTGATCTAGCAAATCCGTGCACCGATCCTCTGCCACCTGCTAGCCTACCTCTACTGTGCAATCCCTGCTGAAGAATGGCTCTAAATGAACTTGAATCCACCTGGCTTGCACTGCGCAATCCTCATTGGCATCTCCATCAATGTGTGGTGCGAACTCATGCAACACTATAGTCACAACTGATAGTCACACTTGCTCTTTCACCTACCTCTCCACTGGTCTCCACTGAAACTGTCCATGCACTGTAGTTAACTGATGTATTATTCAGTTGATTAATGAGTTAATATTTAGTGAATTAATTATTAATTAGTTCAAACCACTCTCACTAGTTTATCAATCAGTTAGACTAGATACAACTAGCTCAACTGTGTCTAACTGAGTTAAACTGAACACAACTCCACCAAACTCTGTCACATGAGTTCTAACTGAAGTCTCCATGCAATAGCTCCACTTAACCCTCAGGAATAGCGTAATTCTTTCTGTCAGCTCCTATGCCACATCTGTGCACTTAAATAAAGTGCTCCAAGAGAATAAGATAATTTTTATAGTCCAAATATTATTAAGAGCTAATAATATTCGACATATCTATTTTTAGACTGGAAATCTAAAAATAGATTCCACCCAATATGTCTAAAAATAGAAGTCCATCTATTTTTCCAACTTGACCAACCATCCACAAATAGCATCCTACAACTCATAGAATATGATCGACATGTCTAAAAATAGACTTTGTGCCAAAAATAGCCTGCGGGCCCACTTATTGAAGGTGACTCTTTTCACTAAGCTCATCATCTTGTTGCAATCTCAACAAATCATTGATAGGTTCGAGATGGATCTACAAAGTAAAGCAAGCTGCTGATGGGAGCATTGAGAAGTATAAGGCAGGATTTGTTGCCTAGTGCTTCTCACATATCGAGGGGATAGACTATGAAGAAACCTTGGCACCTGTCGCAAGGTATTCTTCCATACGGACCATCCTTGCTCTCTCAGTGCAGATGGGTTGGCACATTCATCAGATGGATGTGAAGACTGCGTTCCTCAATAGAATCTTTGAGGAGGAGGTGTACATTGAGCAACCCGAAGGATTCAAAATCTTCAGTAGCGAGTTGCATGTGTGCAGGCTCAAAGAGCGTTGTATGGGCTAGACAAGCACCTCGTGCTTGGTACACACAGATAGACAGTTATTTCACTAGAATTGGTTTTGCTAAGAGTGAGGCGGATCCAAACCTATACCAGATTGTGGTGGAGGGTAATATTTTGATCATTATGCTTTATATAGATGATTTAATACTAATGGGTGATGAACTGTTGATACACTCATGCAAGGTCGATCTTGCAAAGGAGTTCACGATGAAGGACTTGGGCCTCCTTCATTATTTCCTAGGATTGGAAATTTGGTAGCGAAAAGGTGAACTGTTTGTGTCTTAAGGAAAGTATGCCTGGGAGATACTTTCACATGCAAGGCTGCAAGCCTATCGACACTCCTCTTCTTGGTGGTTGGAGGAAGGAGGATGCTACATCAGCAGAGGTAGTGGATGCCACTTTTTATCAACAGTTGGTTGGTTCACTCATGTATTTAGTCAATACAAGACCAGACATATGCTATGCGGTGAACCAGCTTTCACAAGCGATGGTGAAGCCTACCAAGCTCTTCTGGAAGGCAAGAAAGCATGTCCTGAGGTATCTCAGGGGCACATCTGAGTATGGATTTTGGTACAGACAGTCGGATGAGGTGAAGCTACATGGCTTCATGGATGCAGATTGGGCAGGAAGCCCAACCGATAGAAAGAGCACATCTGGAGGGATTTTTGAGATCGGATCTACAACAGTTTCTTGGTACAGCAGCAAAAAAAGATCCATGGCACTCAGTTCAGTGGAGGCTGAGTATATGGCAACAATTTTGGCTGCATGCGAGGCTATATGGATGAGGAAGATCATGGTCAGGTTGTTCGGTTCTCATTTAGATCCTACTATGATATATTGTGATAATCAGAGTTGCATTAAACTCTCAGTTAATCCAGTATTTCATGATAGATATAAACATTTTTACATCCAGTACCATCATATCAAAGAATGTGTGTAGCAGAGGATCATGTTGCTTTCTTACATTCCTACGAAAGATCAGGATGCAGATATTCTGACGAAGGCGCTCACCAGGAGAAAATTCAGATACCATAGAGACAGGATCGGGGTGGAAAATAATCCCTATCTTGTTGAGAGGGAATGTTGATATTCAAAAAGATGATGAGCTCAGTGAAAAGATTCGCCTTCACTAAGTGGGCCCACAGGCTATTTTTGGCACAAAGTCTATTTTTAGACTATGTCTATTTTTAGACATGTCGATCATATTCTATGAGTTGCAGGATGCTATTTGTGGATGGTTGGTCAAGTTGGAAAAATAGATGGAATTCTATTTTTAGACATATTGGGCGGAGTCTATTTTTATACTACTGGTCTAAAAATAGATATGTCGAATATTATTAGCTCTTGATAATATTTGGACTCTAAACAACAAATTATTCTCTTGGAGCACTTCAGTTTAGTGCACAGATGTGGAACAACAGCTGACAGAAGGAATTACGCTATTCCTGAGGGTTTACTGGAGCTATTTCATGGAGGACTCAATTAGAACTCAAGTGGAAGAGTTATGACACAGTTGGAAGAAGTAGTTATGGAGTTGTATTTAGTTTAACTCAGTTAGACTCAATTGAGCTAGTTTTATCTAGTCTAACTGATTGATACACTAGTGAGAGTGGAGTGAATTAATTAGTTAATTAATTCATAAATAATAACCTATTAATCAACTAAACAATACACTCGCTAACCATGAAGAGAGAAGCAGGCTTTAGTGACATCCGTAGTGAGAGATAGGCAGGGCGGGCAAGTGAGACTATCAGTTGTGACTATAGTGATGCATTGATTGAATCCAACACTCAGTGGAGATGCCAATGAGGATTGCATGAGCAAGGCTGAAGAAATTTGAACTCATTTAGAGCCATTCTTCAGCAGGGATTGCACAGTAGAGGCAAGCTAGCAGGTGGCAAAGATCGGTGCATGGATTTGCAAGATCGGGCCTGATCAGTGTGTAGCGATTGTATTGTATTGAGAGCTTGATATGATCAGCTTTGTATGAGGATTGTTACGTGATCTCTATGACATATATTATATACAGATAGTTGGGGTTTTCAGTTTCAAGCTTTCCTGTTAAAAAAATGTGTTAATGTGTGTGAATTTTTATTGTTTCATGTATGCATTGCAATCTTGATTTAATTTCCGCAAATGATCAATGGTGGAATAGATTCTATATTTTGCATGAAGTTAAAATCGTGTGAGATTAGGAGAATCTTGGACATATAAAACATAAGTTATATAATTTCTACGCAACGAAAGGCTTTTTTGTCTGCAATTGGTAGAGTTGATCCTGCCGATACTAGCCTTCTTGCTTTCGATTTAGAGAATTTCGTTCCACGACTTCCACATCATATTACGCTTATTATCCAAGTGGTTATTAATGGTCTCGATATCCATCGAGCAGTTGTGGATGAGGGTGCATCAACCTGTGTCATGTCATCTTCTTGCTGGAAAGCTATTGGTTCTCTAGCCCTGAATTCATCACCAAATGCCCTCGAAGCATTTGATGGAAGGGAATCAAAGTCTTTAGGTGTTCTCGCTAGTTTACCAATTACCTTGAAATGGAAGACAATCAATGTCGAGGTAGAAGTAGTTGATGCCAAACTCAATTATAATATTCTCCTAGGTCGTAGTTGGACTCATGCCATGCTATGTGTTCCGTCCACTCTCTTTCGTGTTCTGAAATTTCCACATGAAGGAAATATTATTACTGTTGATCAATTTCCCTTCTTCACCTCTTCTTCCAAGAACAACGTTCCGTATCTGGATAAGTTTCCTACTCCCTACGAGAGCGTAGGGCCAGGCCTTTTCAAGGATCCTGCCCTCATGGGTATTTTTCCTCCTCCTCCACTAAACACTGTTCATATCAATATGATCTCTCAGTCTGATGATCCATGGATTATCCCTTCACCTGAATAGATCGATTATTTTGGAGATTCAATGTCATTGAGTCTAATTGAGATTGAATATTGCGAGCTCATTACGGCTTTGGACACTTCATCTTCCGATGGTGCTCCTTTGAGCATGTCTCTTGACCTTTATTCTCAATCCCCCTGGCTTGGTGATCCAGATTTGCCTGATCCTTTGAAAGAAGTGTTTCCCTTCGATGAGGCCATCATGGAAACCATGTCTCTTGAAGAGCTGCCATGGGATGATAGTCATCATCCTTCCTCATTTATGCCTAGTATCGAGGCCGTGTCTACGTGTCTTGAGTGATTTGTGTCTCAGGTTCCTTCTCCTCCGCTTCAAATGCCGGTTTTGACACATGAAATTTTTATGGAAGGTAACTTGACTAATATTACACAGACAATGCCTATTGACATTTCTGTTAAACTAGGAATCGTCGAGAACATCCATATTGGGGTCACTTGTTCTTCCGATGAAGTCCAAGTTTACACTAGCCTTTTCCGCAAGTTCCGTGATGTCTTTGCTTGGTATTATGAAGAAATGCCTTGCATTGATCCTAGTATAGTGGTGCATGAAATTCCTACTTACCCTAGTTCCAAACTTGTTCGCTAGCGTCTTCGTCCTGTGCACCTTAGAAAAGCTACTGTCATTAAAGGTGAAGGTGAAAAGCTTCTCAGTGATGGTTTCATTTATCTGATTCCCTTGACATAATTGGTATCTAATATTGTTCCTGTAGATAAGAAACAGAGAACGATTCGGGTCTGCATTGATTATCATGATATCAATCGAGCTTGTCCTAAGGATAATTATCCTACTCCCTTTATTGATCAAATCATTGATGACTATGCCGGGAGTGAGATTTTTTCCCTCATGGAAAGTTTTTCTAGTTATAATGAGATTAACATTCTACCAATTGATCAACATAAGACCACCTTCATCTGTCCTTGGGGTACCTTCGCATATAAGAAGCTCCCTTTTGGCTTAAAGAATGTTAGAGCCACATTTCAGTGAGCGATGTTGTATGATTTTCACGATATTCGTCACATCATTCAACCTTATCTGGATGACCTTCCGGCTCATTCAGCTAAGCATAGGGATCATCCTAACTATCTTCGTTAGATTTTTCTTCATTGTCGGTGCTACAACATTCGGCTTAATTCGCACAAGTGCATCTTCTGCATTGATTCTGGTAGACTCTTGGGGTTTATCGTGTCTAAATATGGTACTCACCTCAATCCTCTCAAGGTTGAGGCTTATGTCAATCTCCCTTCTCCCTCCTCATTACATCAATTGCAGAGTTTGCAAGGGAAGGCTAATTTTCTACGCTGTTTCATACCTAACTATGTAGAAGTACCTAAAGGATTCACATGATTATTAAAACAAGGCGTCCCATTTTGTTGGATTGAAATTGCTCAGAAGTCCTTTGATGCACTAAAGACATTTCTTGTCAATGCTCCTCTGCTGCGTCCTCCAAATTATCATTGTGATTTTTCCCTCTATTTAGCTGCCTCTTTCAGCATGATTTCCATGGGTCTAGTACAAGACGATGATGACGGTAATGAGCACATTATTTATTACTTGCCTCATAACCTTCTCAACCTTGAGACACACTATGCACATGTTGAGAAGTTAGCGTTAGCTGCAGTTCAGGTAGTTCAACGTTTTCGTCATTATATTCTTTTGCGTACTGTGACTGTGATTTCTGATTGCAACCCTATGACCTATATATTGTCTCAAAAATTGCTAGGGGGAAAATAATCGAAGTGTATTTTCATCCTCCAAGAGTTTGATTTGGAATTTACTGCTGCCAAGTCGAAGAAATTGTTAGTATTTTATGATTTGATATGTTCCCTCCCTTCAGACTCTGCTCCATCTCGTTCTGAGGAATACATTCCAGACGACATGCTTTTCTTCATCAGCACTCTCGATCCTTGGCATGGTGATATCATTGTCTATCTCCACACTTCTACTTTCAGAATCTGAGTTGACGAAGGATGCCCGCCGACGCATCTGTCATCAATCGCAACCTTATCTTATAGTCAGAGATACGCTCTATCGTGTCAGATTGGATTCCGTACTTCGCCGATGTTTGACTCTTGAGGAAGATGAGAAAGCCCTAAATGATTGTCATAGTGGCACCTATGGTAGTCACATGTCTAGTTATGCCACTGCACAGAAGATTCTTCTTGATGGTTATTTCTGGCCTTCTATCTTCAAGGACTGCATTGCTGTAGTTCGTAAATGTCATGATTTCCAGGTCTACCAACGCAAGATTCGTGTGCTTCCTGTAAATCTTCATTTTTTCGCTACTTTTGGTTCCTTTACGAAGTGGGGCATCGATTTTATGACGTGTAACCCTCACTCGGCTGGGAGGCATGCCTATATTATCATAGCCGTGGACTACTTCACCAAATGGGCCAAAGCAATGCCTACACTTGCCGCTGACGGTAAGACAACTGCTCAATTCATATTCACTCACATCATTGCTAGGTTTGGTGTCCCTCAGGCCATTGTTACCAATCATAGTTCTCATTTTCGAAATTATATGGTGGTAGAGTTGACTTCTAAGTTGGGTCTGTGTCACAACAACTCAACGCAGTACTATCCTTAGGCCAATGGCCAGGTTGAAGCCGTGAAAAAAGTTCTTGTTACTATGCTTCAACGTACAATTGGGATCCACAAATACAATTGGAATCTCATGTTATTTTCGGCTTGTTGGGCATACTGAACCTCAGTTAAGTATGCAATCAGATTCACTCCTTTTCAGTTGGTTTATGGTCTGGAAGCTACTCTTCCGATTGAGTGTGAAATACCTTCACTCAAATTAGCTGTTGAATTACTGCCAAACACTTATCCAGAAGAAGAGCATCTCCTTTACTTAGAAAGGTTGGATGAAACCCGCCGCTTTGCTGCTCTAGTTATCAAAGCACAAAAGAAGCAGTTCAAAGCTAATTTTGACAAATCAGTTTTCCCTCGTTCCTTCGTTTAAGGAGATCTCGTCCTCCTGTACGACCAAGTTCATGATAATCTTGGGCAGGAAAATTTCAACCCATGGGGCATGGGCCCTACATTATCAAACGTGTGTTGCAGAATGGGGCCTATGAGCTCACTGATTACGAAGGTCATCCTCTAGAACAACCCAGAAATGGGTTGTATCTCAAAAAATATTATGCATGAGTCATTCATGCATGATTTGTGTACATAGGTGTTGTTTTCATTTTTGTACATGTTTTGGTTTGCTGTGCTTTGTGATCATTTTCCTGCTTATTGGGTCTTTCTTATTGTGCAGATGTCTATTACCCCTTATGTCAGTTTCGCGGATAGTGCTTCCCATAGTACCAGGAATTTGTCTTCAACAACCTCGGTAATTTATGATTCTACTGGTGCATTGATAGATCTGCAAGGTATTTGTCTAGGACAAACTACAAACAATGTCATTGAATATAGTGTTGTCCTTGAATTATTAACCGAGGTGATCAACCTCGACATATGCGCATTGCTTGTAAATCTAGATTCACAACTTGTTGTCCTCAGTTCAATGGTCATTATTCGGTTAGAAACCCGTACATTCTGAGACTGTATTTACGTGTTCATTTGCTAGAAAGACATTTTGATTTTATTACATATCAACATATTCCTAGATGAATGAATGCATTAACTGATGCAGTGGCCAACATTGTATTAAATAGACATTTGCATAATTTGTAAAATCATCATCATATGTAAAAGATCCATGTAGGAAAATAGATGTATATATATTTATATATATTGAATGTTTGCATTAGTGTGCATCATAAATTCAAAAAATATGTGTGTTTCTGTTACATCCCGAGACACCATGTCTCTCAAAATATGCAGATATAAAACCTAGGTATCTAATCGACGTGATGCTGATGGTAGCATGTCACTGCCCGTACGAGCCGCCTCAACAAGTGGTGAATGTGGCTTGGCACCCCTATGGTATGTCTCGGGTATGCATGAGGAACATCGTCGAATCGTGCATAGTCCGAGACTCCACATGTGATTCCCTATAGGTTGCACATGATCTCATCGTCCTCGCCTCCCTTGCCATGAGGGTCAAAATTGCAAGGGATTCGCCTCGCTATCAGAGACATGCCTATGGGTCTCTATGGGGAAACATCTGCAAGTGCATGGATTTAACTTTAGAACATACATAATTAAAAAAAATCATAACACTCATGAAAATTAAAAAATGAGTCTTACCCAAATCTTCATCCCAATCCTCTCCCTCTGGGAGTGGGAGATTTGGATCACCAGTAAAATTTGTACTAGAGTAGGGCCAGTCATCCACGACGATCAACTGTCGGTGGAGCCAATCAAAGAACTCTAATCTCTAGGACATCTGTTGACCGCCCCCTGCCCTTGGCATTAGAGCTACCCACTGGGCCATCTTTGGTTCCCTCGCTAGTGGTGATGGGACTATGACCTCTTGATGCTGGAATATTGGTAGTTGTTCTAGAAAGAACGATACTAGGATAGACCCATAAACGAATTGCTTCAATTTGGTCTTCTTGCACTTTGTTAGCTAGCATTTCATGTTGATTGTGACGACCTCTACCCAGTTGTAGATGGTCGACGTCAAACAGTCTACAACAAGAAGCAACTGTGTCTTTGTTGCTTTGTGCGGTGCTTGCGATCCTGCAGCTCATGTGATGGTATGTAGCACTACTTTTAGTGCCAAGTCTAGGATAGTCTGGATATCTACTTTCCCACTTCCTGATCCCTTCCATGCCCCTCAACATACCCTATCATCACCATGGAAATGTTCTCTTTTCAAGTTTGGTTTCCGATTAGGATTGGTGCTTCTCCCCTCCACGATAATCCTGTTATGAAGTAGACATCAGAAACATCAATCTCGAGTTCCTGATATCGAAGGATGAAATTTTATTGATTCTCATCCAAAATGCTGATCAAATATTGTAGCAGCTCTGGTTGAGCTCAGAGACATGGTTTCAAGAAGAAATTCTTCAGTCCAAAGTATTTGAGAGCTTCCATGCATCTCTCATTTTCCATGGCAAGCTCATCCTCTTCACTGTGCTCCCGTTCTTTCCATTTGATTACCATTTTTCCGCTTTCTACCTACAAACATGTTCATATGGACAGTATTAGTTGTTTTAGAAGCTTGGATTTGTAAAAAAATGGGTCTTTAACACGCATTTTTTAAAACAAAAATGGTGTGCGCGCTTGGTGCGACTGTTTCTCAAACAGTCGCGCCAATGGGCGCGCCCTAGTTTAGAAAAACCCCAAAAATCAAAATTGAGGGTTGCAGGCAGTAAAAGAGGACTTAAAATGAAGGGAAAGATATCAGATCTTACCTAAGACTGACGGATTTGAGTTTGGTCTGCCTTATTGTCTGCTATCATCGCCGCAAAATCGTAGTGTAAAATGGGTGACTATTGCTCCACAAGAGGTAAAAAGTGAAAAGTAATTATTTTTACCATTTTTGGCATTTTATAACTTTTCACAACCTTAATTAGGTTTTAATACGTATTTTTTGATTATTTTATTATATTATTTTCGAGAAATGGGTTTTACATGTGTCTCTTATGCAGCGACAGGTTTTCAGGCCATAGTGATGAAGTAACGAGTTATATTCTATACTTTTTCGGACTCGGTAAAAACACGAAAAATTCACTACTGGAGTCATCTTTCAGCTCTTTTCTGACTCTCTAAAATTGAAAAGATTGCTGAGATTCTTGTCATTTTGAACTCGATAAATGGTTGCAAAACGATTTCTACCCAGTATACGTTTAGCCCTTTTTCGGGCTGGGATAGATTATTTACGAAAAGGGAATACCTCAGCCTATTGTGACTAAGAGGTTCTTTTAGAAATTGTTTTCTACCATTTTGGATTTGAGAGACTATTTACGAAAAGGGCTACGTTGGAGTTTTCTTTTTTGCCTTCTTTTCAAACTCTCTAAACATGAAAATATGCCGAGTTCTCCTTTTTTCAGACTTGTTAAACCCTGATGACATCGGACTTCGTCGCCATGACATTACTCGAGTTCCTACTTCCTAGGGCTCGTAAAATGTATTAGGTTGGATTTTTTCGAAGGAAAAACTTACATTGCAAGAATATGCTATCCCCTTCAAGCTTGTTTTAAAAAATAATTAGGGTACTTGCCAGAAATGGTGGGGGAAAATGGAACCAAGTTTTAGTTATGTTGGCAGTATGTCGCTCTTGAACATGGCACTTGTCTACATTCGTGTCAGGTTGGGGACATCTCATTTCGTCATTTTTTCCTCCATGGGTTTGGGTAATCTCTTTTTACCTCTCATCTACTCTTTGCCACATCATCATGACCTCAGATCCCTTGATGTCAAATACTCCCAAATCCAGTGTCGTGTCACTGATATGTTCAAGAGAAGTTTGCCTCTACAGTTTTAAACCTTCCTCTGATTCTCTGTTGGTCCTGATTCACTATCATCATGTTCCTTTGTCTTGTATCGATGACGTGGGAAACATTATGGCCCACCTTCGACTGGGTCACTTCCTGTCAGCTTCAACTCATTATCTAGGAATTTGATCTAAAGACTCCCTTTCGGCACCTTGGAGCCTACATGCCTCAATGGCAGGTTCTTGGCATTCGACGCAAGGTCCATATCATTGGCCTTCGATTGAGCGATTCTTGTTGAGATTCAACAAGATGATGAGCTTAGTGAAAATAGTCGTCTTCACTAAGTGGGCCCGCAGGCTATTTTTGGTGCAAGTCTATTTTTAGACATGTCGATCATATTCTATGAGTTGCAGGATGCTATTTGTGGATGGTTGGTCAAGTTGGAAAAATATATGGACTTCTATTTTTAGACATATTGGGCGGAATCTATTTTTAGATTGCCAGTCTAAAAATAGATATATCGAATATTATTAGCTCTTAATAATATTTGGACTATAAACATTATCTTATTCTCTTGGAGCACTTCAGTTAAGTGCACAGATGTGGCACAGGAGCTGACAGAAGGAATTACGCTATTCCTGAGGGTTTAGTGGAGCTATTGCATGGAGGACTTCAGTTAGAACTCATGTGACAAAGTTTGGTGGAGTTGTAGAAGTAGTTGGTGGAGTTGTGTTCAGTTTAACTCAGTTAGACACAATTGAGCTAGTTGTATCTAGTCTAGCTGATTGATACACTAGTGAGAGTGGTGTGAATTAATTAATAATTAATTCACTAAATATTAACTCATTAATCAACTGAAGAATACATCAGTTAACTACAGTGCATGGACAGTTTTAGTGGAGACCAGTGGAGAGATAGGTGAAAGGGCAAGATGACTATCAGTTGTGACTATAGTGATGCATTGATTGCATCCAACACTCAGTGGAGATGCCAATGAGGATTGCGCAGTCAATATTGGAGAAATTCGAGTTCATTCAGACCCATTATTCAACAGGGATTGCGCAGTAGAGGTAGGCTAGCAGGTGGCAAAGATCGGTGCATGGATTTGCTAGATCGGACCTGATCAGTGTGTAGTGATTGTATTGTACTGAGAGCTTGATATGATCAGCTTTGTATGAGGATTGTTACATGATTTATATGACATATATTATATACAAATAGTTGGGGTTTTCAGCTTCAGGCTTTCCCATTAAACAACTGTGTTAATGTGTGTGAATTTTTATGGTTTCATGTGTGCATTACAATTGATTTAATTTCCGCATGTGACGATCAATGGTGGAACAGATTATGTATTGTGCATGAAGTTAAAATAGTGTGTGATCAGGAGAATCTTGGACATATAACATATTAGTTATATAATTTCTACAATTATTTGGGTGTTCGACGTCAAATCACCATTCACATTTCGCGGATTGTACCTTTCGTACCTTGAGGGCCATTGCCATTATTGGTTGTTTCTCTCACATTTGTTAAAAAATTTCATCGTTGGCGAGTAATCAGATGATTTTCTTGCATGTTCAACTTCAGCTCATATATTCACATGCTTGAAATTGTACTTTTTAGGGTCGAGATGGAGCGCAATACCCTGGGTTTTGCCTGATAAAATCCAGGCTGCAGATTCTTGTGGATTATTATGACTTATTGCATGACTCTTTTCATTGGATGGCTGCAACCATACCTAATTCTATTTGTTGATCCTTACTGTTGGATGGCTATGTCCATACCTCGGATCTCAATTTTTATGTACTCTATTATGGATGGTTACGCCCATACCACATGTTCATGTATTAGAGATATCAGTTGTATTTGTAATTGTAGGTTTACCGACAGTGGTGTTTAATTCAAACACGTTCTCATAAATCATTTCGCCCCTCCCTCTCCCTCAGACCTCATGCTTTAGGGGGCACCTATTACACAATATTTTGTCACTGTCCTTGCAATCCACATCTCACCCATTGGAGGGTCATTTCTGTGATCAATAATTAGTGTCATGCCTTGCAAATACCATCGTTGCATCCCTTTACATGAGAGCAATATTCCTTCTATTGACAACTCCCTGAGCAGAGCTTAAAAACATTTGTTTTTTCCTTGGCACGAGTAGTCAGTTTTTCCCTTGTGCCGATGAGGAAGATTAACACTAGGCCCTGTGCTAGTTGGTGCTCTGTCTTAGTTAGCCACCCGCATTGAGCTGTTTATGGAATGCTTTTTAAAAATAGAGGTGAAGATTCCACCCCAACAACTTCGTGGATGAGTCATTGGGAGTTTTTGGACTGAATAACCATGGAATCCCTCCTTTATTTTATGGTTTCCACTTCTTATGGGAACCTCCTAATGGATAGGCCTCCCTCCCAACTTTGTAGGGATCCTAACCTAATCCTTTTCCTCTATAAAAAGAAGCTATCTCTCCTTTCATAAGCTAGCTGAACATGGAGAATTGAGTACACTATAGCTGAATTGTTCAAGAGATAGAACAAGAAGGAACTTTGTTGAGAGATCTTAAGCCCATGCCCTCATCCCATTCGAATCCCCTGACAAGTATCTGAGACGCGCTTCAGATGAACCCTGCTGGAGGAGAATGCGACGTCAAAGATTTGGTTGTACCTCTTCCTTATATCAATATATACGTGACTATTGTTTGGGTTCCCATTTTGTGTTATGTCGTTTGTTTAATGCAATATTCTTAGCCCTATTTGACTGGCTATTAGTTATGAATGAATTTATTATGTCGTATGCTGTTCTTGTTTACTGTTCTATGTGCAGGTATCTGAGCATGATTGTAGAAGGATTGTGACTTGCCGAGGTAGGAGGGAGAGGCCACCACCACTACAGCCATAATGATAGCGTTGGATTCCAGGTAGGTCGATCTACTGTGTCCTCTTTTCATTCAGTAATTAGGAACCTACACTCTAGCATGTCACTTTGTTTCTAGACCCAATCTAGTGCTAGAGGGATCATCTCTGTCCGCAGAGAGGATTTACCTGCTTAAAAATAGGTTTTTTTTAATATGGAATATGAAATAAATGGATCAAGCTCACAATGAAAGAACAAGGTTAGATCATAAGATGAGATTTCTCTAGGAAGAATGACTCGAGAGGATGGTGTGGCACTATGGTTTCGTGGCGTCAAAGATCTCGACATTTTACTGAGGGTCTTGTTCCTGTAGTGATTACCCATGTTTGCTCGGTGGTCTTTGTATTTTCTTGGCAGTTGGGCTCTGATTGTTAATTGGGCCTGGATGGGTCTCAGTTCGGCTACGGGACTCTACTAGGTGGCTAGGTTTATTGTGAGCCTCCCTCTTTTCTCATTGGTTGGGAATGTACTCTTGTTGTATTCGTTCTGAGTGGTCGAAGTTATCCCTCTGCGAGAATCTTCACTGCTGGGGGCTCCCTTCCCTCACATAGTTTTCAGTGTTGTGTGGGATTTCCTTGTTTGGTCAAAGCCAAGATAGTGGCACCAGCCCAGGCAGGCCTAGTGCTGGATAATATTGTATTGTTTAACATCCTGGTGCCTTCTACTCCTAAGTTTTAGAAATAAGGCCCATTGAAGTTTGTGAAAAGGGTTGATGAAATCCCAAAGATTGTGATAAGCGCCCCTCAAGTATGCTCCTGTGCTTTGAAACTGGATGACCGAGGGATGATAAGTCAGTTCATGGGGCTTTGACCTTCCCTGAGGATGGTTAAAGCCTAGATATAGAATAACTGGAAACCTCTTATCACAGGTGAGGTGATATCTTCTTTTTGCAATAAATGTTTCTTTAAATTCTACTTTTAAAATTGACTGGATAGATATTTAGTGTTCATAAGTGGCCCATACTTTATGGACGCTTAGGGTCTATATTTGGATCGGTGGAGCCCAAGTTTTAATTAAAAAACAGATGTCCCTTCTTTGGTCGCAGTTTGGGTGAAATTTCCCTACCTCCCCATGCATTGTTGGAATGATGCAGCTTTTCGACTATTTGGGAACTCTCTCAAAAAGTATATTGACTACTCTAAGCCTAAGGATGGAATTTTCTCTTATGCAAGGATCGTTGTGGAGTTATACTTGGAAAAATTTCTTCCAGGGGAATTGAATCTTTGCATGGATATTTGTACGCATGTGTAGGAAGTTTAGTATGATAAAATCTCGTTTAAATGTAAGTTGTGCCATGAATATGGGTACTTCGCTAAAATCTTCCCAAAAATATCGGATAGCATGGAAAACCAACCAGGAGAATCAAATGAACAATGGCAGCAAGTTAAAAAAATGGAAACCCAAAGCATAATAATGGGCCAAATCCTAGTCACAAAGCTACCTCCATGGCAGTGGGTCCAAGTCATAAAACACCTCCCCCTCCCAGGGCCTCGCCATTGATGGGGCGAATGGGTCAAGAGGGTGAGAATAGTTTTGTTGTCTTGGCATCCTCTCTCCGGGTAGGTTTCTCTTCACCCCCTCATCATAAAAATTGTAGCATGACAGTGTCAATGAAAGCAAGAGAAGGTCACAAGAATGAAGGAACAAGTTAAGTTTTTGTGAAAGCTCCAATTGAAAAAATTGGGAAAATTTTAGTGGATAGAAACTGGAAGGGTGAGGGAACAATACCCTCATCCACATGATTATTAATCATAGAGATTTTGGGGTCCAAAAGGATTCTAGTGGGGAGGAATGATCAGGTGCTCAGTATATAAGCTCAAAAATGAAAGTGCTCAAAATTGATTGGAAAATGAACAAAAGTGATTGCCCCTCACCAGGAATCCAGCTCAACTTGTTTTGTTGAAAACCGAATCTGGATGAAGAAGTTATAGCCTGCTGACCGCCATTCAGAACAGGCAATTTAAAAAAAAAAAAATTGTAGAACAGTGACAGGTTGATGACATGACAGCCTAGTCAGCATGTAGAGAATATTCTTCAGTTTTTTCCCAGTGGCACTGTGACAAGTGTTGCAACAGGATTCTTCAGTTTGGGTTTGATAAGGTGAAATTTCCCAATGTCCTCCAAGGTTGAATTTGGGTTCATGATGAATTATTGTGTTGGAATTATTTTATTACTATTAAAGTTGGATATATATATATATATATATATATATATATATATATATATATATATATATATATATATATATAGAGAGAGAGAGAGAGAGAGAGAGAGAGAGAGAGAGAGATATTAATATTAATTATTAAATCCAAACCTTATATAACCAAACTCTATATATTTTATTATACCAAAGTTCGAAACATTATATCCAAGGTTCATGGTTTAATTGTATGATATATATGAACATAATGCAATACAATTTATTAATCCAAAGTCGAATATAGGGTTTGGAGCACTTATCAAATGGTGAAAAATGTATGTATAGGGGCGGAGGTTGGGGTCGAACCCGTGAACTCCCCCCAAACATTACCATTTATTACCAACGGACCATGGGGTGGGGCTTGTAAAGCCTCTTTGCCCAACCTCTATTTGAACCATATGAAAAATCTGATACTGGGGTTGGGAGGGGGCCAGCCCCCTCCCCATGTGATTATGCTGCAGAGACCGAGGGAGGAGTATAATACAATGCGTGGATTTAAACTCCTAATAACGAATTATCCCATTAAGCCAAGGTTAACGCTAATTAAAACATGGTTTATGAAAAAAGATTAAGTGAAGTTAAGACGCGATTATCTACAGTGAAGATTAGATTTTTTGCTAATTAATCTAGTTCCTAATTGGTGGCGGAGTTAGTGGAACCACCAATTTCAGCGGAACCACCAGATTGTCAGATTTATCTGTAGTCTTCTCCATATTTGGAGGACATATTGTAGGAAAAATTGAATGAACCATATATTGAGTAATTTTCGACCAATTTTGGCTCAGGAAGAGTCATTCCTAACATATTGGCATGTTATGAACACATTGGAATAGGTTTCAGAGGCAGAGGAGCAATAATATAGGTTTTTTTGGCACTTTGAAGAAAATTGAAGCCTAGGGCCACTAGGAAGGAAGGCCATGCCTAGATCAGCTGAAGGCCAAATGGAGTAAATGAATAGTCATTTCTGATAGATTTCGACATTTAAATAATTGAGATGGCTGAAGGATAATTGTGTATGCATGAAAATAGAAAATTTTTTCACTGATGAGCTTAAATACAAAAGGCCTGGCCAAGGAGGTTAGACCAAGGAGACAGTTTAAGAGGGGTAACCTTCATCAAAATCAAGTGATGGTAGAAATTTGTTGACTAATGATATTTATCCACCGAGATTATCCTAATCACATATCAATTCGAATTCATATGCAACACATAATCTCTTCCACTCAGATCATTACACATGCGGAAATAAAACAAGCGATAGCGCATCAAATCATCATACACATTAACACAGTATGTATGGGGAAATCCTATAGCTGAAAACCCTGCAGCTATATGTGTATATTATAATGGATAAAACATGTAACAACTCAGTACAATACTCCTCGCAAGTACTCAATATTGTCTCATTAAGTTACACACAAACTAGCTTGGTTTTGGACAAGTCACAGGTTCAAAACTCAACCACTAATTTCCTGCCTCTATTGCGCAATCACTGCTGGCCTAATGAGAGATCCAAGGTCCAAAGATCTTGATTGGACAGTTGAATTATCATTGGAAATTGCCTCCAAGTGTGGTGCAAATCTCACATGGAAACCCGATGTCACAACCGATAGTCGTACTACCCTTTCATCTACCTTCTTTCTACATCGGGTTCTCCACCGAACCTGGTCTGATGCACCGTAGTGAATCGATGTTTGAGTTGATTAATGAGTTAATAATTAGTGAATTAATAATTCACGCCACTCTCACTAGTGTATCAATTAGTTAGACTAGATACAACTAGCTCAACTATGTTTAACTCAGTTAAACTGAACACAACTCCACCAACTACTTCAATAACTCCACCAAACTTCTCGCCACTCTAAGTCCTAACCCACCAACCATGGCATGAGCTCTAATTACCCCTAGGAATAGTGTACCTTTTTTGATGCATGAGTAACTTCACAACATTCAAGTGTCTAGGGACCTAAATCCTCAGTTTTAAATATTATTAAGGGTAAATAATATTCTTGCATTTTTATTTTTAGGCCAAATAAAATAGACTTCGACCTAAATGTATAAAAATAGAGGTCCATATATTTTTACCAACATGACCAATACTCCAAGAATAACATACTGCAACCCCTGGACCATGCTCCATATGTCTAAAAATAGACACAGTCTAAAAATAGACTTTGCGCCAAAAATAGCCTGCGGGCCCACTTAGTGAAGGCGACTTCATTTCACTAAGCTCCATCATCTTGCTGCATTTTCAACAGATGGATCAATTGTGATGGTTTTTTTTTTCTTTATGGTGTTGTTGTTAAAATTTTTAATTTAATACTTTATTCTCTTGAATTCACTCATAAAAGTCGGTTAAATTACCTGTTTGACACACATAAACAACAAGGAAACGTATGTACAACAAGCATAAGATCAGCAAATAAATTTTAAATATGAAAGTGAAATTAGCACAGTAAAAATGAAAATTATATTCAGATCAAGTGGGTTGATACAAGGCTTCCATCTCTCCCATTTTATTTATATCATAATGCCAGATGTGCTAAGCAGAAAATTAGAGAAGGATCGGGCTTCTCTTCTCCTTCCGGGAATCAGGTATGAATAAGGCATCATAATCATTAATCATGGGTAGTTTGTAGATGATACAATCTTGTTAGGAGGAACCTCAGTGGTAATTTCCATGCATTTTAAAGGGAATATTGATCAATTCCTATGTGCTTCTGGGGGAGCCATAAATGACAGTAAAAGTCATATTTATAACTGGAACATCTCTCCCCTGAAGGAAAAAAAATAGAAGAAATTATGGGTTTCAGAACAATTAGAGACTGGAAAGACTTTATTTATCTTGGGCTCATATTTTCCTAAGAATATATACTCCCTATATCTAGTAGGAATTCTTGGACAAAATCAAATAAAAAATAGTGAACCGGGGAGGAATTTGGCTCAACAATGCTGGGAGGGTTATCCTTGTGAAATCGATGTTGTCAGTTATCCCTCTATACCAGTTCTCTACCTTGCAAGCTCCAAAGTATGTTCTTCACCAACTGGCGGTCTATATAATAAAGTTTATGTGGGAAGGAGGAAATGTAGAAACCAAAAAATATCATTTGGTGAACTAGAAAACTATAAGAGCGCCTAAACATCATGGATGGTTAGGAATAAGAAACCTAACGTTGGTGAATATGGTAATGGGGGAAAGCTATATTGGATCATGACTAAAAAGTGAGATATTTTGTGGTCGAAGGTGATGCAAGAAAAGTATATCATCCACCATAATGATAGAGCAGTGCACTTGGAAGCCTCGAATGGCTCTCCAATTTTTAAACTTGTGAGATTTTCTTCTGACATAATAGAGACTAACCTTTTTAAAATTTCAGGGAAAGGAGAGACTACAAAAATATTTTAGGATTTGATTTTGGGAATGCATCCTATGGGAGTGGACCTATCCCTAAACCCTTTGAGATATTATTTGGTTCAACATGGGTTAGTTCACCTAGATCAAATTTCAGAATGGGACCTCCAGGGGAAATGGAAGGGATGGATGTTGGAAAACATCCTGGTGCAGAAATTTTCTTTAAGAGATAAGTTTTTCAAGAAATTAAGAGGTTTTTCCCCTATTTCATACTCAATGGAGGACAAATGGGGTTGAAAAAATGTCAAATTTACAATCAAAGAAGGATATTCCCAAGTTTTTTTCAATACCTAGATCCCTCCAAAATCTGGAATTTGGAATACAATTTGGATCTAAAATGCAATCCAAAAAGCAAACTAGTTATTTTGTTGGTTGTTAGCACATAAAAAAATACTCAAACTAGAAAATATACAGAAAAGAGGTCACATTGGTCGATCAAGATGTCTACTATGTGAAAATTTTGAATAATCTATCCCCACCTCTTCCTTCATTGTCAGTATAACAAATAAGTTTGGTTGTTGTGTAACCAGCTCCAAAAATAGAAGAAAAGAGATATCAACGCCTTAGAAATAAGCCTCTTCGAGGGGCAACCTCCAATACATTACATAAATGAACAATTCTTGGATGATACAAATGACCAAAACCTCCTTCTATATATAGGAGTCCATGGGGCCATAATGTAATCCTAGTGGTGCCACAATGTAATCCTAGCCGACCTAACAATAATAATTTAAGGGCACAATAATAACAATATGGGGGTTACAAGGGTACAATAATAAAAATAAGGGGGTTACACTAACAACAATAAGGGACTATACTAGCAATTTAGGGAACCAACATGCCCCTCTCCTTCAAAAAAGAGTTTTCCTCAACGCTTGAGTAGCTCTGGGTGCTTCTGTATAAAATTCTGATCCTCCCATGTAGAATCTTCATGTAAGTTCTTCCACTTGATGAGATACTCTGAAATTGATCGATTTTGTAGCTGTCGAGTTCTTGTTTCCGTGACCACTTCAGGTTCCAATATGATTTTTCCTTCCTCATCAAGTTCTGACAATATTGTTTGAACTGGAAGATTTTCACCTATAACCTTCTTTAAGCATGAAACATGGAAAACTGGATGCACTCGCGAAGAAGAAGGAAGCTCCAATTTGTATGCCATAATACCAATATTTTGCAACACCTTGTAAGGACCATAGTACTTTGGCGATAAATTATTATCCTTCTTAGCTTGCTTGAGAGACATTTGTTTGTGTGGTTGTAGCTGTAAAAATACCCAATCTCCTTTATCAAAACTTCTCTCGCTGCGATGTTGATCTGCCTGTCATTTCATTCGGTTTTGTGCCAAATTCAGGTTATCCTTTAAGAGTTGGAGAACTTCTTGTTGATGCTTGATGTGATCTTCCACTACTTGAACCTTCGAATTTTCCCTTAGATATGATGTGATGGATGGTGGATGATATCCATAAAGTGCCATAAATGGGGTCATTTTTGCTGCAGTATGGAAGGAAGTGTTAAACCACCATTCAGCGAGAGGTAACCACTTGACCCATTGTGTTTGTTTATTAGATACAAAACAATGAAGATATCCTTCCAAACATTTATTTACTATCTCAGTTTGACCATCAGATTGAGGATGATAAGATGAGCTGTGAGCTAATTGAGTACCCAAACAAGAAAATAACTCCGTCCAAAAATTTCCAGTAAAAATGGGATCTCTGTCGCTCACAATAACCTTTGGGCTTCCATGTAGCTTTTGAATTCTGTCCATAAATGTAGTAGCAACTGTACTTGCTTTAAATGGATGAGATAATGCACAAAAGTGTGCATACTTGGTAAGTCTATCAACTACCACCATGATGACACTCTTTCCTTTGGACTTAGGTAAACCCGTGATAAAATCCATTGAAATCTCCTCCCAACGTTGACTTGGAATGGATAAAGGTTGTAGAAGTCCTGGGGTCTTAATTGTTTCCACTTTATTCTGCCGGCAAACCAAACATTCCGCCACAAACTTTCGAATATCAGATTTAAGGCCATCCCAAAAAAATTCTTTCTTCACCCTGTGGTAAGTTTTTAAAAATCCTGAGTGTCCTCCTAAAGGAGAAGTGTGCAATTCCAGAAGAATCTTTTGTTTTAGTCGGGAATTCTTACAAAGATATAAGCGATCTTTGTACCATAAGGAATCATTTTTCCAACTAAATGTATCAGATGTACTAGGATCTTGCTGCAACTTTTGAATGAGTGTCCATACATCTTGTCCTTCTTCCATTCATCTCTTGCTTCAGTTATCCAATCTGGTTGGATAATAGAAATGGCACAAAGCAATGCTTCCACCTCTTCATTCTTTCTTGAGAGTGCATCTGCAACAACATTAAGCTTTCCTTTTTTTAAGATTATTTCAAAGTCATAACCCAACATCTTTGTGACCCATTTTTGCTGCTCTTCGGAAGATAGTCTTTGTTCCAAAAAGTGTTTAAGACTATCATGATCAGTTTTTACCTTGAAGTGTCTTCCCATTAGGTAAGTTCTCCATTTCTTTAGTGCATGAAGTATTGCTAACATTTCCTTCTCATAAATAGGTTTCTGTAAATACTTTCCTTTGATTGGACGACTTTCAAAAGCAATGGGTCTTCCTTCCTGCATTAAAACTGCACCAATTCCATTTCCTGAGGCATCACATTCCACAATAAAGGTTTTTGTGAAGTCTAGCGTAGCTAAGACCGGTGCTAGGCACATTGCCTCTTTAAGACGTTCAAAGGCCTTAGTTGCTTCAGGAGTCCATGAAAATGCATCTTTCTTCAATAATGTTGTTAGAGGTGCTGCTATTCTCCCATAATTCTTAACAAACTTGCGATAATACCCTGTTAACCCGAGAAATCCTCGCAACCGCTTTATGGTTGTGGGGACTTTCCATTCCTTAATGGCTTTAATTTTGTTAGGGTCTACTTTAACACCCTCGTGAGATACAATATGACCCAGATATTCCACCTCTTGTACTCCAAAGAAACATTTGGATGTTTTAGCATATAATTGTTTCTCCTGCAATAGTTTGAGCACCCTGTCAACATGTTCAACATGATCCTTCCAAGACCTACTGTAGATTAGTATATCATCAAAAAATACTAGCACAAATTTTCTAAGGAAGGGTTTGAAAATGGAATTCATCAACCCTTGAAATGTAGAAGGTGCATTGGTAAGGCCAAAAGGCATGACCAAAATTCATAATGACCCTCATGAGTTTGAAATGCTATTTTTGGAATATCTTCAGTCTTCATTCTAATTTGATGATATCCTGAACGAAGATCCAACTTGGTAAAATAAATTGCTCCATGTAATTCATCCAATAATTCATCAATCACAGGAATGGGAAATTTGTCTTTAATGGTGAGCTTAATGAGCTCCCTATAATCCGGACACATTCGCCATGATCCATCCTTCTTGTGTACCAACACTACAGGAGCAGAGAAAGAACTTTGACTGGGTTGAATTATACCCGCTTCTAACATTTCTGCAATCATACGTTCAATTTCGCTCTTTTCGAAGTAAGGATATCTATAAGGCCTGATGTTTGGAGGAACACTTCCTGGAATCAAATGAATAGCATGATCATGATCACGAATAGGTGGGAGTCCTTTGGGAGTTTCAAACACCTTGGAATGATTGTCCAAGACTTGCTGGAGATCTGCAGAAATAGATGATTTTGATGTCGGAACTTCTAGTGAGCATAATTGTGCAATTACGCCTCGTTGTTCTTTCTTTAGAAGCTTTGTCATGACATTAGAGCTTATTATCCTTCCTGGCTTCCCTTCAATACCCCGTAATTTGACTTCCTTTCCTTCTAAAAAAAATTTCAAGAAAAGTTCTTGAAAATTAAAAGCTACCATCCCCAAAGATTGTAACCATTGTACTCCTAGTACAACATCAGCACCTCCCATAGGAATGGAAAGCATTGAACTATTCAATACATATTCCCCCATGGTTAGCTTGATATTATGGCATTTTCCAAAGCAATTTATAGTTCCTCCATTTGCAACCATCACTTGACATTCTGGTGTTGGGTATAGGAAACAATTCAATTCCTTGGCTACCTTAGAATGAATAAAATTATGGGTGCTACCTGAATCAATCAACACTATTACCTTTTTCTTCTTGATATGTCATTCTATCTTGAGAGTTTGAGGAGTGGTAATTCCTGCCAATGCATTACACGATATGGTCGGATTCATTTCTTCCTCTTCTAGGGCTGGTTCCTGGTGTATATCCTCTTCTTGTTCATTTTCTTCTTCCTCTTCACAATCTATGTAAAATAATTTCTTCTCAGCACACTTATGACCTTTAGTGTATTTGCTATCACAACCGTAGCAAAGCCCTTTTGCTCTTTTTTCTTCCAATTGTTGTGGTGTCAACCTTGTAGGTTGTGGAAATCTAGGAGTAGCAACACTTCCTTCTTTATAGAAGTGAGTGGTAGGCTTCCTTGTCGCCATAATTTTACATTCAATTTTTCTTGCCAACCTGAATGCCTTCTCCAATGAATCAGGTTCCAAAACGCGAACTTCATGTTGGATGTTATCCTTTAAAGTGCATATGAAGAGATCAATCCTGTGTTCCTCTGGAATATCAGTTACCCTTATATTCAATTTTTGGAAGTCCTCAATGTGCTGCCCCACTAAACCCTTTTGTTTGAGATTTATCAATTGGCTAAAGAAGGTGTTGCCCTTTGTATCCTCATAATGTGCTATCATTTCCTCCGTAAAAATTGACCAAGTGACAATTTTTTTACGGGAGAAAAGCCATCGATACCATACAAATGTATTTTGTTCTAAATGTAAAGTTGCAATGCATACCTTTTGTGTTTTTTGCACGTTATGGAGATCAAAATATTGCTCCATCTGTAGTATCCATGTTACAGGATCCTTTCCATCAAACTTCCTCATATCCATCTTTGGAATATGGTGGTTCTTCCCGCCAACATTAGAGTTTATGAAATCACGTTTAACATTTATTTTGTTCTCATCATGAGGTTCTTCTACTATCTTTTCACCATTAGGAAACATTTCTTGTATCAACTTTGTCAAACCTTCGATGTCTACTTTTAGATCATTCTTCATGTTTTCCATGTTGTCTTTCATGTCATCCATCTTAGCTTCCATGCTAGCTTCCATGCCATCCATCTTAGCTTCCACGCCTTTCTTCAAAACTTCTATTTCATTTTTTGTTGCTCTTTGCGAGAGCGAAATTTGGTGCACTTGCTCTTGTAATTTTGATAGATCATGTTGCAATTCTTATTCTTCATGAGTCATAGTAGAGCCTTTTGAAGGCTTAATGGGTGTTGAATTATTTTTATGGGGCATATTTTAGAACCCAATACTTATATCTATTCTACAATATGCCCTTGGGATCAATTCAAATTGATTCTTCAAACAAGACTTATGCAATTCGGAAAAAACATACAGACCCTTTTCTTGCTTTTAAGGAGCTCGATATTGAAATTGGATTATCTCTATGATTACAGTACTTCAATATTTGAATTTTGGTACCAACGTAGCCCTTTGAATTATCTTTCAAATGCCACAGATCTGAACTGATTTGGATTCTCCAAGACAAAGTTGTGTCCAATCTCCCACAATGACCTAATTATGGACTAGTTCAGTAGAGCGAACTTGTATGACTTTCCACATGTCACTGTTTCATCCTTCAACTCTAAAATTGATATCGAAGAAACTAAATTCTATTTACTTGTGACCACTTTTTACGACACTCCAATCTGATCCTCAGAGAGAGAGAGTTATGAATCTTTTCCCACGATCACATCTTTGAGATGAAATTCGGGAGCCTGAAAAAGCACTACCTTCCATAGATCATATCTCCGAAACTATTGTGAACCAAGCTTTGAAATTTTTTGACGAGTTTCCTCAGGATTTTGGCTTTGCACCCTAAAAATTTTAGATTCTGAAACTTCGTAGAAAAAAAGTTATAGTGAAAATGTGTTTAGAGCGGCGAAACCCTAGAATCCAAACCTCTGATACCAAATGTTGTGTAACCAGCTCCAAAAATAGAAGAAAAGAGATATCAACACCTTAGAAATAAGCCTCTTTGAGGGGGAAACCTCCAATAAATTACATAAATGAACAATTCTTGGATGATACAAATGACCAAAACCTCCTTCTATATATAGGATTCCATGGGGCCATAATGTAATCCTAGTGGGGCCACAATGTAATCCTAGCTGACCTAACAATAATAATTGCCAAGTACACACAATATGGGGGTTACAAGGGTACAATAATAACAATAAGGGGGTTACACTAACAAAAATAAGGGACTATACTAGTAATATAGGGACCTAACATTGGTCGGTTGCTCTGGGTCTGCTATTCCTCATAACTAGGTGTCCTTCTAATCTCCTTCAATTCCTTGACTCTTCGCCCAAATTTTATTCGGGATCCCTTTAGGCCAAAAACACCTTCAAGGATATTTTTATTTCTCTTCCCAAGTATTTTACTAGAAAATATGGTTATCAAGGAATAAACCGATCTTCAGATTGTCTCGTGTGACTTCTAGAATCATAGTCGTCAAAGCGTTATTGTCATGTATGGAGTTTCATCACCTGAAAATAGACTCATATTTGGATTAGGTTGAATCAACATGGATTACCCCTTGGGTCAGGTTGGTGGCATCATTGTCTCTGGAAAAAGTTCCTCCTCGATGCCCTTCTTGGTTTCTTAGACTGTCTTCTAAAAGGCTTATAAATTGGATGCAAGCAATGAAAATATGGATTCTACAATTTGATGGAGCATCAAAAGGAAACCCCAGGGTGGAAGGAGGGGGACGTATTCTGATTAATCCTAAAGGAATCATAGAATATATATTTGCATGGTGACTAGGAAAAAAGACAATTAATCAAGCCAAGGCTTATGGATTGTTCCTCGGGCTATATTTGGCTCGGAAAAAGGGAATAAAGGACATGTCTATCCTATCGGACTCCCTGATTATTATAAATCATATGAAATATGATTCATCAATGCAAAACTAGAAATTGAACCAAATCATCAAGGGAATCCAGGGAATGAGGCCTCTCTTAGGTCAATTACAGTTCTTTCATATTATTAGAGGACAAAATAAGGAAGCATATTGGCAAGCCAATTTGTCCTACAAAATTATATAAGAAAATATCAGTGTGAATGGAATCGTGGGAATGGTTTATATACCCTAATGGTTGATATGAAAAATCAAAACAAAAAAAATTACAGTTGAAGTTAGCAAGAAAAAGAGAAAAAATTGAAATAGTATAGGGGAGTGTGTGAGCCCTTCCTCCCCTAGCTATCCTCCCCTCCCCCCCTTGTCTCCTCCCCTTCCCCCTTGTATCCTCTCTTCCCCTCCCCCCTTTGTCACCTCCCCTCCTACCCCTCCGCCTCACCTTCCCAATCATCTTACATTTCCTCCCATCGTTGGCTACATGGCATCTGATTCACCCATTTTTTGACCTCCTCTGCCCTATCCCATCGACCCCCTTTTCCCATTCCCATTACCTCTGCCTCATGGTGCCTTACCTCAGTAGGTTTCCAGATGAGTTTGGACGCATGCTGGCAACCTTTGGCCATGTGAAACACCCGGTGGAAGTTTAATAGATTGTATGGGAGCTATGGTTTATCATCCTTAGATCAATCCTTGGTGTTGGCGCATTCAAGGTGCAGGCATTTGAAACTTAGGCAATCGAGAGTGGCATTTAATCCTCCCGTGCTAGTGTGGATCGTTCACGTTGGGAAGTCGATATTGTACAAGTGGAAGGTCATTTCACTGAGCATAAGAATTATGGAATTTTGTTAGGAAACTTGCGACATTAACTCAATTCATGGCCCCTGCTGCAATTCCAGTCAAAGAATTTTCTATTGTGCAAGTGTAACAATATATTTCCTTGCTAGATGAATGGTTTTGTCTCTGCCCTAGATTTCTCTGGTTCACGACCAAGTGGAAGGGCTTGGGTAGTTTAGGAAGTCTGGGTCATGGATTGATCTGGGTCTTCTGCATGTTTTTTATTTAGGAGGGTAGTAGTGTGATGTTGCAGGGTGTTGGTAAGGGAGATTCTGTGAGGGATCAAAGGCCCAAAGTGGCTTCTAATGGTTTTGAAGTGGTGGGTGGTGGGGTGAATTATGGTTGTTTGGAGTGGTTGTTGGGAATCTAGAAAAATTGGGTCTATGCGGCCTTCTAGGAGTCGTGTGTTACAATTTTTTTCCATTTTGATCATTCAGGGAGTACCTGTCTTGGTCCCGTGGAGTGTTGGGAAACAATGATTCACTATGAGGAAAGAAGTTGTATCTCAAGAACTTGGGGCCATTGCAGGCCTCAGACTGACTGAATGTCAGGGTGTATGGTAAAGGATCGTGGCAGGTTTCATGTAGGTTGCACTCACAACATCAACTACCATGCCAAAATTAAGGATGGATTAGCAATAATCCAAAGGTGAATTCATTATCAGTAGAAGGAAACTATGGAGATGAAGGAGTAGCGACTAGAAAAAAATGAAATAATACACCAACTAGAAGATGAAATTGACACATTGTGGCGTCAAATTGAATATATTCAGTTCAAACTGGACGATAAAAGCATGAAGATGGAGGTATAAGATACCAAAATCGAACTCAACATTTCGGTAGTAATGGAGCAGTAACTAGTTCTGAGGGTCCATTTTTGTTTTTTGTTAGTTTTTTTATGTTAAAATGTGAATGTAAACTGTTAATTAAATATTTATATAGGATATATAGTAGTAGTCAGGAACTAAAGTAGAATTTTGTAATTTTGGAAAAGAAAAGTTGGGTTGGGTTGATCATCAAACGTGTTATGTTGTCCATTGATGGATATGAACTAATATTATAAGATATTGGTTTTTAGCCACATCTGGGTAGAGATTAATATACTACAACTAATCTTTCCTGTTAAAAAAAAATAATTAGTAGTGAATTACTTCCCCATCTAATGTTTTTTGGCATTCTTCCCATCCACAAAACAATTATATAAAACAAAATATGTTTTTTTCTCGCGAAAAATACCTTATAATGTTTCATAATTATTGTAGTTATAGCAAAGATGTCACAATGTCTCTTACATGCATGATATTTACATAACGCAATTGTGATTTTAGATGACTAGTCAAACTCAAAGATGACCATAAAACAAACGTTAAAATTTACGTCAGAGGTAAGGGGTTCATAAAAATACCTCCTAAGCTAAGAAATTTATTAGGAACGGTTAGAAGCAGGTCTAGGTCATAAGGTGGGTGGGTACGAATGGTGTATAGGAGGGAATAAAAGGGTTTTTGATGTCTCTTCAAATTCACAGGGTAGTAGTTTCTAATTCCTCATGAATATCCAGGAAAAAATTCATCTACCATTGCAATTGTGACTAATAGCATATGTAGTCACAATTGTGACAACCTAGAAATTGTACACTGAAATTTTGACTTCGTAGAAATTTCCCATCAGAATTGTGACAAACATGGGGACTTTCAACAAAAAAAATTAAAAATGGCATTTTTCTTGTAATTTTCAATAGTACATGCCATGTCGTTGGAGTATGCCGTCGTAATTTAGTCCTATATGTAGTAGTGACTTCATATGCACAAGAATTTTAATATTCCAAGTCAATTATTTTTGCTTCAGATTTTTTCTGTCAACCTTTAATAACTTGACCTATTGCTTTAGCTCTATTATGTAGTCATCCTTGTGCTTCAGTTTTTCAAGGAGGTATTTCAAATTTCTCTTAGTGACATGAGAGAATAATGTTCCTGATGATGTCATGGCTAGTAAATATATTGTTATGTCCAATACAAAAAAAAAATTTGTAGTGACTAACATTAGATGTAGATAGGGAGTGGGCCAAGTTTTATACTTGTGCTTCAATATCATGTTCATCGTGTGATCTATCTAAACTTACCTAAGCTACACACTTTTTTATTTCTTACTAGTCCAATGCCCATTTCTGCAACCAGCAAGTGACAACCTATGATTGTAGAACTTGTTGGTTCAAATAATTCAATATCCATAGAAGTTGTGCTCTATTATACATCATGTTCTCGAGTTTCCTATTGGACCTTGAGAGCTTCTTCCTGTGCTTTAGCATCAACTTCTTGTTATTGTCTCCCTTATTCTTTTTCTTGTGATTTTCTTATATACTCTAATTTTCTCTTTATTTCTTTCTTCCTCCTTTTTTCTTCCTCTTCCTTATTATTGAGCTTGAGCTCATAGGCTATCCAGACTACCCCATTCTCTTGTTTTACATTTTCCTTCTATGCAACTTTGGTTGCTTCCTGCTAGTTAGCTCGTTTATTAGCAAGATATTCTCTTTCAGCTTAGGCATTTTTATTTTTATTTTTAGGTGAATCATGTCCTATCATGAAGACAACTTCTAAGAAGTTCAAGGCATTTTTTGTTTCACCTACTCATCCCATGTCTATAATTGGTAATCCCACCTATATTTTCATGACGTACAATGATTTTTCACCAAATAGTTGGGATCATACATGCAGAATGTTATATCCAAAAAAAAAATAGTGTCAAAGCATCATATTTTGTTATGGTTTATTGCATGTCCTTTAACTGATATGAGCTTAGGTATAATGGCACATGTGGCAGGGGATATTTCTTGTCCTGGTAGAGTTATCCACCTACTCCTATGCAGACTTGATCTGTTATTTCATGTAGCAGCATGCATTCAATTACAAACTCTGGCAGTAGATGAGTAGGTTTTGTTTCTCCAAATATACTTAGGTATGTTGCATCCTAATCACATACCAATTGCCACTTGCATACGTCAATTACCTAGGTTTTTTAGACATACATGGAACCAACACACCAAACAGAACTTCATATAGTGGGATCAAGAAGTACATAAATATCTTGGTGTAAGGATAAAAGTAATGATACACTTATATGGATTTACAATAAATGTGCATGTAATGTACCTCACACACACCCAATTTTTCTATATAAATAATAATTAATAATTTTTATTTCACTATGAAGTTTTTTCTTTCTTCATTAATTTGTCTCTCTATTAACAATGGAATTGAGTGATACAAACTTCTCATATATTATTATTTTTCTTCCAATTGATCTATAAATAACATGCACTAAAACTTCATAAATTTGTCTCTCTATTAACAATGGAATTGAGTAATACAAACTTCTCATATATTATTATTTTTCTTCCAATTGATCTATAAATAACATGCACTAATTCTTAATTTCTCGTGTACCATATAGGAATTGTTGGTATTTTTCATTGTATACCTAAGATTGAGACTATCCACTATATAATTTGTAACTCATTATACTAGTTGTTGGTATTTTTCATTGTATACCTACGATTGAGACTATCCACTATATAATTTGTAACTCATTATACTAGTCTATTGCTAAGAGTAATGTATATAATTTATTTTCATTTTATTAAAATATGGCTCTTGTGCCATATTTTTTTTGGTATTTACATATAAACACCCTTTTTACCCTCTTTACCAATTTCGTTAAATTTTTAACGAAACTATAGTGATGAGCTCGCATTATAATCAAATTCTATTTACAGTAATATGATGCATATTATTTATATAATATTAGTTGCATCGAACAAGACACAATTTACCATATGAATTCTTTGTCCCACTCTTTCATTTTGAATGCGGTATTAATTTTTTTTATATTTTTTCCGTTTATGGCAAGATATATGAAATTAATTTATAACTCCCCAAATTACACTACCCATATGTGTGTCACTTAACCAGAGTGTCCATGTATCATACCTTTGAACTACCAAATCAAGGTTTGAGATTGAACCTTGCATAATCAATGGTATAAATAGGTTTAGGGTTTCTCTACGTTTTAATGACTACTATGTGTTTACAAAAAATTCATTCATTTCCTTTGTTTTATTCTGCAACTTTAATCTCTTAGAAATCAAGGTTCTAGGGTAATTTTCTCTTTGGGGTTCTTGCTCAATTCACTTATATGAGAGTCGGAATTACATTATGGTGTTTGGACTCTCACCTACCGAGGGGAATGGCTCTTTTTGACTTTGCAGTGGCTTTTGGTAAAGATAAATGGATTTCGAAACTTTCTATCGAATTCACTATCACTTATATTATTTTACTTACAGTTTATATATTTGTTTCGTTTGAATAATTTTAAATTTTCATTTTTTGTGTTCACAGGATAGCAGATGTTTATCTATCTATCAAAAGTCATTTTCATCATTTTCCCTCAAAACTCTTGCTAATGGTTTTTGTTCTGGTTAATTTTTTGCTCTGCATCAAATAGAGACTATCTACAAGGTTACAATATTCTTTAACCTCCATTCATTGGCATCTTCAGGTGATCTTCCACCCATCTTCTAATTTCATGGTTGTTATGACTCAGTCTCAAGGTTTGAGATAAAGTTGGAATATAGCCATTTCGCAGTTCACTATTTAGGTAGTGTATTTGGTTCATGTTGTTACAATTAAAAAAGGGTTTTGAACCTTTGATGATATGGCTCTTTCGGTATTTAGTTTTTTGGAACACCTAATCCTACATGGGTAGGTGTGGAATGCGAAAAGTCACAATGGAGTCCAAGTGACCTTGGAATGTGAAACCAAGAGTCACACCATTGTACTATAAATGTTCATCAGGTATAATGGAAAAATAAGAGAGCTACATGCTTATCCTTCATTGTGTGTTGAGTTTCTTGTTGTGTGTGTTTATTCTTTCTCCTACACCATGCGTGTGTTTAACATGGTGTTTAACATGGTATCGAAGCTGAGAAGTTCATAACCAGCTCAACCTTGAGTGAGCCATTTGTGTTTATGGCCTGTGCATATCTGCAAAAATTCTTGGCATTTTTGTAGCATTTAGAGAGTTTCTGCAGTAGACATTTTGCCACATTCAGAAAGTGGTTTTGAAGAAAAGCAACAGTGGTTTTGAAGAAGACTAGCACTGCACATATGAAGGTTTTCATTCTGATTTCTTCCTGCAATTTATGCCTATTAAATTTCTGCATTGAAGAGCTGCTGGAAAATAGTGTTTCAAAGTTGGTTTCTAAAAGAAATTTTTCTGCAATTCTGGGTTTTTCTGCTGCTGGGCTATTGGAAAAATTTCTGGGTTTTATTGGAAATTTATGCAAACTGCTGTTGTATTTCAGTACTTGAAATTTTTACTGTTGCCCTCATTTCTACAATTTTTTGCCATCTTTTTTAAAGTGGAATATCCTCTCTGCTGTTTTTACATATAAAGAAAAAATATATATATATATATATATATTTGATTCAGGCCCTTGGCCCTTCCTCAACACATTACCCTCCCCCACTCACACTCACCACGCTCCACTCCCCGTACCTATCCCACTTGCTGGTCGGCCTTCCCCGTGGCCTTCCTTAGCGCTCGCTCCTGTTCAACCCTCGACACCCCTGCACCCCTTAACCCACCCCCTAAACCACTCTACTCATGGCCTATCGAGCCCATCCCCCTCCCCTGCTAACGCTCCCTCCCTACCCTGCTAACGCTCCCCCTTACACATCTCTCACCCTTCTGCCCTGCCCCTCCCAACGCTATGCTACCCCCTGCTCCCTTATCTCCCGCCCCCTTCACACTACAGCTCCTATCCACACCCTCCCTATCCCTCGCACCTTACCCCACGCTCTCCCCAATTCCTCCACGGCCCCCTCTACAACTAACCGCCCCGCTCTCCCCATCTACCTCTACGCCCTTCCCTCTCCCCTGCACACTTGGCCTCCCTCAATCCCTCACAGCACTCCACTCAAACCCATCCCCTCACCTCACTTCTCCCTACGCTAACCCGCCCCTCCACTCCATGGCTCCCTCTTTACAATCCGCACATACCTCACCGTGGCTTACGCCCCTTCTCACTTGGCCTCTCTTCCCATTACTAATTTTGATTACTCGTCTCACTTGGCCTCTCCTCTCATCATTACTAATTTCGTTTTTTTAATTTTTTTTAATTTTCCTCTCCTTCCACTAAAATTAATCCCCATTTTTAATTAATCCATTTTTAATAATCCCTTTTAATTAATCCCTTTTTAATAAAAACCTCCTTAGTTTCCCCCCCCACTTTAAAAAAAATAAAAAATTCCTTGGGTATGCTCCCCTCCCCCCACATTTTTAAATTTCTCTTAGTTCCCCCTCCCCCTAATAACTTTCTAAATCTCAAGTTTTTTTTTAAATTTAATTATTTAAATTAAAAAAAAAACAGCAGAGAGAGAGGAAGAGAGAAATGAACAGCATGAAAGAGGAAATGGCATGTGAGCAAATGGATTGAATACATAGAGAAAATTGCAGTTTTCATTTTATGATTTGTGGCATATATAAGAGGGTGATTTTCTGAAGAATTTTACATGTGAAGACAAGTTGTTATTGGTGTAAAACAACTCTTTTGAAGAAGAAAAATCAGCTGCCTCAAAGGCCTCTTGCACAAGTGTTTTGCTGCACATTTTTGCTACATATTGTATTGAACTGACATTGTATTGCTTCTTCATAGTTGCAATCAGAAGAATTTGTACTTTGAGAGTTCTCTTGAGTCATTTGTATTTCTTGAAAGCAAGTTGCATCACATTATAAATGGGTGCATTTTCGGTTGAAGCCGACACCCTTTATTTTGAGCCTAAGTTGTTGAAAAGGCTAAAATCAATGAGGCATTAGAGTTGTTGAATAACCTCATTCATTCCAATGTTGATGATGTGATAAAGATGAGCAAGAATGCTCTTTGTAACATTCAAAGTTGTTTGCTAGATGCACAAGAAAAGATTGAGTTTTTGCAGTTGGAATCTCAGCTCCAACAAGATGAACTTCAGCAAAAGAGTCACCATTCTGAACCTGTTTCTGTTCAGAAGATTGAGAAGGACTCTCATCAGAAGCAAGTCAATAAAGTTCCATTTGATTCACATGGAGTTCTTTGTACTAGATCAGATGTACATGCAGATGCAGCAGTTCAGCCTGCACTTCTTAAGCCTATTATCAGATCTTGGGAAGAGCTTGTCCAAAACAAGCACTAAACTGTTCTTGGATATGACAAGGATGTGTCCTTTCATATTCCAGAATACACCAATCCCATCATATTTTAGAGTGCTGGATTTCTATATGACAGTTCACTTGCAGCTATTCTAGATCTTGCTCTGTTGGAAATGTTGTCATTGATGGCAAAGGAGGTAGCAGATGCAGAAACAGGAATAGTTACAAGGAGACAAAGACAGAAAATGGAGGCAGCAAAGAGGAAATGAATATAAAGGAGAAAGGAGGAAGCAAATACGGAGACATAGCTGTTATCACAGCAGTTGAGGCAGAGTGACAGAAGCGGCAGAGGCAGAGCCACAGCTGTTATTGCAGAGAAACCACTGTTATTCCAAGAATATGTACATATATATATAAATTCCGAGAATCTTTTATACAGCCGGGCGTTACACATAACATAAATTACATTCCGGGCTTTATATTCAAATGTGCAGTGGAATGCAATGAGATTGGATATGCTTTGAATTAGTTGGCATTCACTGTTTGAATTATGTTTGAAATTATCCCCATTTTTGAACAGAACACTTGTATTCGATTGACATGGAGGTTGTATATATGGTAGAACTTTGCGTTATATATAAATGACAGGACCGTGTTGAAATGCCAGAGACCAAGGCCACTTATAATGGAGTAGAACCATAGTCGTAACAAAAAAAAAATATATATATATATATATATATAATTGAAATGTGATGAATAGTTATATATATATATATATATATATATATATAAAATTGAAATCATGGAGGACCGGAACCTGGAGCCTAGGGAGAAGCGGAACCGTGACGGATGAACAGTAACGGCGGCTTGGAGGAACAGTAAAGGCTTGAAGCAGGTTTCATCGCACCACTTTTATATGGAAGGTGGTATTTTGGAGTTTCGCAGCGATTCCATAGAGGTGTTGACACGTGTCCCTGAACGAAATATAAAACCGCCGTTTAAACCGCGCCATCACGCATTAACTTTCGTACCAGGACGCGAAGCGATATTGACACGAGCCGTTGATCTGGAAGAGGGCCATCGGACGATGATCGTGCATCAAACTTGCCCGGAGTTTAATCAAGGTGCGTGAATGATAGTCCAGGTACGACGCGCCATCGCGCGTTATATTTTGCACAAGTAGCTCGTGCGATATCCGTTGGATCGGGCAACGTCATGACAGCCGTTGGATGGCGCGTGGAATCAACCAGGTATGGTGCATATGTTTGATTGGTCCTTTGGGTGTATTGTGGGCCCAGGGCAGAAATATATGTAAAGAATTGGTTTATTAATTTTAGTCGACGCATTATAAGGTCCGATGGAATATATATGAAAATATTACATATAATAATGTTTGAATATGATCTGGGCGCGTAACAAATATAATATATAATGGTTGTTGGTGTAATATGGACATGGTTTAATATATGTACCAGTCAAGGATTATATGAAGATGGACGGTCGGGTTATAGTCATGGCGGAATGTTGAATTAATATCTCAATTCTCTGAATTGAGACATTAAAAATGACCAGACTTATTTGTTTGAGTTTTCCAGCGTAGAATAAGTGTAGAGTGAGATTCCCGGGTTGGAATATGATTGGGCATGAAGCTTGGGATGCATTTACACACAGTTAAGTGAAATATTGAAAAGTACTGGGAATATGGTTGATTTATTAACACTTCAGATTTAAGCATTGAAACTACCAGCGTAGAACAAAGCAGAGATTGTGAGATTTCCTGGACTTGGGAAATGATTGGGCATGAAACTTGAATGAAATTATGGAAAAGGAAAAAGAAGAGGAGAGCATGCAGAGATGAAAGTTCGGTGAACAAGAATATGTACAGGAATGAGTTGGACAGGTGAATAAGCAAAAAAAATAGGGAATATGCAGATGACAGTGAACAAAGTGTATGCAGAACAGGTTCTTAATAGTAGCAGGAAAAGAAAAATCTAGTAAAGCCAAAATCCAGAAAAGGAGCTGAGTGAAATTGAAATATGTAATTAAAAATGTGAATGTAAATGTTTTAATTAATTTTTTTATTGTTTGTGATGCAAAGGCAAGTATCCTAAGGAAAAGACAAAATCCCACTGTAGCATGGAAATTTGTACATATTGTAGTAATTCTAAAAATGAGTTGGAAAAAGGAATAAGAAGACAGAAGCCAAAGAGTCATGACTGTTCACTCCAAATTCCTTGTGAAATACAAACAGTCATGTGAGAATTTCTATATATAATATCAATTTGATAAGCTCAAGAGAGAGAGAGAGAGAAAATATAGAGAATGCAGAATATAGAAGAGTGAGGCAGAGAAGATTAAGAGAAGAAGAGCAGAAAGAGAAGCTACAGAACAAGAGCTGATATCTGAAGTAAATGAGCAAACATTTAGTTTGATAAATTGAGGAAGTTGGAGCTTCCCTATCAAGTTGTAGCTTGATAACTGTCAGTTGTAGCTGACTGAGGTTGGAGCCTCCTGTAGGTTGGTGCCTGCAGAAAATTGAAGGGAGTTGGTGCTTCCTTGCAAGTTGTAACTTGCAGAATTGAGGTTGGAGCCTCCTGTAGGTTGGTGCCTGCAGAAAAACAGTGGTGAGAGGGAGTTGGAGCTTGCCTTTGCATCACAACAATAATAAGATGTGGTTTTCTCCCTTTATGGGTTTCCACTTATATCTGGTGTCTCTATGCATGATATTTATGTATTGATCTGATATGTATCATCTTCTTAATACATTCTGCTCTCATATTAAGTACACTACTATATTATACTAATACTTGCTGCTTACATTCTAAGATTACTCACATATTAAATTAGATATGAAATGAAGGTGTAAATAAGTTTAATGAAAAGTTTTAAAAGATCAAGAATGTGTTAAACTGATTCACCCCCCCCCCCCTCTCAGTTTAACTAAAGGTTCAACAATTGGTATAAGAGCAGGTTCCTTTGTACAAGTTTAACAACTGAAAGGAGATCTTAGGCTCTCAGGATGGCTAGTAAAGAAGGATGTTCAACCAATAAAGCCCCTTTCTTTACAGGTGCAAATTATGCCTTTTGGAAAATCAGAATGAGGACATACATAATGTCTCTTGGAATAGAAGTGTGGGCTGCTGTGGAATATGGATATGCCCTAAAGGCAACTCATTCAGAGAAAGAAACCAAACAAGATTTTGTTGCTAATGCAAAAGCTATGAATGCCATCTTGAATGGATTGTGTGAAGCAGAGTTCATCAAAGTAATGCACAAAGACACTGTCAAAGAGATGTGGGATACTTTGGAGAACATCCATGAGGGAGACAAGAAAGTAAAGACTGCCAAGCTTCAGATATATAGAGCCCAGTTTGAGAACTTAAAAATGAATGAGGATGAAGACATTGACAGTTTCTTCCTAAAAGTTGCAGAGATTTTTAACAATATGAAAGCTCTTGGAGAAACCATGCCAGAAAGAGTAATTGTGCAAAAGATTCTAATATCTCTTCCATCCAGGTTTAATCCCAAGGTGTCTGCAATAAAAGAAACAACTGATTGGGAGACCTTGACCATGAACCAACTACTTGGAAATCTAACAGCTTATGAGATGAGACTCCCACAGCAGAAGCCAAGTACGAGGGAGGCAGCCTTTAAAACTGAAAAGAAGAAAGAAGAAGAGGAAGACATATGCTCTTGCTCAGATGAAGAAGAGGCAAAATTTGTCAAGAAATTGGATAGAGGCTCAGGTAAATACAAAGGTAAACTTCCTTTCAAGTGCTTTAACTATGGAAGAGTTTGACACTATGCTGCTAAGTGTCCTCACAAGAAAGTAAGAAATCAGGCTCAAGAATCAGAGAAAAACACATCAAAGAACTGGCAGGAAAGAAATTCAGTAGAAAATCCTTCTATGCTCAACAAGATAGCAGTACATTTGGAGATTCAGATGAATCCTCAAGAGAAGAAGGAACCTCTGAATTTTTACTGATGGCCATAGAAGATCTTGAAGGTCTCTTGCTAGAAGATGAGGAAGAAGGGGAAGTCGACCTTGAGGGGGAGCTAAGAAGTGCTCTGGAGGAGATTGACAGACTCAAACTAAAATGCAGAAAACAAAAAGATATTCTACTCAAATGTGTGAAAGAAGAACAAAATTCAGAAGTCCTCATGCAGCTGAAGGTAAAGCTTGAAAAGGCCAAGATAGAAGATATTTTACTTCAGCAAATCAAGGATAAAAATCGAGAACAAGAGAAGCAGGAAGGAGAAATTGTATGTCTAAGGAAGAAATTAGAAAGTGCTCAACAGAAAGTGTATATAACCTCCCCTCAAACAACAAGCTCTGGTAAGTTGGATGAAATTCTAGATGCTCAAAGATCTCCTTTGATAAAAACTGGAATAGGCTATGAAGGAGAATCAAGTAAAAGCAAAGAAAAGGAAAACAAAAAAATTATCTTTGTAAAGGCAAAGAATAATGATGAAGCACCTCAAATAATGCCTACAAAAGAAGAAGCATGTAAAGAGGGAGACAAAACCCAGAAGAATCCCAGAATAACAAAGAATGAAAGAAACACTCAGACAACAGAGAAAGATTCATATCCTCCTGAGTTTGTCAAGTTTGCAAGCCATCAAAGGAGATTCTTCCCTCTTATGAAGAATGCCACCTGCTATGTCTGCCACAAGCTGGGACACATTGCTGCATATTGTCATGCAAGGAGGAGTAATTCAAACCAGCTAAAGATGCAAATAGTAAAGAGATTGTCTCAAATAAACAACTGGAGAAGACAACCTCACATCAGGTATGCAAGTTGCTTCTATGGTTACTATTTTTATTGTAAATAATTTGGCCATAAAATCATTGAGTGTAGAAAGTATGGACAAATATTGATTTTCAACACTTCAAGGAGGTTTATGAATCAAAGAAATTTTGTTCATACTCACAATTCTGCAAAAAATATGATCAAATGCTTTATGTGCAATCAAGCTGGACATATGCCTTCCAAATGTCCTCTAAAAGGATGCAATTCATCACCTCAAAAAAGATATCAAACGGAAGGATGCCTCCAGTGGAAAAAGAAGGAGAATAAGTGTGACCTGGCTCTAGCTGCTCAAGATCTGAAAAGCCAGTGGTATTTGGACAGTGGATGCTCTAAACACATGACTGGAGACAGAAGCAAGTTTATAACTCTTGATGAAAAGAAATCTGGAAATGTTACTTTTGGCAATGATAAATCAGGAAAGATCAAGGGAAAAGGCTCAGTCGGCATAGACAATGGCAGAGGAAAGGACCAAGATGTAGTATTTGTGGATGGACTGAAAGCAAATTTACTGAGTGTTAGTCAGATGTGTGACAAAGGCTGTGAAGTTATTTTTAGAGCACAAGATTGTGTAGTCAGGTCAAGCACAACAGGAAAGATTCTGCTCAAAGGTGTTCGAACAGAGAGTAATGTGTACATAGTGAAAGAGGAAGATGAAGCCTGCCATCTTACCAAACTTGAGGAGTCATGGTTATGGCATAGGAGATTGGGACATCTCAGTTTCGACCATATCATCAGACTAAGCAAGAAGAAAGCTGTCAGAGATATGCCAGAAATAAAAGTCCTTCAAATGCCATATGCAAATCTTGTCAATTGGGGAAACAGACTCGCACATCCTTTAAATCTAAAGATGAGCTATCAACAAGAAGACCACTCCAGCTAGTGCACATGGATCTATGTGGACCTTCTAGAACTAAGACACCAAGTGGAGAATCCTACTTCATGCTGATAATAGATGATTTCTCCAGAATGAAATGGGTTGCTTTTCTCAAGAACAAATCAGAAGCACTGGAAAAGTTTAAGATATTCAAAGCATTAGCAGAAAATCAAACTGGATGCAAGCTAAAATGTATCAGATCAGATAGAGGAGGAGAATTCACAGATTATGACTTTGCAGACCTATGTAATGAACATGGAATAAAGAAACAATTTACCATTGCAGGGACACCTCAGCAGAATGGAGTAGCAGAGAGACAAAACAGGTCTGTACAACAAATGGCCAGAGCTATGATGCAAGAGAGTAACATTACTCAAACCTTTTGGGCAGAAGCTGTACACACAGTAGTACATATTCTAAACAAAGCTCATTTAAGACCTAACAGTGACAAGACACCTTATGAGCTATGGCATGGTAAACCTGCATCAATCAAGCACTTTAGAGTCTTTGGCAGCAAGTGCTACATAAAGAATAATGATGAAAATCTGGGGAAGTTTGATGCAAGAGAAGATGAAGGAATACTCTTAGGATATGCATCCAAGAGTAAAGGATACAGATGCTACAACAAGACTCTTCGAAAAATTGTAGAAAGTATTGATGTAATATTTGATGAAGAACTTCCAAACAAGAGAAGAGATATAGAATGCAGCAGCCATCCTGAAAATCATGAAGAAGAGGACAGAAGGCTCCTCGTGCTTGTGTGTTGAGTTTCTTGTTGTGTGTGTTTATTCTTTCTCCTACACCATGTGTGTGTTTAACATGGTGTTTAACAGAACCTATTTTGGATTTTTGTCAGACAATATTATATAAGGAAAATCCTATTGATTTCAGGGTTCTTGGGCTTAACTACAACCCAAGATTTTTCAGTTTTTTAACAATGAATTTCTTTTGATTTTTGTACTCTCAATAGAGGATTGTTATGTGGGTAGCCTAAATGGAATTTTCTATCATTTTATTTTACAAACATTATACTATGGTTTATACCCTTTATTATTTTTTGTTATTCTTTTCAATTAAGTTTATATATGGAATTTAGATGATTGAAAATATCCACTTTTGCATCCAACTGATTTAGGTATGTTTTTCCATAAATAGTTTCGAAAGTATTATTTTAATACTTTTGTTAATTACTATAATTTTATCTTCATACCCTAGCTAGAATTTTTTCTATCATTTTCCCTATAGAATGGCACTAGTGAAATTATTATGATTTGGGGTTTTACTTTCAAATATTAAGTATCAAGTAGTAGTTGCATTCTTCTATTAATTATGAGTGTGTTATTTTACATATCATACTTTCATTTTCTTATTTGGAGTTTCTTTGTCCCTGGTTGCCAAATACAATGCTTGTTTCACATATGTGATTGTAATATTTAGAGGGTTTATTGGTGGTTATGTTTTAGCATCGAAATTGACATTTTCATTCTTCATAATGAACTGTTGAATTTGTTTTCTATTCACCTGTAACTATGTATTGTTGTATTCAGTTACTCATTTCTTAGCTTCACCATAAAAGCTTTAACTGTTTTATTTTGTTGAAAAAAAATTAAGTTGTCCACATTTTAAGAATCTAGCTAATTATTTATCTCCATTGTACATGCAGAGGGAATGATTGAACCTATATATCTTAACCTCAGGAATTTTACTCTTTCTCCTCTACTCTTGTTCTCTCAACTCCTCTTTGTTTTCCTATACAATTCTTAACGTTGTTCACTTATTTTATTTGTCATTTATTTTACAAGTATATCTATCAATTCAATAGTATCATATTATTATAAGTATTTTCAACTTGGACGATGTTTTGTTTTTTATTTACTCATTTCATTTACCAGGTCGAGGTCTCCCAACTCTTGGTCTCTTCTATGGACTGATGAGATTTGTTCTATTTGAAGACTAAACACCAAATTGTTTATTCCTATAAATGTTTTTTACATATATTCTTGAATGACTTTCATGGCATATAGTTCCTCTGGAACTAAGGTTTCTACTATAGGACATGAGCCTCTTTTGTGTAAAATTTTTATTTCCTAATGAAAAAAAAAATGTTTCTCATTTATATATATTTGACACAGTTGTCATGAGAATATAAATACTTCTTTCTTCAATTTGTTTCTTTTTATAGTTGGTATTACAAAAATCAAAGAATTCCTCATGTATTTATTTTGAATATTTAATACTATCATGTTTTGTACAATTATTCTTATATATTGTATTGTCTAATTAAAATTTATAATACCACATAAGTTTTTACATAGATTTTGAGTTTGTTTTTACTCATTGAGAGTAAAGAACTTATTGGGGCCTTTAATGTTCTATTTGTATTTAAAATACATTTAAATAAATTTATTTATACATAGTTATGATTATATATATATATATATATATATATATATATATATATATATATATATATATATATATATATATATATATATCAAATTTCTTTGTTAATACTTCAAACAATATTTTCTCTATAAATGACCAAACTCGGTCTTATACATATACATGTGTAGATACAATCATGTGTGTGTATGTAATTATATTTAACACTAGAAATAACTCTTTGGTTATTAGTACATAGTCTACTATATACCTATATTTACATTTACATTCATATTTCTTCTCTATTTGAAAAATTATATTTCCAGGTTATAATTAAGAACAAAATTCTACTCTATAAATTAACACTTAATAACAAATACTAACTCCTTTCATTCTTTCATTTCTTTGTATAAGTATTTCAAATAAAATATAAATGTATCTATTCTTTTGCGAAATCATGCTTATTGTTCTAGTTTACACTTCATAGAGTAAATAAATACTTCATAACATTTTAAATTAAATAGTAATTCTTGTCTCTTTTATTGACAAATAAATAGATACAGAAGTTAGAAATACCAACTTGAAACAATTTTTCTGAAAAGTTAATAGTCAAGTACTTGGCTCCTCCCAACCTTGACATTGTAAAAAACCAATGCCCCCCCGAGTATACCATGCCTGCAAATTTATTTTTGTATCCTAATAATTACTTCTCTTGAGTCTCTTATGCTCTCAGAATGAGACAAAAGAAACTAGAAAAACTATTTTTATCCAAACCCATCTACCACACTTTTGGTGGTTAATAATTGTCTTGACCTCACCAATAGGTGGAAAGTAGTTATCATCTCATTAATGAGCTCCTATTTCTTACTCTTGAGGACAACTACTTGTCTTTTAGGAAACAATCAATTGGTCAATATCATAATTCCTCAATTAAAGTTAATCATCCAGATTAGATGCCTAGGAATTATTCACGGGTAATAATACTACACAATAATTTGTAGCCTCATTTATTTCAAACATCATAATTACAAATTTACAATTAGTTATTATCAATGGTAAATCACTGATAATTAAAATTTCAAATGTTTCTCATACTAGCATACTTCAACCATGAATAAAAATATGCACATTTAATTACATAATTTATCAAGCCAAGGTATATCACATCCTCCCTTTCTTATATTTGACATCGTCTCGATGTCTCAATCAATGTATTTCTTTAAATACACTCCAGTTTTCCATCTAGACAAAGAAGGATATGATTCTCTAAAAGTATCCTCCAACTCCCAAGTTGCTTCCTCTATACTAAAATGTTTCCATTGAACCTTTAGTTATGTTATATCTCTATTTCAAAGTGTGACTACCCTCTGGTCTAAAATACGTATTGGTTCTGCTAGGAACTCTCCCTCTGGTTACACGTGTATAACATTCAAATCGATGATGTGAGTTGGATCATGTACATACTTCTTTAATAAAGACACATTAAAAACATTGTGAACTTGTATGTTTGTTGGGAAGCCAAATTAATAAGCAACAAGTCTAATTTTGGATAAAACTTCAAAAGGTCCACAGTATATAGGTGATAACTTGGAAAAATTGCATATCCTAAGTGTGATTTTCTTGCGTTTAACTTTTTTAAATACACACGATCTCCCATATTAAACTCCTTCTAAATTCTTTTCAAGTTTGCATAGCTTTTATGATGATCTTGGGTTTTTTAAAATTTTGTTTAACCTACTTGACCACTTCTTCTATTCACTTTAACATATCCAGCCCCAACACTAATATATCTTCAAGATGATCCCAAATTAGGGGTACCTTGCATCTTCTTCCGTACATCACTTCGAAAGGGGTTATTTTTAAGGAAATTTGGTATCCATTATTATCAGCAAATTTTGCTAAGTACAAATAATCGTCCCATTTGGTTTGTTTGTCCTTAACATACATACCTAACATATCCTCCAATATCTAATTGGTACTTTTTATTTTTCTTTCAGTTTGAGGATGGTAAGATGTACTAAATTTTGAATTTGTTCCATACCTTCAGACAACCCTTTCCAAAACTTGGATGTGAAATTTTCATCCCTATCTGAGATTACAATTTTAGGTATCCCATGGAGTCTGAAAAATTTCTCTCATGAATATTTCTACAATTTTTATTTATTTAGAAATGGATTTTACACGGATAAAGTGTGCTACTTTACTGAGCTTATCAACCATGACCATAATGGAGTCATGTTTCCTCCTATTCTTTGGTAGTCTAGTAATGAAATCCATTGAAATTGTCTCCCATTTCCATTTTGAAATGGGTAGGGGTTGCAACAACCCAATAGGATGTTGATGATAGAACTTAACTTGTTGACACTCAAAACATTTAGACACATATTCCATTGTCTTATTTTTCATATTTGGCTAGTAAAAATAATTTCTTAACACAATAATCAACTTTTTGTAATGCGGATGGCCAGTTATTGGCTTTTTTTACAAATCATCTAAAATTAAAAAAAAAAAAATACATATTTATATTATCAGACACATAAATTATTCCTTTAAACAACAATATTTCTTGGCTATATATTGAAAAATCAATGCCCCATTTATCCAATGTTTCAGTTTTCTAAACTTTTTCCTTGATTTTCAGGTATTCTAAATTAGAATTTGTGGCCATTTTGATTTTATCTATTAAGTTTGTTGAACATATTGTTGTTGATATAGTACATATTTGATTGAGCTTTCTACTGAAAGCATCAACTATTCTATTTTCCTTTCCTTTAATATGTGTAATATCAAAATCATATTCACTAGTAAATGTTAACCATCTTGTTTGTCTAGCATTTAGATTAGGTTGATCAAATAGATATTTGGGACTAACATTATTTTTCCTCAATGGAACTTTTCTTCCTATAAGATAATGTCTCGACATTTTAAATGCATGAGTGATAGATACTAATTATAGATCATGAGTAGAATATTTTTTCTCATGCTCTTTTATCTTTCTGGATTCATAAAAAATAACATGACTATCCTGCATAAAAAATTCTCCTAAACCTTCCTTACATGCATTTGTAGATACCACAAAATCCTTGTTGGGATAAACCAATTTTAAAATTGGAGCTATGGTCAAGAGTTTTTTTAACTTATCAAATTTGTCTTGAAACTTTTGGATTCATTCAAACTTGATTCATTTATTCTATAAAGAAGTAATTAAATATGATAGTTTGGAAAATCATTTTATAAATCTCCTATAATAGCCTATAATTCCCATAAAGTATCTGATTTCTTCTACATTTTTAGGTATCAGCCACTCCATTATTGCCTTTATATTTTCCGGACCAACATCAATTCCTTCTTCTTATATTACATGTCCTAGATAATGAATTTGTTTCTTGTAAAATGAATACTTACTGAATTTAGCATATAATTCATTATCTCTAAGCTTTTGAAGTACCATCTGAAAATGTTGGTCATGCTCTTCTTTAATCTTTGAGTATACTGGAATATCATTTATCAATACAATTGTAAATTTATCTAAAAATAGTCTAAGTACATTGTTCATAATGCACATGAAGGTAGTTGGTGCATTAGTAAACCAAAATGGAAGTGCCACAAATTCATAATTCCCATAATGTGTGTGAAATGTTTTTTTGTGAATCTATTCATCCTTAATTCCAATCTAGTGGCATATTGATATTAGATCAATTCTAGAAAAAAATGAAGCTCCTCTGACTTGATCAAGTAAGTCATCTATCCTGGGTAAGGGATATTTATTTTTTATGGTCATTTTATTAAGCTATATGTAATTTATGCACAACTTAAGATTACCATCCTTCTTTTTCACAAACATAATTGGTGCCTCCCAAGGAGACACACTTGGCCTTATATACTTTTTATCCAAAATTTCATGTAATCTAATATTCAACTCCATTAACTCAGGAATACTCATTATATTTGGGTCCTTTCATACTAGAAAAACTACGGGTGTAATATCAATGGTAAAATCAATATCCCTCCCTCAAGGAAGTCTTGGTTATTAGAAAATGTAGAAAGAAAGGCTCAATTTGACTTTAGACTCAGTCAAACTGAGTAAATCGAATTTCCACATCAGCAGGAAAACTTGGAGGCAGTCAACTATTGTGACATGGTTCTTTTCACTTAGTTAGATCAGTAAATTCGAGATAGTGGCATTGGAGTTTAGTCATGCATATGTGATTGCTAAATTATAGCAATCTAGTTTAGTTATTTGCAGTTATACTCAGCTAACCTGCCTCTAACTATTGACAGATTTAGTTGAAGGTCAATTGTGCAATGGGACAATAGTCTAACTCAAATATTTGTCAATTAACTAATCAATCGTCCCAAAATAGATTATCCATGCATGGAATTCAGATTCTTGTGTTGGAGTGTAGGAATTAAGGCTAATCCAAAATTATTTTTATCCTAGTGGAGTGTGCAGAATTTTGCATGTAGGTAGTTGATCAATCCTTGGGAATTGCACAAGGAAATATGGATCTCCCTATTATTTATGAGCTCAAATTAACTTAGATTTTTTTAAGGGAATAGGAGTTTGGAGGAGACGTAAATTAGCTAAGTCTTGGCTAGAAGTTCTCAGTCAGTAGGGAGAACAATTTTATCTTTGCAGGCGGTGCTAAGAGTTGGAGCATGCAATTGTAATAGTTTGTCTATTCAACTTATCAATGCAAAGAGGCTTGAGGATTTTCGCAGTTAGGTTCCCCTAGAAATAATTGTGTACTTGTGGTTTTTCTTATTGCATGTCTATGCATATTGTTCTAAATTGTGATTTATATTTCACGGATTAGTGGAGTAGAATTGTGTTTCGTTTTCACCACGAAATATTGAACAGTTACAATTTATATGAAATTTATACATGGTATTAAAGCCCTAAAATCACATTATAACAACGATTTCAAATTTTTTCCTCGAGAATCGAATTTTCAGCTTCAAAGTAGCATTTTTTCTTCAGATACGGAATAATTTCTTTCAATAGACTAAGATTCGAGTATGACTTAGTGGTTAGCTCAAATTTCATATCCTGGAAGGACCAAACGGAAGAAGTGCTTAATGATAAAGGTGTGTTGTAATAGATTAAAACTGACATTGTGAAACCCCAGTAGTATGATGCACAAAAATTATCCCAATGGAGGCAGCATATTGCTAGAGCCAAGAGGATCATCATGGAGGGTGCGAGAGCACACATAGTCTCAAATTTACATGACAAGGATACCCCCTTTGCTATGTTGAAGACCCTCACTAAGCTATTTGAAAATAGAAATAATGCCATAAAACTTGGTTTGATAAAAAAATTAAGGATTGAAGACAAAGGGTAAGAGGTAGTCTTCAGCAATGGGAAGGCCTACCTCAAGCATTTTTCTTCAGGTTAGATCAAAAAAATTTATGTCAGGATCGAGAGCCTCTATACATTAGAAGAAGATGAATTTGTATCCTTGAGGAGCAAGGAACAGATTAGAGATGTGATGGTTGAGAGGGAGTAGGATATACCTCTCAAGATGGAGCCTTGGCCAGTTCGAAGTTGGGTTGGCCAACAGGATGATCATGATGAGGACTAGTCAAAGACCTCCAGCAGAAGGAGATTTCATCCAAATGGGCAGAGGCACTGTTCCACAGGGACATGTCCCAGAGGGTTGGGTATGTGCACCTCTCGCACCCCACACACTTGGGATGAGGGGATGTCTAAGGAAATTTTTCCCCACATACCCCTTTTGGGGAGACGTGGGGAGACACAAAGGGTATGTTTCCCCAGTGTGGGGGATGTTACTCCCCAAAAGGGGGATTCCTGGGTGCCCCCCCTCAAAAAGGGCTAGGTTTCCCCCCTTAATTTTGCTTGTAAACAATGATTTATGAGCAGGGAAGTTTAATATTCAACCCTAGGGCCCTACTAATGCTATGTAATTAATGGTAGAGTTAAATTCTTAAATTCGAAGTGACATTCTCCTTTATCTTTCATTTTCATCCTTCTAATTAAATTTTTAACATTACCATGAAATAACTCAAGATGTTTGAGTGTGGTTCTGACCTCATTGGATTTCATATAGAAAATGTAGAATTTTAGATCTCACTCCAAGTCTAGCAAACTTAACATTTTTTTAGGAATTCAGGATTGGGGGGATTACAAAGTTTTCATTAGAATTTGTCATGTACAAGGGTATGGAATTAGTATTTAATCATGAGCAGAAAGCCCTCTGTGTATGTTAGACTAACCCTTTGACTCGTGACTCTACTATTTTTTAGTTATAGTTATATCAATTTACTATTTTAGTATTTGTATTTCAGTATCTACTATAGTCTATTTTTATCAGTAATAATTAGATTCTAGAATGATGAATGATGAATGATGAATATGGATCAGTGTATTTCATTATTGAATCTCGTGATCTATGGATGAATGATGTGTGTACTAGTAAGAGTGATGAGTATGGATCAATGTATTTATGCTTTCATTATTGAATATGAATTTCATATATATATATATATATGTATGTATGTATGTATGTATATATATATATAGACACACACACACATCTATATATATATATATATACATGCATTAAAAAAGGAAAAAAAAATCATATACATATATATATATATATATATATATATATATGTATATATATATATATATATATATATATATATATATATATATATATATATATATACGTATATATATATATACACACACACACACACACACACACACACACACATATCTATATATATATATATATATATATATATATATATATATATACATATACATATACATATATATATATATATATATGCATTAAAAAAGGAAAAAAAAATCATATACCCAAATGTCCCCCCGTCCCCCCTAAATTTCCCTAAAATTTGAGGGTTCTCCCACACGTCCTCCTTGTGTGTCTCCCCAAACCCACGTCTCCCTGTCCCATAGTCTTGGTGGAACATTTGGCAGAGGGATCATTTGTAGCTATACCTCCTAAAGTGAGGTGGGGTGATGTAGAACCTTAATCCCAAAGTTGCAAATATTTGGGCGTGGTCCATTGAGGTGTCCCCCTCATTGATCATTATCTTGCTACAGGGGCCCACAGTATTCAGTAGCAGAAGTATCGGTTTCAATTTTGCATTCAAATGGTGATGAGAATAGAGCAGTGTTGATAGCAATGTAGGAGGAACAATGCATAATCAACATTGGTGCAGTTTTTCCAGTAGAGAGTTGCAGAGACACAGTTGATTCAATGTTTTTTTGGATGCTTCTCAATCGCAGTTGTTGTAGTAGCATTATAAGCAATGAGAGGTAGTGCTACGATTCATTCCACAGGTTCTGGATAGGGGTGGTGAAAACACCTTTCTTGCTAAGAGGGAGTGGTAGAAAATGTAGCAAGAAAGGCTCAATTTAACTTTAGCCTTATTCTAATTGAGTAAATCGAATTTCCACATTATAAGGACAACTTGGAGGTAGTTAAGTAGTTTGATATGGCTCTTGTAACTTGGTTAGCTCATTAAATTCGAGTTAGTGGGCTTGGAGTTCATTAATGCATGTGTGATTACTAGTGTGACATGGCTCCTATCACTTAGTTAGCTCATTAAATTCGGGTTAGTGGGATTGGAATTCATTCATGCATGTGTAATTGCTAAATTCTATCAATCTAGTTCATTTATTTTCAGTTCTACTTAGTTAGTTGACCTCTAACTATTGATAAAGTCAGTTGAAGGTCAGTTGTGCAGTGGGACAACAATCTAACTCATCGGATTTGTCAGTTAACTAATAAATCAACGCAAAATAGCTTATACATGCATGGAATTTGAATTCTTGAGTTGGACTGGAGGAATTAAGGCTAATGTAAAATTCTTTGTATACTAGTGGAGTGTACATAATTTTTCATGCAGGAAATTGATCAATCCTTGGGAATTGTGCAAGGAAATAGGGACCTCCCTATTGTTTAGGAGCACGAATTAACTCATATTTGTGCAAGGAAATAGGAGGCTGGAGGAGGCATAAATTAGCTAAGTGTTGGCTAGAAGTTCTCATTTAGTAGGGAGAACAATTTTACCTTTGAAGGTGGTGCTCAGAGGTGGAGCATGCAATTGTAATAGTTTCTCTATTAAATTTATAAATGCAAAGAGGATTGAGGGGTTTTTCTCAATTGAGTTACCGTAGAAATCATTGTGTACTTGTGGTTTTTCTTGTTGCATGTATATGCATACATTTTTCTAAATAGTGATTTATATTCCACGAATTAGTAGAGTAGGATTGTGACTTGTTTTCAGTTCAAAATCTTAAGCAGTTACAATTTATATCAAATTTCTACATTGGTATTTCTTCTGGAAAAACATCCTTGTACTATTTAAGTATAGGATATTATTCTAATGATGGTTTTTTATTATAATAAAAAGGATTTTGTACTTGGTTTATGGACATTTGACATTCGTTCCCAGCATATTCCTTCATTTATACTGCAGATATTTATCTGACATAAATTTTTCTTAGTATTCCTTGGACCATGTAGCCTTCCCCCTTAGCATCAATATAGGTAAAATAATTTTCTGAACAATTTAATATCACTGTGTGATTCCAAATAGAATATACCTATGAGAACATCATAAGATCAAGGGTAATATATTCAAATTCAGTGTGGTATGCATTCCATTGAAATTTATTGTGCAATTTTTGTTTATTTCAGTCACTTTTCTTTTAGTTCTTATGGCCAACTATACTTACCAAGGCTTTCTTTGTCTCTCTTTTACAAGATTACATATTTCAGCTATAGCAGGGGAAATATAAATTAATTTATATCATGGATCTATAAGTAAAAACAAATATTTTTCAAGAATTTTACCTTGAACTTCCACGATTATGGATTGACAATTTTCTTGCATCCCATCAAATGTAGCACTAATTCTCGGTATGTTATAGGAAACAACATTTATAGTAAATGCTTCTTGAATATTGCTTAATTTTGTTTTATTATTTAATGGATTATGTGGACAATCTCTCCATAAGTTATTTTCATTATATCCCCATCATTTTATTAGTGGTTTTACTTATTTAGTAATATTTCTATTTCTTGTTCCCGATCCTTCTTTATGCCCTATATTCTTTTCATGCCTAACATTTTTGTTATAGCTTCATGCTTGCATACTCTTAGAAAAGGAAGGTTTCTTAAACCCATTTCCCTTAATATTGAATTGGTCATGTTTATTTCCCACCCATCCCTTATAACTTTCTCCTTTTTGGTTGCTCTGATTGGAACATAAATTTTCCTTTCTAATGGTCTCATCCATGGTCTTCGAGTTGTAAAATTTAATCCTTTCTCTATATGAAAAAGGTAGGCAACTGATAAATATTTGTATTTTTTTGTTCTCCTCTTTTAGATAAGCTACATATCCTAATAAACTCATAAATATATTAACAAACTCATCCATGGAAGACTGTCACAATTTTAGTTCATGAAAATATCTAGCCTTTTCATCGAAGTACCTCTTAGTCAAATACTTCTTCTTGAATTCTTTCTTGAAAAACTTCCAAGTAAAATTTTTGGTTATGATATTTTTTACAACTTTCTTTTCATCCCACCATAAAGTTGTCTCTCTAGTCAACTAGTAAGTTTTCAGCCTTGCCTTTAAATTACTTGGACAATTGTATACTTCAAAATATTTGGGCATATTATAGAGCCATGCCTCCCTCCTCCTTCATATTCTCCATAAAAATCAGGAGGCCTAATTTTCTTAAATTCTCCTTGCAGCTAAAATGTGGTCCTCTTCCTTGTAGATATGGAGGTGATACTTTCTTATTTTTGTCATTTTTCCTTTTCAAATTTAGGAGACTCATATCCATTAGAAGTTATAGAATCAATAGTATTTGTTGATTAAACTCTATCTCTTTGCTTATGAATCTTTTTATTAACTTTTTGTTCTTCCAGTTTCATTAACAAGTAGGCATTAACTTCCTCATATTCTTCTTTAGCTTTAGAAAACCTTTTTTGAATTGTATTAACGTCATCTAAATATAATTTCAATATTTTTATTACTTGCAATACCTCAGACCCTTTATTTCAGGCATTACTGGTTCCACCACCCATCACTCCTAATTTAGTATTAGGTTTTTCAACACCCCTTAGCGATCCTATAGAAGTACTTCCATTAAATTCTTTATCCATACTTCAAACTCCTAACATCCTTTGAACAATTTGTTCATGACATATAAACTATTTTAGTTTAGGACACATATAAGGCCCAATTGTTAAAAACGTAGCAAGGAAGGGCTTATTTTGACTTGTGCCTAGTCAAATAAGAAAATTTGAATTCAGTCTCATAGAACTCTGAGTTATCTATCAATTAACATGTGTGATGTGGCCTATCACTAGTTTATTATCAATTAATTCGAGTTAAATGGATTTTAGTGAGTTGTGTGCTAGTTGGTTTTTATAATTTAGAAATCTATTTGAGTTAACTACTAGTGTATGTCAGTGAACTAATCTCTTGTTCTAGAATAGAGATAGTCTTGAGTTCAGTACAGTAGTTTGAATTTTTTTAACTCAATTGACTCTCATTTAACTAGTTCTAGCTGCTAAAATTAGCTCTAGTTTTTCATGCAAATAGAATTTCCTATTGAGTTTGGATGGATGGACAATTGTAATCATTATTGTACAATAGGTTTTATGTACAAGCTTGAGAATTTATCGGGCATATTTCTCTCGGGAATTGTGCAATTAAATAGGATAAATTCATATTTTCTAGGGGTTGAATTGTGTAAGTAAATAGGAACTTCCTTGCAGGTTGATTTGGCTAAGTGTTTGGTTTTCCTTGAGAGGAGTTGATAAGTATTGCAAAGGCTTCAGGTTTGAAGCAGGTTCTTTGTAATAGATCAAATTGCTTAGTTGGTAACACAAGTAAGAGGGGTTTCTCCCAGTTAGGTTCACTAGATAAATATTGTGTTCTATGTGTGATTGAGCTATTGTGATTGTGTTTCTATGCATTGTTTTCATTCTGTATAATTTGGAGTGGAGAAATTATGTGTCCTTTGTTATTAGTTTGATATCATTTGCATTTGAAATATTTTCAATATTTTCTACATGGTATCAGAGTAATAAATGAGATAGAAACCAAGTTCCTTGATCAGATTTAAAGCAAGTTGAAGAGGAGATAAAATGGTGCATAACTTATACAAGTGCAAGAATCATATCAGTTTATGATTTGAGGACATAACATGCACTAGAATGGAATTCGAATTTCAGTGCATGGAGGGACACGATGGAGGTCATGTTAGATGATAATGGGGTTTTGGAATACATCAAGACTGATATTTCTAAACCTCCTACATCAAATGCACAACAATTGACTCAATGGAAGAAGAATATTGCCAAAGCTAGGAGGATGATCGTAGAAAGAGTTAGAGACCATATTGTTCCAACTTTACATGGAAAGGAAACACAATTCCAGATGTCAAAGGCCCTTACTAATCTATTTCAAATTAGTAGTGATTCCAAAAAAGTTTCTTTGAGAACTATTTGAATGTGAAATAATGAGCCCATTGTTATATATATATATCCAAGTTTTCTCAAGAGAGAGATTAACTTGGAGGTGTTGGGGAAATAATTCCATCAATAGAATTAGTGATCCTTGCTCTTCTTATGCTTCACAAATATTGGTAGAGCTTCTGAGATGTTGTGAATGGAAGAGATAAGCTCCCTGATTAGTAGATACTTTGGTCAAATATTGTGCAGGAAGAGATAAGGAGGAGCACTAAATATGGAGTCTCAACTAAGGTTGATGAGGAGGATAATTGTTGGGCACATCCCAACTTGGCCTAAATTTTGGCTAAGTCTCAGCATTTTGAGAAGTAGAGCGCAAAGTAAATTGTGCAACAAAACATTTTTAATATATTGCACAATATCTTAGGGGCTTGGGGTGGGTCGAAGCCCCTCTTTTTGTAATGGGTTTCGAGTTGTATTTCGATTTTTTTGTAGAGCCCATGGTATTTGGACCATGGTATTTTTTCAATGTAATACTATATAATGGGATGTAGTTCTATGTTATGAAGTAAGTAATCGAACGATATATGGTTAAGGGCTAGTTTTGTTTCTGCATTTTATAGCAAAAGAAAGGATCTGCAGTTAAGTGCGTAGAGACCTTGGAAGAGTTTGCAGCTTAGTGCACAGACCACCTGCAACTGTGTGCACATGTCAGAGAGCTGATTGTAATCGAAGATCCATCATAATAAAGAAGCAAGTTTTGGGATGATGTTTTGAGTTTTTAAAATTTTCTGTATATAATTTCTTAATATCATTTGTTACGGAGTAGTTGTTACAGTTTTGCATTATAACAATGCATTTTATGTTGTTGTGTAATGTGTTCTATCGAATGTGGCGAAGTAAGTGAACGGTTTTATACATCCCGGTCCCTAAAGCAGATCAATGATCGAGATGTAAATAAGGCACATCTCATTACGATGTTGCGAGATAGAGCGTTGAAGTAGTATATAAAATATTCAACTAATCAGACTCGTACATTTGCAAATATTAAGAAAGCATTGATACAGGAGTTCCAAAATCTAAAGTCTGAGTCGAAGTGCATTACAGAGGTAAAGGAGATCAAACAGAAACTACTAAGTCTATTTGGGAATTTGATAAAATATTTATGTTATTGGATCAAGTAAGCTTCAACATACCCCCAAAGCAACATAAATAATGGTTTATATTTGCACTTCTACCGCACATCAAGTTGCCATTAATGCAACAAAAGATAGAAACTCAAGTTGAAGATCTAGAAATTTCAATTGTTGAGTCACAGAAAAGGTATGTTTTTACCCTTATATTAGCTTAATAAACCATTTACTTTTATGTATTTGTCTTCACTTTTGGAAATAATTTGGAAGAAAATATTGTGAAAGTTGAGTAAAATTAGTTATTAATGAATTGCATGATTTTAACACAAAAACTAACTTTTGCTTGCCTTTATGTGCAGAAAATCAGAATTGGACAATTGTTGTTCAATCGATGAAACAACAGTGCCAAAGAAAGATATTAGATCGCTTCTTGATTGCGCGGGATAGCGAAAGATGGGAAGGATCGTGGTAATTTTATAATAGAAATTCGATTGTTAGTTGTGAAATCCTAAGGATATCTTGATCATTATGATTCCCTTTCATCCATTAGTTTTTCTATTAGGCTATATAACGTTGATGGGTGAAAGGGATTGGAATATAATAATAATTGATAATAATATTTTGAAGAACTTCAACTTCAGACATTTACTTTCACCCCCATTATTATTTGTATTAATAAAAGAGCATATGGTGATGTTGTACCTTTATTACTGTGATTAATGAGAAACACAGAGTTTTCCTTTTAATTGTGTTCTGATATTTTTCAGCAGTAACTTCTGGAGGCTTTGGGCCCGGTTGCTGGGAGATTTTCTTCTTCTTTGTGCCATAATTATTTAATTCTTTTATGCAATTATTGATTACTGTTCTTTCATATAATTAATTTATTTTGATCATTGTATGATGTTAGAATTATTCTTTACAATTTAACTTATGTTTGAATAGATATTTAGACGTTATTACTTTTACATTTGAATATTGTACTTTGATGAATTTCTTAGCTTAATCATGTGCTACACTTAATTGCTATTCTTTCTGATTGATGTTAGAGATTGAATGGTTAGTTAATGCTATTTCCAGTTAATGCTTGAGTAATTGATTATTGTTCATTTGTTGTAATTTCTCTTTTCATCAGATTAGTTACTGCAGATTTCAGATAATAATATTTTAAGTGTGATTTCCTTTAATGCATATGTTTGAGTTAATTTTCCTTACAAGTCAATTATGATTGGATCTAGATTTATGGTTTGAACATGCTTTAATATTTGTTCTTGGATTTTTTTAGAAGATTAAACTTTGAGAATTAGATATTGATTATTGCAACAAATGAGTAAAGTTTAGAACCATTTAGTTCTAAAGCAAACTCCAATTTCACTGCACGAACAATGCCAACACTCTTGAAATAAACAGACGCGTCCCAAGTTGATAATTAATGTAGGTATTAATATTGATTTATATAGCCATATTAGTGCACCAACATTTTTGCGTCATTTCCAGGGAGAGTGTTAAATGGTGATTTTCTTTTTGAATTGTATTGTTGTGAAGACCTGGGTATTGAAAATGCGAGGTAAGAACCTACGTACCAACAAGTAAAATTCTTGCTCAAGAGCCTGCTCTCAGTAGATACATAGAGGTCAAGTAGGAATAGATGTTTTTTTTATGAATGAATAGGAAGGAAAAGGTAGGAATAGATCTGAATCCACCACCTAAATCCACCAAACCCAAGGGATCGGTGACCCTTGGAAGATCAACCTTTATAGACGAAATCATAAGAAAAGTAGAATCTTAGGCAAGAGTAGGACCCCAGACCACATCTGGAAAAAGCCTTACCATAACCCCCAAGCAGCAGTTTCACCATCTGCAGCTCACGTCGAGATCCATAGTAAAACTGAAGGGTCTGAACAGAGCTTTCAGATTATAGATAATTTTCATTTTGATCCTTCAGAGGAGGGAAATTTGTGCAATCTACAAGAAGGAGAGGGAGAAACTATTGGTGTTGTAGGAATAGAGATACAGCCACCAGAAGCTGGATCTCCTGAGATCTCAGTTGAAGGAAAGATACTCGATATCCCAGATCAAGGTAGTGCTATAAGACCCTTTCAAAATCTAACTACCATTCCTATCCAAATCAACCTTCCAGACCAAGAGATTCCTTAAGGTTATTGGCGCATCTTTAACCAGATGGCGCAAAAATAACCTCAGGGATAGACATTGATGTTAGAGTATCCTATCATCGACCTAGTCGCTAATGCCCCCATGAAAGTTATTCCTTTGCAGAACATCCCTAATTTCCATGGTTTAACCTGAGAAGACCTAGATGCTTTCTTATTTGAGTTTGATGTTTTATGTAGTGCTCATGATTATACCACTGATCCCTAGAAACTAAAACTGTTTCCCTCTACGTTAAAGGGAGCATCTTTGCGATGGTTTATGGGGCTTAGTGGAGGAACTATTAGCTCTTGGGATCAAATGAAAACTTCTTTTATTACTAAATATCAAGATTACTAAAGGACTAGATATTTGAAAGATGAAATTTTTAAGATGTCTGCAAAATATGATGAAACTCGAGAAGAGTATGTTGAACGGTTTCAATATAATTTACAAAGGTCTCCTTATGCTGCATTATCTAAAGATGTTTTAAAAGTAACCATGATAAAAGGGATGAAATATGAATGGATAGAAATGTTAAATTTAATGGGAATAGGGGATATTTATCAAGAATATTATGATGATATTGTCCAACTATGTATTAGGTGCTCTCAAGGTAGTACGCACATCAAGCCAACTGGGTGAGCCACTATTTCTAGAAATAGTAGAACTCTTGGTGGGAGTATGACTCTAATGGAGAATGGAAATTCCTTGGAAGATTTTAAAACCTATATCCTTGGTACCCTCACATCTCATCCAGACGTCCTACAAGCCAGGCAGAAGCAAGCCGAAACATAATATAATTTAGCCATCTTCTGCCCACATTACTGGAAGAAGCACAGTCAACGGGACTGTCCATTTCACATGATCCATAAATTTGCTATTTTCACTAATTATCTTGCCACCGAGCAGTGCCCTTCACTTCTAGGATTGAAAGAATTTTTTAAAGAGGTGGAAGAAGGAGCAGAACTAGTGTATTTAATGAACCAATGTTGGCATCGACAAACCCGACTCACAGGTATGTCACAAGACCCATATTAGTTATTTTATTTGTTGAAAATTGCAACAAGAGACAGTGAAGGAGGCATCCTGAAACATCATCCTTGATCCTAGTTGGAAAATAATCACCTAAACTAGGTGGGGCCCACATAGGGGATTTTTGGCGCAAAGTCTATTTTTAGACATGTCGATCATATTCTATGAGTTGCAGGATGCTATTTGTGGATGGTTGGTCAAGTTGGAAAAATAGATAGACTTCTATTTTTAGACATATTGGGCGGAATCTATTTTTATATTGCGAGTCTAAAAATAGATATGTCGAATATTATTAGCTCTTAATAATATTTGGACTCTAAACATTATCTTATTCTCTTGGAGCACTTCAGTTAAGTGCACAGATGTGGCACAGGAACTGAAAAAAGGAATTACACTATTCCTAAGGGTTTACTGGAGCTATTGCATGGAGGAATTTAGTTAGAACTCATGTGACAAAGTTTGGTGGAGTTGTAGAAGTAGTTGGTGGAGTTGTGTTCAATTTAACTCAGTTAGACACAGTTGAGCTAGTTGTATCTAGTCTAACTGATTGATATACTAGTGAGAGTGGTGTGAATTAATTAATAATTAATTCATTAAATATTAACTCATTAATCAACTGAATAATACACCAGTTAACTACAGTGCATGGACAATTCAGTGGAGACCAGTGGAGAGGTAGGTGAAAGAGCAAGTGTGACTATAGTGTTGCATTGTTTGCACCACACATTCATTAGAGATGCCTATGAAGATTGTGTGAGCAAGGCTGAAGCAATTCGAGTTCATCTAGAGCCATTCTTCAGCAAGGATTGTGCAGTAGAGGCAGGCTAGCAGGTGGCAGAGATCGGTGCATGGATTTGCTAGATCAGACCTGATTAGTGTGTAGTGATTGTATTGTACTGAGAGCTTGACATGTTCAGCTTTGTATGAGGATCGTTACATGATATCTATGACATATATTATATATAGATAGTTGGGGTTTTCAGGTTTAATCCTTCCCATAAATCACTGTGTTAATGTTTGTGAATTTTTATGGTTTCATGTGTGCATGCAATTGATTTAATTTCTGCATGTGATGATCAATGGTGGAATAGATTCTATATTGTGCATGAAGTTAAATAGTGTGTGATCAGGAGAATATTGGACATATAACATATTATTTATATAATTTCTACATGGTATCATAGCAGTTGATCATTGGAGGAGATTGCAATTATTGAAATAGTTGAGTTTTGTGCTGGTGGAATTCGAATTTGCTGCAGTGTTTTCTTGGTGTCGAAGTTGAGCATTCATTGAAATGTATTTCAACGGATTGCGATTGGAGTATGACCTTGAGGGAAAATTGAATTATATTGCATGGAAGGACAGGATGGAGGTGGTGCTGGAGGTTAATGGGTTGAAGGAGTTCATAGATGTTGATATTCCTAAACCGGGTTCTAGCGATGCAGCCGCACTTGACGCATGGAAAAAGAAGGTAGAAAGGTGTCAAAGGATTCTGTTGGAAGGTGTGAAGGATAACATTTTGTCTAGCCTTCATGGTAAAGCCACTTCATTCTTGATGTGGAAGGTTTTGACCGAATTGTTCCAAAGCAGAAGTGACCAGAGGAAGTTGGCGCTTAAAGACAAGCCCAGGAAAATAAAAATGGAGAAGAATGACACTATTCCGGTATACTTGACAAAGTTTTTCCAATACAGGGATGAGCTTGGGAGTGTAGGAGTTAGTGTGGATGAAGAATACTTGGTGAGCTTGGCTCTCCTTGGGCTTCCGAAGAGTTGGCATAGCTATCAGGACTTTATCAATGGACGGGAGAAACTGCAAAGATGGGAGAGACTTTGGTTGGATCTTGTGTAGGAGGAGATAAGGCGGAGTGCCAGGGATGGATCTTCATCAAAGAATGGTGATGAAGAGGATTGCGCTTTGGCTGCCAAAGCAAGGAAAGGGAAGGGGAAGAAAAATCCTTCTCAATCCGATGTAGATGGCAAAGAGCGTGACATGTCCAAAGTGAAGTGTTTCCACTGTCACGAAGACGGACATTACACCAAAAATTGTCCACAGAAGAAGAAGAACAAGTAGGTTGCTGGAGCTGTAGCTGGTGAGGCTCTTGCCTCGCAATTTGAGCTGGACTTCTCATTGATCGCATGCATGGTATCTAGTGCATTGGGATCAGGATGGTACTTTGATAGTGGTGCTTCCTTTCACATGACGGGAGATGTGAATCTTTTCAGTAACTTGGTGGAGAAATATCTCCAGTTGCATGTTGAGCTGGGCAACAATGGACGATACAATGCGACCGGCATTGGTACCATTACCTTTCAGAGGGAGTCAGGTAAACTCATTCTTTTACAAGATGTAGTGCATGTTCCAGGTTTAAAGAAGAATTTAATCTCAGTTGCAATGTTAGAGGATAAAGGGTATGATGTTGTCTTTAGTGAAGGAAAAGTTTTCCTTCAGTACAAAGCAACAAGACAAGTCAAGAAGGTTGGGATTTGAGCAAAGAATCTTTACAGACTTGAAGTAGATGGGATTTCTACAGAGCTTCCTACTATTGGGAAGTGTAAGAAAGCCATGCAATTGAAGCTTGAGAGGGAGCTGGATTTGCATGCAGGTAAGAGTGAACCTCAGGATGTGGAGCAACCACAGGATGAGGATCATGGAGTGGGATCAACCACTCATGCAGAGAAATTTCATGCTAGATGGGTAGAGGGAGTGCATGCAGCTATACCACCAGGTGAGAAGCGGGGCGACATGCATGAATAATCCCAAGAGGATATTTTTGGGCAGGATTCATTGAGATGGTGTGGATATCATGAATTGAACCTGGCTACGAGGTGCCCACAGAGTAGTAGTAGCATGATCAGTTGGATTGATGTAGGTAGATCAAAGTGACAGTGTCGGATACTGGAGTGCGGTACAGAGTTGACAGCAAGTGCAGAGTGCATGGGTGCAGATTTAAACAGTGCAGTGGTTCCTGAAGACATGTGCAGTAGCTAAGCGGAAGTCGAAGACTTTGATGATAGATGCATTAGATTGATTGAGTTGTTTGGAGCCTATTCAGTTTCGGAAGAGTTGCAGAGCAGATGCATGGAGTTGCATGTCGCATGCAAAGACAGTCCTTTCTTGTTGAGAGGGAGTGTTGAAAATTGCAACAAGAAACAGTGAAGGAGGCATCCTGAAACATCATCCTTGATCTTAGTTGGAAAATAATCACCTAAACTAGGTGGGGCCCACACAGGCTATTTTTAGGTGTATGTCTACTTTTATATATTATGTCATCATATTCTATGAGTTGCAAGATGATATTTGTGGATGGTTGGTCAAGTTGGAAAAATATATGGACTTCTATTTTTAGACATATTGGGTGGAATCTATTTTTAGATTGCCAGTCTAAAAATAGATATGTCGAATATTATTAGATCTTAATAATATTTGGACTCTAAATGTTATCTTATTCTCTTGGAGCACTTCAGTTAAGTGCACAGATGTGGCACAGCAGTTGACAGAAGGAATTACGCTATTCCTGAGGGTTTACTGGAGCTAATGCATGAGGACTTCAGTTAGAACTCATGTGACAGAGTTTGGTGGAGTTGGAGAAGTAGTTGGTGGAGTAGAAGTAGTTGGTGGAGTTGTGTTCAGTTTAACTCAGTTAGACACAGTTGAGCTAGTTGTATCTAGTCTAACTGATTGATACACTAGTGAGAGTGGTGTGAATTAATTAATAATTAATTCACTAAATATTAAGTCATTAATAAACTGAAGAATACATCAGTTAACTACAATGGATGGAAGGTTCAGTGGAGACCAGTGGAGAGGTAGGTGAAAGAGCAAGTGTGACTATCAGTTGTGACTATAGTGTTGCATTGTTTGCACCACACATTCATTAGAGATGCCTATGAAGATTGCATGAACCAGGTTGGAGAAATTTGAGTTCATCCAGAGCCATTCTTCAACAGGGATTGCGCAGTAGAGGCAGGCTAGCAGGTGGCAGAGATTGGTGCATGGATTTGCTAGATCGGACATGATTAGTGTGTAGCGATTGTATTGTACTGAGAGCTTAACATGTTCAGCTTTGTATGAGGATTTTTACATGATCTCTATGACATATATTATATACATATAGTTGGGGTTTTCAGCTTTAATCTTTCCCATAAATCACTGTGTTAATGTTCGTGAATTTTTATAGTTTCATGTGTGCATGCAATTGATTTAATTTCCGCATGTGATGATAAATGGTGGAATAGATTTTTTATTGTGCATGAAGTTAAAATAGTGTGTGATCAGGAGAATCTTGGACATATAACATATTAGTTATATAATTTCTACATTCTTCACCAATTAATCAACAACAGAATTCTGGAACAACGTGGCAAGGCCAATCGCCTTTCTCTACCTGGAAGTCCCAATCGTTTCCTATGTTTCCCTGGCCGAACTAGCCCTTTCTAAGTGTTGGATGGCCGAACTCTCATTTTTCTGCTCCTTTTTGGAAAAACACAGTTAATAATCCGTACCCTTCCCAGTGGCCTACTTCCACTTCACAAAATCCAAATTATTTTTCAAACTGGCAGCGACCTCTGGGGATAACCAATTCACCTATAGGGATAGGTCCTCAACCTCAACCTATATTTTTAGCTCCATATCAATTGCAGTAGAACCATCGGCCTCCTATGCATCCTCAATTACCAGCTCAGCCAAACCCAAATCCCAGTAACCTACCAATTCAGCTGATGTAGATTGTTGAAAACTCAGAACTTGAGATAGAACAAGTGGAATGTAACAAACTTACGCTGAGGTCAGGATGCATTATTACCTCCGAGGAAAATAAAAATCAACAAAAAAATGAATCAGAAACACAATTCGTAACCAAACCTTTGACTGTGACCAACACAGAAATAAGAAAGGGAGAAGGCACAATTGAACAACAAGATTCTAAAACAATTATAATCACTTCTCCTCTGTTCCCTGAAATATTTGCAATAGGCAAGCCAATTTGTTTATCCAAAATTTGATATTTTATGGGAACTCAAAAATTTATGTATTAAAATTACTCTCCTCCGGGCTATCCAAGATATTCATATTTATGTTAAGACGATTAAAGATCTATGTGTGAAAAATCCTGGGAGGAAATCAAAAACTTCACCAACCGTCCATGTTGTAGGGACCTTATCTGATCTGATTTTAGGCAGGGAAACACCAGTCAAATATGAAGATCACGAGAATACCATAGTTACAGTTCAAACACATGGTTGCACTTTTTTGAATACACTAGTCGACTTGAGCACAATCATTAACATTTTAACCACTGAAACTTGTGGGGTCCTTGGTATCACAGCTCTAGAACTGACCACTACTTTATTAGAATTGTTGATCGATTGGTCGTTAAACCAAAGGGAACCATACACGGCATTATTGTTTTCATTGAATCATGGGAGTACCCAGAGGATTTTATAGTTATCAAACCTAAAATTTGATTAGACGGACACCCTTTAATTCTAGGTCAATCTTGGTTAGCAACAGTTGATGCTTATATAGGTTGTCGTGCATGCAACATGACTATTGCAAAAGGAAACACTATAAAAAATCTTGTTTTATACCCTCCTGCTCAACTAATTTTTCCCATTTTTAAAACTCATGTAAATCCACCCACATACTTGGAAACAAATTTCTATTCACCTCTTACAGTAGGGGAAGTGTTATAGTTCAAGAATCAGACTGAAGATTATGTAATTAATAATTTTATTAATCATATAGTTACTGTGAATAGTCTAAAATGTCAAATGTTGAAAACAATTATTGACGATGAAGCCCAGGAAGACTCTTCAAAAGATGTCGATGATCAGATTATACCAACAACTAATGTTCATAACAACAGGCCTATTGAAATTGAACCAGGTAAGACTTTGAACATTAATGGAAATCTAAACAGAAACTAGCAGCAAAATATTATTCAGGTTCTGCAAAAATATAAAGGGGTTTTTTCTTGGGAATATCCAGACATGAAGGATATAGACCCTCAATTGTGTAAACACCACATCTACACCAAAAAGGATGCTCTTCGTATCCGAAAACCTCAACACAGATTAAATCCACATCTTAGGGATATCGTAAAGGAAGAATTGCAGAAGTTGTTGGATGTGAATTTTATTTATCCTATTTCGAATAGTAGGTGGGTATTTCCACTGGTGGTTGTTCCCAAAAATAACGAGAAATGGTGGATTTGTGTGGACTACAGGGAACTGAACAAGGCCACGTAGAAAGACCACTTCCCTCTTCCATTTATTGATCAAGTTCTTGATACGTTAGCAGGAAAAAAATTGTTTTTTTTCTTGATGGCTTCAGCGGCTAAAACCATATCCAAATTTCCCCTGAAGATCAAGACATTACCACATTTACCTACCCCTAGGGTACATTTGCCTATAGAGTGTTACCTTTTGGTTTATGCAATTCACTAACTACATTTTAGAGGGCCATACTCAGTATTTTCATTGATCTGATAAATGAGGGACTCGAAGTTTATATGGATGATTTCACCCCGTATGGGGACGACTTCGAATAAGCGCTACATAAATTAAATAAAGTTTTGGAACGATGCATTGCTACCTGGATATTCTTAAGTCAATATAAATTTCGCATGATGATGACAGAAGGCGTGGTTCTAGGACACTACATTTCTGTGAATGGAATACAGGTAGACCCCGTGAAAATAGAGGTAATTAGCATGCTACCTACACCCTGTACTCAAGCTAAGGTATGTATATTCCTTGGATATACATGATACTATCGCAGATTTATTGAGAATTTTTCATGAATAGTTGCACCTTTTTATTCTTTAACAGGAAATGTTGAATTTAAACGGTCTGACAAATGTGACATTTCCTTTACAAATTTGAAGAAGTTAGTCTCGACTACACCAGTATTACGAGGACCCAATTTGGAATTTCCTTTCCATATCTCTTTAGATGTTTCAGACACAGAAATAGGCATTTTCCTTGGGAAACAAGAAGACAAAAATCCCTATGCTATCTATTATACCGACAAAAGTCTCAATTCTTCTGAACTCAATTATACGTAAAAAGAAAAATAATTTGTAGCTGTTATTTATGCCATAAACAAGTTTAGACATTATATAACAAGCTATCAAATATTTTTTTATATTGATCATTCTGCATTCAGATACTTAGCTAATAAACCAATTACTAATGGGCGGGTGACTCGTTGGTTGTTAATTTTGTAGGAGTTTGATATTACCATTAAAGACCATCAAAGGAAAGAAAACCCAATTGTGGATTTTCTGTCTCGGGTACGAAAGATGAAAAAGTTGCTAGTAATAGATGATAAGTTTCCAGATAAACATTTGTTTTTTGTAGCAGTTAAGGCACCATGGTATGCAAAAGTGGCAAACTATCTGGTAGTAGGAAAGCTACCAAGGCACGTGATAGCTAAAGAAAGGAAGCAGATTGTCTAATATGAAAATATAAATATGCATCTGTGAAGATGAAATTTACGACATTCTAAAGGCCTGCCATGACGAACCTTGTGGCAGAAATTTAGTAGATCGCAGGACCAGACACAAAACATTACATATGGGCTATTATTGGTCCACTATCTTTAAAGACACAAAGAAGTATGTACAGGCTTGTGATAGTTGACAAAGGATGGGTCGTCCTGGTCAATCTGATGAGATGCCCCTATAGCCTAAATTAGTAATGAAACCTTTTGAACAGTGGGCCTTGGATTTTTTTGGCCCATTCAATCTGCCAGCAAACCAAAAATCCTACATATTGGTTTCTACAGTCTATGTAACAAAGTGGGTATAAAGAATTTCCTTGCCAAGAGCTACGAAAGAAACTGTAATTAATTTCCTTTCTGAGCTATATGTGCAATATGGTTTACCCAGGGAAGTGATAACAGATGGAGGGGCACAGTTTGTAGGACATAAGATTACAACCACTCTACGAAACCATCACATTACACATAGAGACACTTCTCTGTATCGCTCACAGGTGAACAGACAAGTTGAAAGCAGCAAAAAGGTCCTTGAGGCGATTTTAACCAAAATAGTTTCAACACATCGACAGGGCTGGGCTGCTAAAATTCCAGAGGCCTTGTGGGCCTATCACACAACTTGGAAAAATACTACTGGTTATTCCCCGTACCAACTCTTATTTGGCAAAGAACCTATTTTTCCTATTGAATTCGAAATAAATACTCTCATAATAGCTCAGGAAGTGGGATTGGATCTGATGAAGTTCCAAACTAAATGACTTCAGCATTTAAATGAATTGGATGAAGCATGGTTACTTTCCCTATAGTGTAAAACAATTATTTAACAACAACGAGCTAAATGGCATGACAATCTTATTAAAAAAAAGAGTTTCAAAAAGGAGACTGGGCGCTCCTCTACGATTCTAGATTTCAAGAATTTTCAGGTAAATTGCAGACAAGATGGCTTGGCTCATATGAGATTCAAGAAGTGCACAACAATGGCACTATAACTCTGATTACCATCTATGGATCTAGTTCTCTTTTTCTCATGAATGGACACTGGGTACATCTTTATCACAAGCTACTCACCAAAGAGTCTTTTTTCCAATAGGTACACAATGATCCCACTATGAAAATGTTAGTTGCAGGGAGTAATGACTCGGTAGCTTTACTTTCATGAAAATTGTTTCTTTCCAAGTTGTAAATAATGTATATATTTTCTTTGCAAACATGGCTTAATAATTTGTTGCTTTATGTTTTTATTTGTATGATTTAACTAGAGTAAGCATTGTTGTATAAATGAGTGATTTTTTTTAGAAACAATATTGTTTTAGATAGTTGATGTTCCAATTGAACAGTTGTTGCTTCTTTTTATGGCTGGAGTATTTCGTCGTTGTTGTTCATTTTGATGTGAAAAGTTGTTGTTCCATTAATCACACAAGTCACTGTTCCTTTCTTAAAATGAACAGTCGCGGTTTATGTTTACGATTTGTGTGTTTTTCAGTTGTTGTTTCCTTCCTAGATAGGAAATCCATTGTTTCTTTTATCTTTTGAGTGTGTCATAGTTGCTATTCCTTTTGAATGAAACAACTCCTGTTCCATTTTTCAGAAAATCGTTGTTATTTCCTAAAAGAACAGTTGTTGTTCCTTTTTACCGACTTTCAAAGATAAACGTTGTTCAATAAAATACATAGTTGTTTTTCAGTTAAACAAACAGTTATTGTTCATTTAAATAAACAGTTTTTATTCAGTCAATCACACAACTTTCGTTCCCTTTTTTATCGAACATCCATATTTTTATCTCACATTATTTACGGTTTTTCTATGCAAATCATATTTTTGGTTGGAAATTCGCATCTAATTCTAAAAAATCTTTTACATTAACAACATTATGACTTTTAACCTTTGATGATTATCGTTATTCTAAAACTAACATGGTTCATCTATTAAATGACTTGATGAATGTCTCTTCTTTGGATATATCATAAAATGATTCACTATATATTTCAACACCATGTTGCTTTCTGTTTCACACTTTCAATTGATAATTCCCTTTGGTATGATGATATAGGGATAAAGGAATAACTTTTATTGGCATTATTTTACTTATCACACCATCCCTAACTCTTAAGGAGTTAATGAGCCTTCCTTAACTTATAAATACACATTTGGAAATATAATTAAGAAAAACTTTCTCAAAGGGGATAGGAGGTCTCATTATGATCCATCCTACCATGATCATAAGGAATTAACAAGTGACATTCCCATTATGGCTACCACAGTAGTGTAATGGCCTTTCAAACATTTCAAATATCAAAAGGATAGGAGGTCTCATCACGAGCCAACCTGATCATTTTGTTATGCCATGGTGAATGGAATTGTGATTATTTGGTTACCATGCCAGCATAGTGATATCTTTGTAGAAATGTGCAGTCCATCAAAGTTCTAAGTGGAGGATCTTAGCTCATTTTTGGGTTAAAAGGAAACCATGTCGAGGCTATAAATGCATGTTCATAGCAGTGGCTTTGTCTGTGGTATTGAAGTTCTATTTTACTTTTCCAATTATCCATATCCTAATATTTCCTATTCATTCATTTCCAAGGAATATTTTACCATTGAACAACGTTTATATTTTTATTAACCAATATGCATGGTAAAATATATATTAATGTGAATTATATCAATATTATCTGATTAGTTGACACCAACAGCCATTATTATTACCAGCTTGTCATATTTTTCCATACTTCTTCACCAAAGGTAAATCATTTCTCTTGATGATCATTTACATGTTTTATATTTTTTTTTTCGATCATTTTCCAAACCAATTTTATGATTTTTCATTTCCCACCTCTTAGACTACTCTAACCATTTCTTGTCGTATTTTTACTACTTTGACTATTCACTACCATATTTATGAAATTTTTTCTCTTTTCCCATGCTCTGAGGACGTGAACACCCTTTTATTATTTGTGGGGGGGGGGAGGTATGTATTATGAGAAAGCATGCGAAGTAATTTTCAAACTCCACCATAACTTGTTGATGCGATAAATAGTATTATTGCACATTTCTCGATTCAAAAATTTTCATGTGGTTTATTTATGATGTTCTAAACTATGAAAAATTGTGAACTCAAAGAATTTTCATGTAAAAGTGTGAATTGGTTACAGAAGCACAACAACCATGGGAGGGAACTCTGTTTGCAGTGAGCCTACATTGCTGTAATTAACATAGGAAGCTCACACAATCCTCAAGCCTGCCAGTTGGATACAATACATGGTCAAGTTGCAAGGATTCCACAGTGAAGTTGTGCTTGAATTTTTGCAAAATTTGCAGAATGGGCACACAATCGTTCAGGGTAGAAGTATAACAATTTCTGAAGAATTTATAGCTCAAGTCTCTGGATAACCAAAAGAGGGCATCAAATGGACTGAAAATCATGTTCAATTGCATGAAGCAATTGTTGTATTTAAAGAACTTGATGAAGAATTGATACACAAGGGAAAAGTCATTCATCCTCCTTCTTTGAAGGAACCATGGTGAGAATTGGCAAAAATTGTTCAGAAATATATCACTTGCGATGGATGTCAGGATGTGGTAAAGTCTAGACAACTCAAACAATTAGGAATACTTAGACAGAAAATTGTAGTTAATTTGTCATTCTTTTTAATTCTGTACTACATGATGTTGCTGGTCGGGTCAAGAAAGCCAAGAATCCACACACTACCATTAGCCACCGTGGCCTAATTAACCTCATAATTCTTCAAGAACTAGCACAACACCAATTAACCTAGGATAATTTTGTAAACCGTACTTTTCCCTCATCAGAAGAAAACCCAGGAGATGCACAAAGAGAGGAAGTTGTTGGCCAAACTATAGGGAATGTTGATGACTGAGACACTGAGCAACAAACTGTAGATGTAAAAACCCCAAAGAGGAAAGGAAAAAGGAAAACATTTTCTTCAACCTTTGTCCCAGCAAAATGAAGAAATTCTGCAAGGTTAAGCTCATGATAGAATGTTGTGGATTTGATAGATGAAGCAGGGCCATCTCGTACACCCCCTCCAAACCCAAAAAATGCTTTTCCACAAGATGACGACTAGGAGTTGGCCCTAGTTTTTGAAAACTTGGGGGCAGTCTTTGAAGAAGGAAGCAAATTTGAACACTCTCAAGGTCAGGACCATGCCCTTAGCCAGTCTACCATTGCTGGTAGTTCTGGTTATACAAAACTCTTGTTGTCTCCTGCAGAAATGGAGGATTTGTAGGCACAAGGGGAACCACTCCCCTCTGTAGATGAATACCTTGAGTTAGAAATTCATGAAGAAAGAAAATCTGAATTGAAAAATTAGTCAGGAGATACCATTCTAGTAGAGCGTGACCTTGATAATGGCATAACTTCTCTTTTAACCGAGAAAGATATCATTGTTTCTTCTCCAATTAAAAACCCTACAATGGAGGTTAAGGAAAGAGAAAGCGCAAGGATGAAAACATCGAGTAAAAATCACAACAAGATTAAGAATATGATTAAACAATTAAGAAAATGGTTTGAGGAAGAAAACAAGGCTAGAAAGATAAAAGTGGAAGTGGAAACCACTAACTCCCAGAGTGATTACCTCCTTCAGACCACTGGAACTCAAATAGTGAAATGCTCCACTAAAAATATTGGGACCCAAACTGATGGTATTTACGAGATTCAGACATATTTTTCTTTGTATTCTAAGGATGTTGCTGGTCAAATAGATTTTATAGAAGGTGCTCAAATAAATGGGCGTATTTCTCAAGAAATGATCGATGTTGTAGAAATAGTTGATCAAATTGACTTGGTGATAACCTATGATAATGTGGCTCAGACTGTAGAAAGACCCCGTTATGTTCCTTTGGTAAGGGAAGCTACCATCCGAAAATTGTAAACAGAATTGACATAAACCCAACATGGTTTGGCTCAGTACCAAAAATAGGTAGTACCCTTGCAAAAACATCAAGAATTGTTGAATAAATTTGATGAACTGACTGCAATAGAGGATGAGACTTTTTCTAGTCTCATAAGTGAGAAATAAAAGGTAAAGAAGGTACAAAATCAACTCCAGAAAGTCAGGGAGAAAATCAAAATTAATTTTTCTATCTATTCCGATGTTTTGTCTTGTAGGTCATCAACCACCAATTATGTGTTATTTCTACTTGATAGATATTTTCTATGGAAGATTACAACCATCTGGGCTAGTAAACCAACTAAGTTCAAATATACTCCATATTTTATTAAATGTTTCCAAGAACAGAATGAGACGTTAAAATGTTTACTCTGTGAGTTATATTTGCATAAATTTTTCTTGGAATATGAGAGAGATACTAATCCTAGCCCCTTCATTGGGGATGTCTAATTTCAAGCATTCCTTTCCTTTTCTTATAACCAAGTTAAGTGGGCCAAGGCCTACAATACTTTCCAGAGAAGGTAACGTGATCTAGATTTATGGGTTAGAGGAGAATCTACCAAGCCCTTACATATTTTTATTCAACATAAAAGGTTGATGGAACAACCAGGGGTTGTGACCAAATTGGTTCCTTTCCATAAAGATATTGTAAAGGCAGGGGTAGAATATTTTCATGACATCAAGGGAGAAGCTCTATTAGTAGAAAAATAGAGGTGGAAAGATTCTACCAACATTGTTAAGAACCGAGAGCCTTTCGGTTACACGAATTTAAAATTTGTTGTTGCTTGTTTAGATCTGTACAACAATATCATTTTATGCATGGGCCCTACCTGGAGAGGATATCGTTACAGGTGCCCCATCATTTGGTATCCTCCTGATGGGTATGATGTTTATTATGAATTTCCAGAATGCCACGAGGGTCGTGATTTTGCAATGCTCAAGAAAAATAATGGTTTTTAGGTTGTACCAGGAAGAGACTTATCCTACCTACTCTCTGACACAATTACACCTTAATTATCTTGTTTCATGAGGACTTGAAAAAAGGTAAGAATGGGAGTATGTTGAGTCATAGAAAAGGTATGTTTTTACCTTTATATTAGCTTGATAAACCATTTAATTTTATGGATTTGACTTCACTTTTGGAAATAATTTGGAAGAAAATATTTTGAAAGTTGAGTAAAATTAATTATTAACGAATTGCATGATTTTAGCACAAAAATTAACTTTTTCTTGCTTTTATGTGCAGAAAATTAGAATTGGATAATTTTTGTTCAATCGATGAAACAACAATGCCAAAGAAAGAGAGAAGATCGCTTCTTGATTGTGTGGGCTAGCGAAATATAGGGAGGATCATGCTAATTTTATAATGGAAATCCAATTATTTGTTGCAAAATCCTAAGGATATCCTAATCCTTAGGATTCACTTTCATCCATTAGTTTTTATATTAGGTTATATAACGCTGTTGGGTGAAAAGGATTGGAATATAATAATTATCGATAATAATCTTTTGAAGAACTTCAACTTCAGACTTTAACTTTCACCCTCGTTATTATTTGTATTAAGAACAGAGCATATGGTGATGTTGTACCTTTATTACTTTGATTAATGAGAAACACAGAGTTTTCCTTTCAATTGTGTTATGATCTTTTTCAGCAGTAACTTCTGGAGGCTTTGGGCCCAGTCACTGGGAGATTTGCTGTGTCTTTGTGCCATAATTATTTCCTTCTTTTCTGTAATTATTGATTACTATTATTTCATAGAATTAAGTTAATTTGATCGTTGTATGATGTTAGAATTATTATTTACGATTTACCTTTATGTTTGAATAGATCTTTAGACATTATTACTTTTACATTTGAATATTATTATTTTACTAATTTCTTAGCTTAAGTCATGTGCTACACTTAATTGTTATTATTTCTGATTGATGTTAGAGATTGAATGATTAGTTACTGTTATTTCCAATTAATTCTTGAGTAATTGATTATTTTTCATTTGTTGTAATTTCTCTTTTCATCAGATTAGTTACTGCAGATTTCAGATAGTAATCTTTTAAGTGTTATTTCCTTTAATGCATATGTTTGAGTTCATTTCCTTCCAAGTCAATTATGTTTGGATCTAGATTTATGGTTTGAATATGATTTAAGATATTTTCTTGGAATTTTTTTAGATGATTGAACTTCGAGAATTAGAGATTGATTATTGCAACGATTGAGTAAATTTTAGAATCATTTAGTTCTGAAACAACCTCCAATTTCACTGCACAGACAATTCCAACACTCTTGAAATAAACAGACGCATCTCAGGTTGATAATAAATGTAGGTATTAAGATTGATTTATATAGTCATCTTAGTGCACCAACAAATATGAAGTTGGAAGCTTCACCTATAGGAGACACTAATGAATGTATGAAACAGATTCAGAGTCAGCTAGCAAACCTGACCTTGCAGTTGCAAGATATTAAGAAGGGAAAAGAAGTCAGAGAAGAAGTGTGGTGTACAGATTTCAAATCAGAGGGGCATTCTAAAGAGAAGTGTCATGTTTTTAGGGATTATATGGCTAGTGGAGCACCAAATCCATTGAGTGCAAGATCTAGTCTGTGGTGTGAAATATATAGAACTAGGGGCCAACATCACTCAGAAGATTTCTATTTGTTATAGAAATATGTGCAGACCCCAAGGAAGTTTTTGTACAAGTCTTGTAAGTTAGTAGGACATGATGAGAACAATTGTCGAAGTTATGATCTGATGATGGAGCATACTATTGATACTTATGGAATGCAGGCAGATGAACGTGTGCATGAGGATAATGGATAACATAGTGGTCGAGGAGGTTATCAAGGAAGAGGTCGAGGAGGTGGAGTTAGTTGAGGAAATGGACAGATCCTCTGGAATTATTGCAGCTAGGCAGGTCATTTTGCAAGAGACTGCCATAATTCCACTACGACATGTAAGTATTACAAATCCTTTGATCATGTAATTGAATATTGTCATGTGCTTATGGAAAATATGTAAGAAAAGAGGAATCGGCAGTGCACGTAGAACATCCAGATGATGACTACTGAAAGGAGAACCGATGAACCTTCTGTTAACATTATCACTAAAAGTGGAGTTGTGACTGGAAGTGATAAGGCAGATGGAAAGAAGGAATTTGAAAATCTAGGTCCATGGGTTAGAAAGACTCTGAAGAATGTTTTTATTTTTTATGTTCAGAAGGAAAAACAAACATTTATGGAAGAAAAGAGAAGTTTTATGGATGCAAGATCTTTGGCTTCTGCTGCATAACTAGGGCCTATCAACTGTAACATGTCATTAGTTCCGACATAGAAACAAGTTGTGACGCAGGATCGAGCTTTGACACAAAATTCAGCAGATCAAATAAGTATTTTAAGATATTTCCTGCAGAATTGTATGAATTTACTACGAGATCAAAAGGTTGTAGAAGGACTTCAGGAATTGATAGGTTCCTATGCATCAAAATAAAATTCACGAAGTGGGATGTGCGCAATTAATAATGTACATCGAAGGAAGAGGACTAGAAAATAAATGAGACTTAGTGCACAAATTGGAGAATATGAAATGGATCAATTCATTTTGGATTTAGGATTTGGTGCTAATGTTTTAAAAAAGAAAACATGGGAATTTATGGGTAAGCCAAAGCTACAATGGTCAAATATTCAGTTAAGATTGGAAAATTAGAAAAATATCTTTCCTATGGAAATATTTCTAGTTATCACAGTAGACATTGAAGGAGTCTGCATCGTTGTTGATTTTGAAGTAATAGAAATTGTTGATGATAGTAATCATTATCCTGATTTTCTTGGAATTTATTGGGAATTTGAAAATATGGCCATAATCATTTTTAAAAAGAAACAAATGATATTTGAAGGAGAAATATGAGGGTGATTGTTCCTTTAGATCCATCAGAGGGAGCAATATACACAAAGCCAGTTAGAAAATAATACAACACAGATGACATTGATAACATCTATCGATTAACAACCAAGGAATAAGAGTATATTAACCTGTTGAAGAATCGAAATTCCATTGCAACAACATGGAGGGGAAACCACCCGGTCCAGACCTTAGAGAAGGTCCTTTTCCGTTTGGTGTAGTTGCTCTAACTGGGGATAAAGGGACCAGTTTTCCAATTGGGATGATGAGGGCGTGCTTTGTTGATATAACATGCAAATGGGAGATGATTTAATCTATCATATGAATTTAACTAAAATATCTATTCTACTATATACCCGGGAGTGTTCATTCCTTTATACGATCTAACAATATATCTTCCAACTATAATAATGAAGAATATTTAAAAGCTAAAAGAGATGAAAATTATATAAGGATAAATCTTTTGACAAAATAGTTTAATCAAAATATTGTGAAATATATATCGCATTTATTGTTTTATTATATATGAGATAAGAAATCATAAACAAATATAAGTACAAAAGTGCATTTAACATTCACTTATGATAACGGCTCTAATATACAATGAAGATAAAATGATAACTATCAATTTAAGAAGAAAAACTTAATATAACATGTAGAAGTACCATATATACGAGGTTCTACTCATTAAAACTGACAATAGTTTTCTACTCCTCTTCACTTTCGAGCAATTTAAAGATTACAATAGTGCAACTTTAGTTAAACAACTTCAAATGTCAAAAGATAACATATTTTGTTCCATTAATTTATCAAGGCATTCACAAACTTACAGAAGTGCATTCTTTACAATTTTTTTTTACAAATTTATGGGCCCTTCTCTAAATGCATGAAAAGGGTTTAAATACTAAACTAAAAATATGTTTAAAATACATTATTACATAAAAAATGGAGGAGGTTTCAAACAACCATCCTCGTAAGGATTAAACTTGAACTACAATATAGGAAATAAAATAAAAACATGATTATGTAGGCTGATCCTCTTTGTGCATTTGATCTCAGAGCTGACAAATATCTACCATTGGCTTTAGCTTAGCTGGTTGTGTAATCCCTAATCTAATATGGCCTTTGAAAACTTCATTCGAAAGTGCTAGCTGCGATTTCTTTGTAGAATTAGTTAATGATTGTAAAGTTAGGCATTGATGATAAGGTTTGATCAGAAAGTTCCAGTAATTTTCTTGATGAAACTTGTTTATATGTTCAATAATTTCCACTTGCATCTCTGTATTTTCCTTCCACTGTGCTTCTAATGGTTTAAGCTCTGGGAGCACTTCATCTTTGAATTCTTTAATAAGTTCAACTTTCAAAAGTTGTTCATTAACAGATTCAATAATTTGATTTCTTAGCCTTGATGCATTTTTCGTTGCCTTATCTACTTGTCTCAGCTATATTTCCCAATCCTTAAACAAAATATCTTTATGAAATTTATCTATCTTAGGGAGGTCAAATTTATTTCCTGCATCAAACCCTTGCCACTAAAATAACTCGTTAATCTTCTTTTAAAATTTTCTGCATTCAAGCCTCCTATTATCCACTTGTTGGATCAGAATTTTGATTGTATTGCAGTGAGAACTAGTGATTGAAAATTGTTGAAAAAAGGTTTCTCGCTAATGTCTTAGCTTTGCATTCATTTCCAGTGCTTCTTTTATGAATTTCTCTACTTGAGGTTAACTTTTCGATTTTTCCATTTCTGCTTCAAGTTGTGTTTCTTTCTCTGTAATTTACACCGAGTGCGGCAACTTAAGTCTTTCAAAATCTTTTTGAAATTGAGACATCTTCATTTCAATCTGCGTGCTGGAATTAAAATTTTCTTGTTTTAGGAGTTTCCCAAACTCTTGAAATTTTTCCTCTTTTTTCTTAAGTAGAAGTTGTACCTCTGTAGCTTTGTCAATGGTAGCAGTAGCATATGCTCCCGCGAACTGTGATAACTTAGTTAAATGTTCTATAGGATTAGCCAAAGGGTATTTCCATAGAACATCTATAGATTCATCCATAATATTTGAAACTCATTCATCCATTCTTCTTCTCTTAACTACAACCTTATGACTCGGACTATAGAAGACATCAAGTGAGGGTATCTCTTCAATATTTAAAACAATTTTCTCTATAGGGTATGTCAAAATGATCACTTGATCATGAACTTTTGGTACCTGCTGTAGTGGAATTGGAGTTTCCACTAAATTCCAGAAATGATCTGGGGTTTGGAAACTTGTTGATTCATCAACATTAGGCTTTGGTGGTGGTGTTGTTTCGAGTGCCTTGGAAAAAATTTCCCATTCTTTCTTCAAATATTTTGACTGAGGCTTCTCTCTCTGCTCGGGTGTATTCTGGATATGATGAACTTCTTGAGAAGATGATTCAACTCTATTAATTTCTCCTTCTATTTGCATCTCAATCACTTTAATCATTTTGTCAATTATTTTCTCTGGAATCTCATTCCTGCTCAGATTCATTGTCAGAGTGATCTGAATTCTGAGAATTATGTTGTTATTTCCCTAACACATGATTTGATTTCTCTTGAGATTCATATTCAGAAATATATTTAGCCTCATTATGCAGACTAATATTTGGAGTTGGCCTATTGACATCTTCAATAAATAAAAAGTCCAAAGGGACTACTTCTATCCTCTTATTTATATATGCTTGAAAAGCCTCAAAATCTTCTTTACTGAGCTGACTGGATGAATTTTTCAATACATCTGTGAACTTCTCCACACCTTCAAATAAATCATCAAACATATATTTCTCATTCAAGAAATGTTTCAGTTTGAGCTCAGTGGTGAAATTATTAACCACATTATTAGGATCAAATGGTCTCTTTGGCATGAGATTCAAATTTAATGAAGTGACATTTGAAATCTATTTTCATGCATGACCAATGTCGAAAAGGGAAAAAGTGCCACACTATAAAGGGAAAGTATGAAAAATGGCCGTCTTGGCATCTTTTAGCAGTTTGGAAATGCCACTTACTAGAATTTGGTAGGCACTTTCCCTAGCTAGGAGTTTATTAGGAACATAATAAGGCAAAACATGGGGGGAAGAATAACTTCCAAAAACTTTGATATAAGTGAAATTATCTTTAGAAAACCATCTAGCAACTGGTAAAATGTATGTGCTAGCTTCCTTAGAAATCCTAGGGGCTTTTTCATTAAAGATAATTTGATGGATGGGTAGCATAACTCCATTGAAAATTTTATAGAAATGTAAATGAAAATTTGATTCCCAAAGAGCTCTATGGTAAATATGAATTACAAAATCTTTAACAAAACAAAATCCTGGCTCGTTCGTTTCCATCCCATGATAGGAAATCTTGAAAAAAAGAAAATTGAATCCATAATGTAAGCAGTCATTTAGAAGGGGGGTATTGTTATAGCGGAAAAACTTCTTTTTCTTCTGTATTGTAATATTCCCAAATGGGAAAAGCACTAATATAAGACGTAAAAATGGAAAGTAGCAATGAATATCAATGCATAAACATGGAAGACCAATATGGAGCCATTTTATTTTATAGAACAATAGGAAATAAGTGCAATACAATGAGGCACAAATCATACAACATAAGCCCACAAGCCTCCAATGAATAAATCCCCTCAATAATGAGGTGTTGCTACTATACCAAAATTTCGGAGAGTTGCTACAGCGTAGTCATAAAGAGCACAACTACAGCATATGAATATACAATAATATAAAATGGCTGATACATGCCTCAAAATATGTTATACATAAATATCAAGGCTCTATAACAACCTCCCAAAATAACCCAAGAGGGTTTTCAGAAAATACACCAATATACAAAAGGTGAACCAAAGCCCTAGGGTTGAAGATTCACTACAAATATATGACTGGAAAGATGTGGCTGATATGATGTAGCATGGAATGAAGCCCCATCCCAATATACTCTTTAGGTGAAAGGCTAATCCCTTCACTAGAAAACCATCTCTCCAAATGGTGTACTGAAACCACCCTTGCAACTCCTCCCTAAAATAACGCAGTCCAAGACTGAAACTACATTGTAGGTGCTATTGATAACTTGGCATGGTGCCAAATGCTACGATAAATCTCAAGGGACTTATTTTCTGGCATCCCAATGGATGGAAACCTTCCTCCACTAAAAACTAGCTCTGAAATGACCCAAATGTACCCTCCATTGCTGCACTCTGCTACACTATAGAACCGTCTGCAGAAACTACACTGTAGAAGAAAGATAGAGCTTGGCCTGATGTCATAATGTGGAAATATAGTGAAATTACTTCTCCTGAGTGGGCACTCAAAGTCCCCCGAGGATGAAGGTGGGATTCCCACTTAGGAACACCCTTGTGCTAAACAACACTGCAATCTCCGCTAAACAGCTAAAGAGAGCAACCAGTCATATAGACCATATCAAAATAATAATCAACAACAACATTATATGGTTTCCATCCCCTTCCTTATATTCTTGGTGAGATTCCTCACCTTGGGCCCCACTCATTAAAACCACTATTTCCATGCATGTAGTCTCCCTCCAAAACTATGTTTTCCATTAATGAATGTCGCTCCTTCCATACTAGCAATGTTTATTTGGTCAAGGTTGACCCAGTCTACATGCTCCAGCCCCTTTTCACACATAAGGGTGCTTTATCAAGCCACTAAAATGATCTCCATTCACATTAGAAGTGATTTTATTCCTAATAAGGAGATTTATGGGTCTCCATACCCTCTTATTCTTCTAACTAAGGAGAAAAAACAAAAATTAATATTCCAACTAGCTTATAGCTAATTGGGAATATTACAGTCCTCCCCTCCCAAATTTTTCTTGTCCTCGAGCAACTGTAAAGGTGAGTGTTGAAAACTCTTCTCCTCCTTCTTTGGTGACACCTCCATGTGATAATCTCTCCTCATGAACCAAGTGTCTCCCAATCAATCCCTCCATGAAATGCTCCTCCCAAGTAGTCATGAGATGTCAATGACTCACCTCATAAGGAAATAAAAGACCCAATGTAGCAATCATGGTTTGCCCAATGTTCTCCCTAAAACATGAAGCATAAGAAACATGGAGCATCTCACTCCCAATGGGCATATTCAATCCTTGCATCCTTCCTCCAATCATTCCCAAAATAAGAATAAGGACATCATCAATTTATGGGATCAAAACCAAGGATACATAAGCTGCCATATGCAATACTAGAGGAGGATCATAGTCCCACATGTGGAACCAGCGCAGTATGTCTCCTTATTGCCTCAGATAATGATATAATAAGTGGTTTCCCCACCACTTACTTGTTTCCATAGTCTTCTCACATGCTTTGAGAAGGTGAGTGATGTTTGGTGCCAATGGAGTACACCCTGAATGGTATATCATCTCCCTAAATCCTCCTAGGGAGTGGCCATGCTCAACATTGTTTATGGCCCCAAGTTTACCATGAAGTTTATAAGGAATAATTCTCCCATTTGGAGCAATGTCCTACACATGTATGGTAAAGCATTCAAATATTCATCAAGTAAATCATTATGCATAAAAACATGATCCTTATCATAGACTTTTTTCACACTAAGGGAGTGGCTCATAGATAGATCCCCTCTCATTCCCCAAGAGGAAAGAGGTGGCTATGATAACTCCATCAAAGGGTTATGTCTCTCCTCCATCTCTGCATAGTCCATGCATCTCCTAAAATTCAGATATATATCCTCTTCAAAGCCTTCCCAAGTAAATTGTAATGTTCCAAATCTTGAACTTTCTGCTCCATCGGGAATATCTTTAGATATTCCAATTTCCTTCTTCAGTGAGCTATCACAATTCCATTTCAGAGATTGAATGTTAGGGCATTTACATGATATGAATCCTTCCAAAGAAGGGAGAGATCCTGAGGCTAGCTGGCCCTTCATAGACTCTGTCTATGGATATGCAATATTCCACCTTGGGAATTTCTGCCACAGGGTCCTTGAGGACGCTGTATAAGGAAGATGCTGCATAAATAAGGAAAAAAACTGCTGGGATGCCCTAGAAAATCTCTAATAAAACTCCCTTGTAGAATATGAGCTCAAAGAAATAAATCTAGATGGGTTATTCAGGTCTCCCCAATCTAGGTCTCTAAAACAATGCTTAATGAGAGAGCTTACATCAATATATGAACATAAACATGAAATCTGCAACTCTGAATACATCATAAGAGGGAAATGCTACAGCCATCATTATATTATGATATATCAGCAATATAATACAAGAAATAGTTGAGGGAAAAGCCACTCAAGCTTTAAGAACCAACCTTCAATGAATAAGCAATGAAATACAAGAGTTGCTGCAACTCCACAAAATGTCAGAGAGCAGTGACTACACAGTGTATATGAAGGTATAAGCTGCTGAATATGAATAAAATACACATGCGGCTGAAGGAATACAATAAATATCCCAATAACAAATAAATGGGTTGAAATACAATATTTCTAGTCAATCTATGAAGATTGCTAGAAATGCTGGGGAATACAAAAATGTGACAACCAAGTTGTCACTGCAACTGATACAAAATATGAATGAGGTTGTGGCTGATATGAAATGTAGATGCCCTCCTCTAATAATGTCTCCAAGCATAAAGTGCTGATCCCTTGTCTTAAAAACACACTCCTGATGAGCTCTATGAAACCCTCTCTCACTGCCTCCATAAAATAATGCAGTTTCCTCCATGGACTACGCAGTGGGAGATGAAGGAAGTGTGGCCTGATGCCACTAATATGAAATGCAGCCCGGGAATCCTCCTCGTAGCTCCTCCAATGAATATATCACTCGTAAATTGAAATAGAAAGCTAATAATGACTCCATGAGTTCCTCTTTTGCTGCACCTAGCAACACAACATCCTCTCTACTGCAGAAATAGCGCTGTAGCTGATGGTAGTAGCTGTGGCCAATAATGGATTGAGTAAAATCAACTCATTCCTCATCCTTCCTTAAGGAAGAGGTAGGGATTCTAGACCGGGAACACCCTAGTGCCTGAGGGCACCATCACCCTGCTAAACAACCTAGGGATGTAAGCCTTTGCAAACCCAAATCTGAAACTCTAAAGCATGTATCCAAATGGGCTGCCATCTCCTCCTTATAAAGAAAGGAACCTTTCCTCCACCATGGTCCCACCAATTCGGGTTTCCACACTCACATGAGTGTCTTCCCTCCAAAACTGCACAGCTTCTCTAGGAAGCCTCTCCTCTTTGGGCAGCGCTGTTGACTTTAGTCAAAGATCACTAAATAAAGTGATCCAGGTTCCATTCACACCCTTAGGTGCTTTAATCCAGCTGCTTATTCATCTCCTTTTCACATAAGGAGTGTTATTTCTTCATCAAAAGAGGGTTAAGGTGTCCCCTTACCCATTTTATTAAGCAAAAATAAAATGTGCAACTATAATGTTCCATTTTAGCTTGAGACTAAAAATTGGGAACATTACATAAATCCCTCCATGATGGTATGGTATGCTCTCATGGAATAAGTGTGGCTGAAGAGAAAATATTCATGTGCTGCTTGTGGTAACTTCTCCTTGAGCTTGGATGCTCTAGATAATAAGATCCTACTCTGATAGTAGATGACCCCATCTCTTACTGAATATCCCTTCTCTAGTAGCTGGTCATCAAGCATCATGCAAGTAAAAAGATCCTTGAAATAATCCACCAGCAACTGGGATTTCCAATAAGTATTTATCCTCCATAGTGACAACGCTGATGATCTATCATATAAATCATATGTCATATGGTTGCCCCCTTCTTTGACATCTCCCATGCCAAAGTCACCTACTGGGATGTTGCTCCTCCTGTAGCTTCTCATGCTCAAATAAAGGTTGAAGCTTTTGCGGGTTAGTCTTTCATGGGAAGCTATCACCCATCCAAAACTTCCTAAGTCTGGCCAATGCATGCATGAGTGGCCACCATCCTCTACCATGTGTGGAAGATTTCTCCCCAAGTGATAATATCTTCCGAGCCTCCAAAGTCAAGGAGTAGTCTCCTTGCACCATGATAGTGCCATCCTCCATCCCTGTAGCATCTTCTCTTAGCACAAGATGTGAAGTGAGAGTGGGTAATGATGATATTGGGATAATTTCTCCCTCCTCCTTGAGCCTACCCAAGACTCTTTGCGTTGTACAATGACCTCCCCATGTTCCCACTCCTCCTGGATCTATGAGTGCTGCAACATGTTGTGAGACATTCCTCACCAAATCCTGATTAGGTAGCCTCCCAGGTGGTTTTCCACTAAACATTAATGTCTCATGGGCCAAATTAATTTGCATACATGATGGGACTGTTAGGTCCTTGCTTTCACTACACAAATCCAGCTCTGTTTTTTTTGTAGAAGCTATCTGTGAGGGATATGTGTGCATTCCCCTAATCATATGATTTTTTCCACTCCTTTTGTCCATCCACTCCATCTGCAAAGTCTCCCAATCTGTGGTGACCTTCCCCAAAGTAATCAACCACTGCAAACCCAATATCACATTGGTGTCAAGTATTTCAACCAAAAAGAAGTTATCATTCAACGTATATGTCCCCATGGTGACAGATAAATATGGAACATAATGCATGCATTGCATAGTTCTAGCTCCTGGGACCAAAACTAAAAATCCCTCAAAATCATCAGTGGGTATTTCCCTCCTCTGCACTAGTTGGGCATACATAAATTTACGGGTATTCCCACTATCAATCAAAACTAAAACCCTCTAATCCTTAATGGAACCTCGAACCATCAAGGTCAAGTACTTGGGTAATCCTCTCAATGATGCAAAGGCCCCTCCAATTGGAGAAAATGCTCCATTCCCACCCCCTAATGGTGATGGGTCCTCTCCTTCTATCCCAGCATTGTGACCTCCTTCTGGGTCCTCTTATTTTTCCTATTCATCATCTGAAAATACCTCTATATAGTGTGCCTTCCCTGCTGCAAATATATGTCTGGGTGCCCATGATTCTTGGCATGTGAAGCAAAGCTTCCTTCTCCTCAAGTCTCGTTGTACATCATCACTAAGAGGTACTTTGTTTTGGCCCCCCTTTGAAGGATGAGCCTTCTCATATTTTCCCTTTGATGGGAAAGTGGGCTTTTGCTGAGATGTTGCCTTTGCTCTAGGCAAGAAATCTTGTAGATCTCTAGCCCTTTCAATGGAATCTTGAAGGGTAGTGGGTTTGGTAACAACCCATGTGGAGGTTCTGATAGCCTTTAATAAACATATAGACCCTCCTTGCTACAGATAAATTAGGAACCATAAAAGAAAGTTTTAGAAATCCAAAAATATAAGTTTCTGGATTACATGATTGTTTGAGCTTAGCTAGCCCAATGAAAGGTGCCTTCGGGTCTCTTCAATAAAACCTCTCCACAAATCTCCTTGTGAACTATGAATATGCAGTCACATTGGCATGACCCAATGTAGAAATTCAATGAAACCATGAATCATGTGCTTCACCCTCAAGGTGCAGTGTTGATATTTTGATGGCCTCCATCTCTGATACTTGGTTGAACTGGAAGTAGATTTCTAGCTTCTCTACCCACTATTTTGCTGTGCGCTTTGATGATTGTTATGGGTCAAAATACCTCCTCATCAGCTCAGAGGGGAAGACAAATATGGAAGAATTACAAAGACCTAAGTTAAACCTATTTCTGCCAGGGTAATGCCTATGAAGAATAGAACAAGAGCGTTATAACGCAGGCAAGCAGTGCATTGGTCGCGTTAGTGGCTAGGACAACGCTCTGTTTACACTGAAGGGAAGCGTTACCCGTGTTTTAAGTTTGAATTGGGAAAAGAGCATGGAGAATGATTTGAATCTCCGACTTTCCCTCACAAAGGAGTCAGTTCACAAAGGAAACTGCAGAAGCACCAGTTCATTATTAGTCATTGCCATGAGAGACTGAACTCCAAAGGAGGCAAAGGCATAGAGATCAAAGAAACATCTAAGTTTTTTCCATTCCAAACTAGTGGAAAGAGAAGGGCAACAATGGCTTTCTCCCTCTCCTATAAGAAGGAGTTGAAGGCTCTTAATTGAAGGTCGAAGGATTGCTCAAGGTTCTTGCATACTTGTGGAATAGAGAATAGTGTGACATTGTGAAGGCAAAGATTCAAAGAGGCTCCTAGAGAGTTTGTTGACTTGGACTTCTTCACTAGAGAGAGAAGAGAGATTGGGAGACTGAGGAGGGCTTGGTACAACCGATGGTTGTAATCCTCCTTCTTGCAAAATCAATAGAACTGTGTTCGTTTTGTCCATTCAATGCTTAATGCTATTATTGTTGTTTCAGTATTTACTTAGTATGATATGAATGGCTCAGATGTGTATAATTTAAATGTTTATTGTTGATTTAATTGATAGAATACTTGTTATATTAGAAATTACGCGGGTGCTTTGACTGATTGCAGTTCTCAGATTTGGAGCCGGCGAAGAAGGACTCTTACTTTGCTGCACAGCGTTCTCCAAGGGATTCCAAAACCGTCAAAGAGGTAATTCTCTATTGTGTTCCTTCAAGTTATTTCAAGCTAATATGAACATGCTCATGCCATCTTTGTGAACAGCATAGCTAATCTTACTGTCTGCCTCGGGCACCGGAAATCCCTGAGAGGGATCCTCGAAAACCAACCACCCAAGTAGTTTACCCAATAGCAATGACCCATCAAAAATGGGTAAGAAAAACTTGCCCATAGTACAGTGTAGATCATGATTCTGTATGAATTTTCCAACTCTATTGTGATGTTGGGGTCTCCTATTGTCCTTGATTTGATAGAAATCTTGAAATCTCAAAGGGTCCTTGAATATCTGAGATTGAGACTCATAATCAAAAAAATATTCTTCAAGAGTTTCTTGTTCTTGAGACCCTCCATTTCCCACTGCTAAAAATGTAGGCATTGTAGAGCGTTGGGAAATATGTTGCTTCACTAGTTGATCACTATAGTGTTGAGAAATGTTGGATCTTTCTCCATGTAGAAACCCTTTAGGGGATTCTTAGTGTCTATCCATCCTCATCTCATTTATTTCTTTTGCATTGTCTTGCATAGTTCGAAGAAGAAGCTTAGGAAACTGCTTCTCCTCATCTTCCCTTGATAAGGAAGTTTTGCCCTTATCTTCTTTATCATCTGTATAGTCATATATTCGATTTCTTTTGAGATACCTCTTCTCTCTATCTGTAAGAGGATATCCTTCTTCTGATGACATATTGGCTTAATATGCACTAGCTGAGCCAAGATTATGCTCTGATACCACTGTAATATTCCCAAATGGGGAAAGCAGTAATATAAGACATAAAAATGGAAAGTAGCAGTGAAGATCAATGTGTAAACATGGAAGACCAATATGGAGCCATTTTATTGTATATAACAATAGAAAATAAGTGCAATACAATGAGGTGCATATCATATAACATAATCACACAAGCTCCCAATGAATAAATCCCCTCAAGAATGAGGTGATGCTACTATACCAAAATGCCAGAGAGTTGCTACAACGTAGTCATAAAGAGCATAGATAAAGCATATGAATATACAATAATATAAAATGGTTGATACATGCCTCAAAATATGTTATACATAAAGATCAAGGCTCTATAATAACCTCCCAAAATAACCCAACAGGGTTTTCAGAAAATACACCAATATACAAAAGGTGAACCAAAGCCCTAGGGCTGAAGATTCACTGCAAATAAATGACTAGAAATATGTGGCTGATCTGATGTATTATGGAATGAAGCCCCCTTCCCAATTCACTCTCTAGGTGAAAGGATGATCCTTTCACTAGAAAACCATCTCTCAAAATGGTGTACTGAAACCACCCCTGCAACTCCTCCCTAAAATAATGCAGTCCAAGACTAAAACTACACTGTAGGGGCTAATGATAACTTGGCCTAGTGTCAAATGCTGTAATAAAGCTCAATGGCCTTCTTTCTAGCCTCCCAATGGATGGAAACCTTCCTCCACTGAAACCTAGCTCTGAAATGACCCAAATGTACCCTCCACTACTGCACCCTACAACACCACACAACCCTCTGCAGAAACTGCACTATAGAAGAAATATGGAGTTTGACCTGATGCCAAAATGTGGAAAGATAGTGAAATTAATTTTCTTGAGTGGGCACTCGAAGTCCCCCGAGGATGAAGGTGGGATTCCCTCTCGGGAAAACCCTTGTGCTAAACAACACTGCAGTCTCCGTTAAACAACTAAACAGAGAAACTAGTCCTATAGACCATATCAAAATAATAATCAACAACAACCTTCTATGGCTTCCATATCCTTCCTTATATGCTTGGTAAGCTTCCTCATCTTGGGCCCCGCTCATTAGAGCCACTAATTCCATGCATGGATTCTCCCTCCAAAACTACGTTTTCCCTCAATGAATGCCACTCCTTCCATACGAGCATTGTTGATTTGGTCAAGGTTGACCCAGTCTACATGATCCAGCCCCTTTTCACACATAAGGGTGCTTTATCAGGCCACTAAAATGATCTCCATTCACATTAGCAGTGATTTTATTCCTAGTAAGGAGATTTATGGGTCTCCATACCCTCTTATTCTTCTAACTAAGGAGAAAAAACAAAAATTAATATTCCCACTAGCTTATAGCTAATTGGGAATATTACATCTATTCCATGATAGTTCTAGCTAAATTTTTAGACATAATTCTCGCCCAATTAATAATAAAGGAATTAATGATTGTGTCAATTAAAGGAACTCAGTCTATGGAAAACCTAGTGGTATCTTTTTTAACAAACAACCTACATAGAATTCCAGTTGCATAACAATAAGGGGAGGGTAACTGCACTATCGGGTACATACCAAGATTGTCCCATTTTAGCTTGCCTTGATTGTATTTCAATCCCTTTATTACTTTCATGAGTTCTGTATTATTCTTTGTAAACCTTTAGACAAAATCTTTATCATAATTCTTTTGCGGCATGGGTAAGTGGTACATTATCAATAAATCCTCTGCAGTGAATGAACCAATATTCTCTAGATTTGAATTCTTGAATGATCTATCTGCTATGTAAAGGTGGTCAATTACCCACTTTACCATATTTGTGTAGGGTAAAATCTTTGGCCTCGTTGTTATTTTGTGAAGAAACGAACATGCAACGTTAAAATAGGACGGGTCTGAGGAAACAGTCGCATCTGTTGTTACTATTTTGACAATAACCCTTGGTTGTTCTTCCTATAAAAGGTGGTACATTTCTTCTGATGAAGAACTGCCACAATCCTTGTTCCAGGTTGTGTCTGAGAACAATGGAGGCATGTCTGTGTCTTCTGCAGTGAACGTTTTGGCAATTTCCTTACCTTTCTTTGTCATTCCAGTTATTCTTACTCCATTAGGCGGTTTCATGTATTCAAGTGAAAAGAGTTCACTAAGATCTGAGATGAATAAAGAGAAGGATAGAGTTAAAACATCATAATCAAAATTCGACGCTCTATTATTCAAAACACGCTTGAAGTAGATATCAATATTTCGAACCTTACACCTATTAAATTGTGTTAATAACCCATAACTCTCTCTATCAAATCTCTTACACACCTTTACTTAATATGTCTAATCTATCAATCCAAGACATTAGATATTATAATAGGTTGATTAGATAAGAATGATTTCACGCACTTGAGTAATAAGTGTTAATGTCACACATCGCAAAATTTTAACAATTAACAATAGTTATGTTTTTTTCCGCTGATGAATCTTGCGAAATGTGATCTACGCAAATCGCACATCACAATTTTTTTGTGATAATAAAACCTTCCATTTGGTTTCCCATCGCGAAACGTGAAATGTGTGGAAGAATCACGTTGTTGCGCTTTATCGGACCTTTAGATACTTATAATTTTTCCTTTATTTTTTTGTCGGGTCCGACTCATCGCAACTTTTACCAAATTGTTATAAGCTTGTTCTTCTTTTTAAAAGGCGTGATGTGACTTCTCTTTAAAGGTATTTTTAAAGAATTTTCGACAGGGATTATATAATTCTGAAAATTTTGAAGTGCATATCGCAATTCGCAATACCTATATATGTGTTAACTTATTCGGCTTGTAAGTAATGTGATTTACGATGAGTGCTTTTGAAATCAAAGCGAAAAGGGAAAAACCTTTATTCCTAAAGTTTTTTAGACTTAAGCTAAGATGAAATCAATAATAAATTTCTATTTATTATTTTTAAAGGGTCCCCATTTATTATAAATAAATGGGGAGTGTTGTATAGTATAACAATTGGTGATTCACTTGGGAGAACCAGCTATCTCTAAATTTTTTTTTTTGAAATTTCCAAAACTTTTTAAAATAAAAATATTTGCAGGAATGAATTTCAATTAATAATATCTCACTAAGAAATAAAATATTACTTGATAATAATTCATAAGAATTTCTCTTTAAAAATAAAAGTATGAATATCTATATCAGTCTTTACTAAGTTCAAAAATATGAAGCAAGTGGCTCATTCAGATTAGCTTCATAAATATATACTCTTTTATCATAGGTAGAGCCACTGATCCAATAGGAAATTTGAGCTTTTGGCAGGGTTACCTTTTACCCAAAAATGATTCATTGTCCCATCCAGTTACTCTTACAATCTTCAAAAATAAGTTCAATTCTATATACTTTATCTCTTTTGGAACTTGTTTTATTTTCTATAGATATTTTCTATGTATTTTTAATCACTTAAAAGGCATTCTCTTGCCTTGGTAACCAAATATTAACAATGCCATTCACTAGTTGTAATTAAACTGATCAATCTAGCTATTGATGAGACCCCTTGTCCTTTGATATAATCTCAAGTCATCACCTTGTTTTGGTAGGCAGTATTGGTAATGGCAGTTCAACTATTTCCCTATGAACATGGTAAACAAGCTCTTGATGAGACTATTGGAAATATTGAGAGGGGGGGGGGGGGGGGGGTGAATCAGTATTCCTTTCAATTAGAGCATTAGTTAATCTTCAATTATTATCAGTGTTTGTACGATGATAGTAGCAAACAAGAGGAACACAAATGCACACAGTTTTTAAGGTGGAAACCCACTCCGGGACAAAAACCACCTAATGATTTTCTAATAATTCTTTTCAACTCCAAGTGAAAATAAAGCTCCAACTTCCTAGAATCTAGAAAAGCATTCTTCTCCAGCTCCCGCTGGATGGATGCTCCAACGCCGGAGATTCTTCGATAGTCAACTGAACGGATGCCCCAACACCCAATGAGATACAACTCACCTTAGCACCACCTGACCACCCTATAGAAGAATAAAAGAAGAATGGACTCCCGTACCAGGGAAAATGGTCCACTTTAAAATGATATAGAATGATGTAGAAGAAGAATATATAATAGACCATAACCCCAACTTTGACAGAACCACCTAATGATGATCCTAGTCCTCCCAACACTGCCTCCTCAACCCTTGGCAGAAAGACACTAGTACAATTTGTACAATAATGTATTTACAATGACTAAGTACAATGATACCTTTACAATGATTGTACGCAGTGCTGCCCACTTGAAGACTTCATATGATGAAATTCTTGCTGTTGTTATGCACCTTGGTTGCTGCTCTTTTCATGCTACCTTCTACTGCACCTTGCTTTTATTTTCTGTCGTAGAAAGTCTGTTCCTTTGCAACCCTTGACAACACATGATCTAGCTTTTTCTTGCCTTCTAGGAGCTCGATATTGAATATGGTGTATCTATGTTATTTTGGATCGTCAATATCTTATTTTTGGTCGTGTAGTATTCCTCTGAGTCTTCTTTCCAATGCCACAGGTCTCACCCAATTTGGATTCTTCAAGAGAGAGTTATGCCCAATCTCTCACAATGCCCTAATTATGGATTGTTTAAATAGAGCGCACTTGTACGGTGTGCCACGTGTCACTGTTTCTTCATTTTGCTCTGAAATTGATAGAGCAAAATGTTGGAAAAATACTGAGAGGGGGGGGGGGGGGGTGAATCAGTATTTAGGATTTACTCAGATATTTTTACTTTTTCATTCTTTAATAACCCATATGCTACTTTAATGAGACAGACTCGCATATATACACAGATACCCTTTACAGAACTCGCGTATGCACATAGATATTAATAAACAATCAATTATTCACTTAGATCCTTGCATTTATTCATTCATCAGATGTTTATATATCAGTAGACATGTGCAGTAATAACAGAATGAAGCATCACACAAAAGCATTACACATGAACACCATGATTTTTAGGTGGAAACCCAAGTCGGGAGAAAACCACCGCTGCTGTTGTCTCAGCCTTCAATATTTTATTATAGAGAAAACATCTTACAATCATGTACTAGTGCAGACTTATACCAGCACGCAGGCACCCACCTACAGAAGACTACAACCTTCTCTCGTTTACCAGCCTCACCTGGAAGGGAGCAATAACCCCTTGCTCTCGTTTACCAGCCTCACCTGGAAGGGAGCTACTACCCCTGATCTTAGCACCAACCTCTGCTGGCAGAAAGCTTCTACTTTCAGACTAAAGGCTTCAACCCTCAGATCCACTGCAGACCACATTTCATCAATTTTCAAACTGGATCCAACAGCTCCAACACAACCCTTCACTCTTCAACAAACATACTTTTCCCAAAGCTACAAACAGAACAGTGAACCCACTGTAACCAGAATATCAGAGTTAACCCAGACTTCAGAACAGACATTCAGAAACACATTCAACTTTGAGACCCCATTAATTCAGATTCCATACGCACTTTTAGTATATCAGACCCGCGTATGTACGCGTGTTTCATAAGACAAACCCGCGCATACTTCAGTAAATTCTTCAAATAAACCCTAACTGCCCATACGCGCTTTTCCCTGAACAGAACCACGTATACACGCGCTTTTCACGAAACGAACCTACGTATGGATCTATAAAAGATAACTTTGCACAACAGATCAGATCTATGAACTTACCCAGATTTCTTCAACTTCTTCAACTGATTTGCGCTAGGTCTTCATCACTTCTTTTCAGATCATCCAAGAGATTCACCATTTCAAGATCTAGAGATCTTGAACCTTCATTATGTTCATAGATGCATCATAGATTCAGTTCTATCAATTAAGAGTTTAACCATGCAGATATACTTCAGAGTGAAGTATTCATTAAAGCCCAGACACATGCACCACCCTCATGATATGCACAATGAATTTCTTCTCTTTATATAGGTTTACCCTTTTTCAATACCATGAGCCAAAACTACATTACTTTCGATGGTATTCCTAGACGGGGTCACATAGACGAATCATTACTCAATACAACGGGTCAATACCATGGTGGTTACCCCTGGTTTTGCACTTTATGAGCACATTTTGCCCATACGCGACTTGGCACGTTATTTCCCGCGTGCATACGCGACTTCTCCTAGACAGAACCGCATATGCCTTGAGACATACTCTTTTCATCATAGATCTAGCACATACTAAATTCCTTTCTTCATTACCTTCTGTACTCACTGTAGATACATCAGATTTATATCATTTAACAAGTTCATCAAGACATATTCTATCAAGCACAACTTCATCAAGTGGGTTGCCATCAAGGACAACACTCATCATCATATTGCCAACACAAAAAGTAAAGATTTTTCACTATCTGCCAATTTTTATGGAATTCCATTCCGATACTCAGAGAGAGAGTTATGATGATTTTACCAAGGTCACTTCTTTGAGATGAATTTTAGGAGCCTGCAAAAACCTTGACTTCCACAGATCATATCTCCAAAAATATTGCGCACCTTGATCTGAAATTTTCACTGTAGCTTCCTCAGGATTTCGGCTTCATCTAATAAAAATTTCAGCTTCTGAACCTTTGTAGAAAAAAAGTTAGAGCAAAAATTCCACGATGACTTGTTTCAGATGGCCGAATCCCTTACATAAGGAGGAAATGAAGATCACAATTTATATGAATGCTTAAGTTGAGAGGGGCTTCAACAAGTGAACGTGGGAGGGATTTTAGGAGCATAAAAAATATTAATTATTACTTTTCAATGACCCATGCCCTAACCCCATGGGGTTTTAGCCCACTAACTGGGGTTACAAACTTCAAACATGAACATCTCTCAAACCGTGAAGAATTACATGGCGTGCCATATATCAATGGAAATAGATCGACAAGTAGAAACCATAAAAAGCATTATTGATCCAGAATATATTAATTTGGTAGGTCAAAATTCCCATGCAATATTGGGTTAGCCCCTGGTGCTGCTTGGGTTGACATCAATGACAATCGCTGATCAACAGAGACTTATTATCTTCTAATTTTTTTAGCATAATTTTTTGAATTACTTTTTTAAAATTTAAAATATTTTCTAGATGGGGTGAATCATTGGTCCTTTTGAGGATTATGGATGATAATTTGTTGAGTTTAAGATTTCTTATTTGTAAAACAGTGTTTACTATGTTAAATATTATTTTCTTCACTGATAATAGAATAACCATACTTTATAAAGATGAGATTTCATCAAAGAATAAATAACTTCAGTGAAATTGCATCTTTCATCGAAATAAAATCTATTTGATATTCTAATCTTTCAATTGTTTCCTTAACAATTATTATTTCTAGAAGCGATAAATAAAAAAAACAAATATCTAAGATGTTTATTTGAAAAGCCAAAAATCAGTACTATTCACTTTTATTTTCCTAAGGAAAAGAAAAGATAGAAATATATAGGGGATAGAAGGGGTTACCTCCTATGAAAAATATTTCTTTAAAATTTGCCCATTAACAGGCAAAGGATCTCTTTTGCGTAATAGATCTTGCAATAAAAATGTTGATGGGCCTATTTCTTCAATGATTTGAAATGGACATAGCCTTAGTCTTTGGAATTTGGCATGTTTACCTTTTTCCTTGTGTGCTTTATCCCATTTCAATACCAGATCACCAATTTGAATTTTTTTTTGAGTAACAGAGGTTGTATCAAATGAATCTTTAACTAACTGTTGATGATGTGCATGAGTAACTTTAGCTTTTTCTCTTTCTTCTTCAAGTTAAAGGATTTGAAATTGTCTTACTTGTAAAGAAGAAGAAGGTGCTTCATCAGTAAATTGAGCTAAGGCAAGAGAAGGAATAACTACATTGGTAGGAAGAACAACTTCTTTCCCATAAACAAGATTAAATGGAGAAGTACCAATGGAGGCCTTTTGAGTTATTCGATCTACCCAAAGAGAAAATGTTAATGATTTGTGCCAATTTCGTTAGTTTTTGTCAATAGTTCGTTTGATGATTGTAATAAGGTTTTTATTTGTTGATTCTGCTAAATAATTTCCTTAAGGATAATAGTTAGCAGAATATTTAATTTTAAAACCTATTTTGATTGCAAATTCTATCATAGCAGTTCCTCAGAAATAATATGCATTGTCAAACATTAAAGCAGTGGGTAAACCAAATCTACTTATGATAAACTGATCAATTAACTCAATAATATTCTCAGATTTGGCTACCTTTAGTGGAATTTCTTCCACCCATTTAGTAAAGTAATCGGTAGTTGTGAGGATATATTTATGCTGTTTGGAAGAGTTAGGAACAATATCACCGATTACATCTAATCCCCATTTCTCAAATGATTGTTCGATATTAACTGGATTTAATGGGAAAGCTGGTTTCCTTTGTCTTCCAAATGCACTTTGAAAAAAATTTCATTTCCTTGCATATCCATGAGCATCTTTGAAAATTTTTGGCCAATAGAAACCTACATGCAGGATTTTATGTGTTGTTGTATTCCCTCCAAAATGTCCTCCAGCTGGTCCATCATGGAGTTCCCGCAAAAATTTCTCTACTTCAGTTTTTTGTAAGCATCTTAATAACACACAATCAAATTTTCTTCTAAACAATACATCATTGATAATTTCATATTGCTTGGATTTCAATCTCAAAGCACATTTTGTCTTATAACTGAGTTGTGTCGGGGCATATCCATTTTTCAAATAAAATTTGAGATCAGGATATTGAGAATGAGTATTGTTGAGTCTTACCTTTGACACTTGCACATCATTACCTGAGTCTGCCTATGATGATAAATGGGATGCTCTTGTTATCATTCTACAAAAATCTTGAACTCTAACAATTTTAGAAGGTCTAATTTCTACATCATATTCTTGTAAAGTAGTAACCCACTTATCCCTTTTCTCTCCTAATTCTCTTTGCATCAATAATTTCCTTAGTAGAGAACGAAACTATTATCTTGGTGTGATTTTTGAGGTTAAATGGCCTAAAATGTTTTATAGCTCTAAAGAGAACAAGTGCTTGTTTCTCAACAGATGAATAGTTTAGTTCTGCACCTTTCAAATTGGAACTAAAAAATGATATTGGTGCTTCAATTTTTTGGTCATTAAGTTGTGTCATAACAACAGAATAATATGTATCTGATGAAAATGTATATAAAGTGAAAGGATTAAGAAAATTGGGAGTAATCAGAAATGGAGCATTGATAATATATAGTTTGATTAAATCAAATGCTTCCCTTTCATTATGTCCCCACTGAAAGACATAATTTTTCTTAATCATGGTTTGTAAAGGTAAAACTATCTGTGAAAAGTCTGAGACAAATATTTTTACAAAATTTATCTTTCTAAGAAATGACTGCATGGTCTTCTTATTATGAGGGAAAGGAATTCTTTTAATATCTTAGGTTCTTTCAAGATCAATATATATACCTTTTTCGGACACAATGAATCCTAAAATTTCTCCTTCATCTAAAGAAAAATATGAATTCTTTGGGTTTAATGAAATTCCATACTTTTTACATTTCTTAAAGACTTGTTTTAGGTCATTTTCATGACAGGTTTCTTTTCTAGAAAATACTGTAATGTCATCTAGATAAATAACCACTGATTTTTTAATGAGTCCTCTAAAAGCTGTGTCCATGGCTCTTTGAAAAGTGGCACCTCCATTGAATAACCCAAATGTCATCTTTTGATAGGCATAAGTTACCTAGTTAGTCCTGAATGTAGTTTTTGATATGTCATCTAGATTTACCAGGATTTGGTTATATCCTGAAAATCCATCTAGAAAAGACATAAGTGTAAGTTTTAACCCTATACAGAAATTATCTATGAACAAATCTTTAAAACATAAAATAAACAATAGTGAGATCATAAAACATAAAACAGATAAACACATAGATTTTCCTCTGGATCCCAAATTGGGACGACCAACTTGATTTTTCATTATATTTCTTTTAGTGTTACAACACACACACACACACACACACAAACATATGCTGAAGCATACATAAACCCCAATCCATTAACCTTGGATTAGAACATAACCGTAGTTCCCTTGAACGGATCTACAAAATACCAGGGGCCAAAAACCATCATGCCCCAAAACCATGTGCAAAACCATGCACAAAACCATGGGTGGGTCCGCCCACTAGAAAATAAGGACCAAAAAGTTTTTCTCGGGGCGCTTCCCCAGACCTCGACAAGGGGGGCTACCGCCCCCCTGTTACCCCCCCATGCGTGACTAGTCGTGGAAAGAATATAACACAAACCCAACAATAAGTTGAAAACCAGCTATAGTTTGCAATACTTGTTCCATGGTTGGTAATGGAAAATTGTCTTTCTGACATACTTTATTAAAATTTCTAATATCAATACAAATCCTAATGTCACCATTTTTATTCCTAACAGAAACCAAATTTGAAACCCATTTTGAATGTCTAACTGGAAAGATGATATTAGGTTTTAGGAGTTTATTCAATTCTGTATTAATTTGATTTTCAAGTTTAGGGTGAATTTTTCTCAACTTTTGTTGTATCGGTTTCTCATCTGAAATCATAGGAATGGTGTGTTGAATAATAAAAGTATCATATATTTTAAAATCAGTGTAATCCCAAGAAAAAAAAAACATTTTAAATTCCTTAATAACTTGAGAAATGATAATCTTTCATCAGAAGACAGACTAAGACCTAAATTGACATTTTGTGGTTTATCATTGGTTCCAAGATTTACTAACTCAAATCTTAAAGTTGAACTTTGATTTTTAGAATTACTAACTCTTTTAAACCTATCTTTTAAATCATAAAGGTCTTCTAATTTGACAACTGACTTAGGAATTGGGTTTTCATCATGTTCTTCCCTTATCTGAGTATCATGTTCATCTTCATCTAGAATTTGATTATAATAAGATCCCTCATATGTAAGGATATATTTGATATCAGAATCATGATTAAAGACTCTCCAATTAGTAATATTATCAGGAACAGATGGTCTAAAAATCAATTCGATAGAAAACCTATTGGGACTATATTCTTGAGATGGAATTAGTTTCGATGCTACATTAGCCAATAAATTTGCACTAGCATTTTGTATTCTGGGAACAAAGGAAATATTGAAAGCTAAGAAATGAGAAGTCAATTCCTGAACTAATGATTGATAATGATTAAGATGTCCAGAATGAAAATGGATAGTATTTCTTACTTGTTTGACAATGATCTCTGAATCTCCTAGTACTTTCAGATATTTAATTTCAAGGTCAATTACTTTGTACAAACCTTGAATTAATGCTTCATATTCTTCTATATTTTTTGTGCAATCGAATTCAAGTTTGCAAGTTAGCATGATTTTTTCTCCATTTGGGATTATTAAAATACAACCAGCTCCTGCACCATCTTATGAATTAGAGCCATCAAAATAAAGAATCCAAAATAAAGAATTAACTAATGGTTTATTTACAAAATTCTTACACTTAGAAGTGTTTGTCTGGGAAATATTTTCAATTTGAGAGATAACCACATTATCGAAAAAGGGTGATGGTTGGGCATTAAAATTTTCAAGAAATGATTCTGCCAAGTAATTTTCAATAATATTATTATTGAATGCTACTCGCTTATTGATTCCTTCAAGATTAGTAACTGTATGTTTCATGAATTTCTCATGGTCTTCCCAAATTTGGTTGGATTTCCATTGTGGGGTAGCCACATATGTGACCAGTCTGTTGTGAAATATCCATGAAGTTTCTCAGACCAGTCCCTACTCAATACTAAACCATAAAATTGAGGAATATTAGCCACCAATATATCAATTATTTGGGCAACCTTAGGGTTTGATGACAATATGATAGAGACAGAATTTATTTCTCCTACAACCTCTACTTTTGTTCTATCAAGTTGTACTATATGAACAACATAACTTTGAGGAGTTATGTTCAAATTAGCACATACTAATTTTCGCATGATATTAGAGGAAGGGTCTATTAAACAATTGTGGACATTCTTATTATAGATCTCATAGGTTAAAATAAATGGAGTATGAGAGATGGATCGATCACCTATCATAATCAGATATGTAGCATCTATTTTATTGGAGGGAGGAGGTTTACCCATTTGATTAGCATCTTGAACTACTACTTGAGTAGGTAAGGTTGAAGCAGGAACTGCATTCAAATCTCTAAGTAAAATCTTCAATTGCAGTTTTAGCTTAGTAAGTTCATGAATTGAAATGTTGGCCCTGGTCTTTTTCATATCCTCAATTACATTATATTCGATGGTGTCAAAGACTACCATTGTATTTGAAGTAGGTGGAACATCTGAAGTATTAGGGTTAGTTTGTGTAGCCTTAAATGTGGTAGAAGGGTTAGGTTAGTTTGTGTAGCCTTTAGCAAGTGTTGAGTTCTTCTGTTTCTGATTTGGTTGTTTTGCTTCAGTCGTATTCTTACTTCTTGTAGTTAGAACTAAAGATTCTTGTTTTTCATCATTTGGTAGGATAAAATCCCACATTCCATTTAGTTCAACTTCTTCTTCAACTTTAGTTTCGTCTTCTTCTATTTTCTCTTCATTTGTATCTTCATCAGACTCAGCATCAAATATGATGTTGTTTGGCTGAGAATTAGAAGACTGATTTTCTTGAAGGGCCTGAAAGTCTTCTTTGAACTGGGACTTTCGTCAACTTCCTTTTTGATATTTTCCATTTCATTTTTCATAGTCTTTAAAACTTTCTGAATACCTTTTACATCAAAAGGGTGTTTTGGTGGCTTCTTCTTTGAATCATCTTTGAAGGATACTTTCTTAGATTTCTTGTCTTCTTGGGAATTCTTCTTTTCAAGAGAGATTACGTGTTTCTCTATAGATAAAGGTTCCTTCATATTTTATGGAAATGTAGGCAACTTTTCTCTATCAACAAAAATGGCTATATTAGATGGGAGAGAAGAAATATACCACTCAATTTGAAATTCTGCACCAGGGACTAATGTAGCAGGGATTTTATTGAGTAACTTATTAAATCTGGAATTGAAGTCTTTTATTTTGTCTCCGATTTTAGCCTTTAGATTTGATAGATCGTTGATGAGCGATGCAGTGGTTCTGTCATCTCCAAACTTAGCTAAAAATTGTTCTTCGAACATATTCTAGCTTGTTATACAGTGGGCAGGTAATGAGAAATACCAGGATCCTGCAGATCCTCTGAGATTATATGGAAATAATGTTACTACATAGTCTTCTTTAGTTACCTCTTTTAAATTGATGTATAACATATAATTATGGATGTGTTCTTCAGCTGGAAGACCATCATCAGGATTAAATTTAGGTAAGCATCTTTTAGGGTATTTTGGAAGAGGATGAAGAGGAGCAGGAATTTGTACAACACCTGGATTCTTCCATGGTTTTACATTTGGTGGAGGTACTTGTCCTGCCATTGGACCTTGGGTGGATGTGATGGATTGGGTTTGAGTTGAAAAACATGTAGGCTAAGTGCTAGAACTAGTTGAAGAAAGTAGAAGTTTGTGTACTAGAACTAGTTAAATTAACACTGATTGTTGGAATGGAAGGTGTGGAAGTGAGTGGAGGTAATGGAGGTGAATGGGGTGGATTATTGGATAAGACCTCACTGGTGATTGACTCTGATTTAGTGTTCTTTTTTTTCCTTCGAGAAGTATTGATAGGAAATTCAAAAGGAGAGATTCATGTCTTTTGAGTTTCCAATCGAGTTAATATTCACCTAGGTTGTAAAGAAGATGAAACACTAATCTCAGATGTTTGAGAAGTTTCAAGCTTTCCAGTAGAAATGGATACCCTCTCTAAATTTTCTATCAAATACTGAACTTCTGGGGGATTTTGATGAAAATCTAGGGATAGTATTGGTTGAGTTTCACTAGGAGACTTAGGAGAGGGATGTTCAACTTCATATCTTAAATATTTAGATCTAGATAATGTTCTAGAAGTTGAAGGGGATCTAGAGAGAGAGAGACTCTTAGATTGTCTTCTAGATTTATAAGACCACCTTGCCATTCACAATTTTCCCTCCTTCTAGTGCCAGAATGTTGAAGTTGTTGGGGTTCCTATGTTTTGTCAGATTTGGCAATACCAAAAGATAAGACAACATCAAACCACTTTGGGACCGTCAAGATCTAGCCCTCCTGGGTCCAGAGAGGGATCTCTCCATAAAAGGAAAGAATGTTATATATCTTTGAAGCTCGAATTGAGGTATTAGGCTAGGTATGAATCACAAGGGGGGTTTAAATGATTTGGTTGTTGGGTTGGTCAGAGCTCATTAACTGAGAAGGTTATGGAATGAAAGGAACGAAGCAGCAAGATGTTTCGGAAAAAGAGGATAGGTTAGGAATGTGCCATCCATTGGGCTATGGAGTCATGAAAGGGTATTAATTGCATAACAGCTAACCAAGGCTTTCATAGGGCAAGTCATCTATACTAAAGGATATTCTTATATAGATGGTGGAGTGGAACATTAAGGAGTGAAGGTGAAAGAAGGAAAGAAACCCAATTTCTTTCTAGAGATTAGGTTAGATGTCTTTTAAATCCAGACCTACTTTGAAATACTCAAAGGAAACTCTCAATGAAGACACAAAGGGTAGCTTAAGATCAGGTCAGAGGTCATCTAACTCCAGGCCTGCTTTCAACATACTCTCAAAGGAAAAACAGAGTTAAGATTTAATACATAACTAGGCCTAAGATTAGAGAAGGGATTTTAACCTTCAATGCTTTGACACCAGCTCAAAGGGATCTTAGATAGGCCAATCTATTGGAAAAGGACCCCAATGGATAGGGCTTACACTAAATCCTCGGTATCCCAATTCTTCCAGCTTAAACCCAACAAGAACATCTAAGCAACAAAATCCAAATTCAAACATCAGTAAGCATGGGCTTGACCAACATCTTTGACTGGTTAAATTACATGAATTTGTTCTTAGATACACATTAAGCAGAAAACATCAAAGATAAGAAGAGTAGTGGGCATTAGGGTACCATGCAGGGGTATATCCTAAGCCTGATTTACTGATTCTTATCAGAGAAATAATGGACAGTATGATTTAAATGAAATAAGACAATGCAGTAAGAGAAACATCACCCATAATATAGACCAGGATCCTGTGAAATTTGCTTGTTGAATTGATGTGAAAAACCAGTCACATACTTTGAGCTCAATGGCTGATTACAATCCAAAATTTCTCCTCCCAGCCTACTAAATCACAAACTACTAAGCTACTTCCCCCCAACAATTGTTCTAACAGTTGAATGAATCCCTACAACTAACAACAACAACAACAAAAACCTTTATAGTATGTTCTTCGGGAGTTCTTATAGGAGGATGAATGGCAGTAGTAGTAGATGTACATTAAATGGATTCATTAAGATAGAGTGGAGGAAATGTTCGTGCCCACTCTGCTTAATGGCTCTGCACTGTACTTTGTAGTCTGGTTCGAAGTTTTTGTCAGGCTAACCATAGCCTCAGATGTGTTCTTTGAAGTCCTTTCTGACTGTATGGTGCTCTGTGTTGCCTTCTGACATAAGTAAACTGGATGGAAATTATGCGAGGTCTCCCATACTTCCACAACTGTTATCCTGACAGTTTAGAAGCTTATGTCAGTGAAATAGCCTTTAAGAACTCAAGGAGGCATGGAGACTTCTATAGGAAGGTGTCCTTCTAGAGAAAAGTGTACTGCTGATGCCAAAACACAGATATGGCTTATTTTATGTGCTTAGTCTTCATTAAGCCTCTAATCATCTTCATGTTCTCTAACTGTGTCTTTGTCCTTTGATCGTGGGATTATAAGTGTTAAGTCTATAATGATGAGCCTTAATCCCTTAATCCGCCTCTGTTGATACACTTTTCCGCTGTTGTAATGGCCTCTCTGCACCCTGAGTCATAGTAGCTGTGACTGTGGAAATAGAGTGAATTTACCATTTTGTAATCCCTGCACAATACAATAAACTAGTTATAAAATCAAGGGGAGTGGCGGAAAAACTGTTGTGGAGGCCTGTGGAATGGTGGCGGAGATGATGGATGCAGGTGAAAAACCAATGGAAATCTCTACAAAATGGTGAAAGAATGAGCTGATGAAGGTTTGGTGCAGAGAGGGTCGTGAACCATCTGATTAGATGGACAGAGGACGATCAATGGTCAGGATTGCAGATGGAGGTGTTAATAGTAAGTTAGGCAGAGAATCAAAGCCTTTGGTGTACAACACAAAGGTTTGAAGCTTGGGCGAAATACAAAGGAATAAAGGGAAAAATGAATGAGAGTCAGGCGTTTAATGGTGGGACCCGGAAGCCAGAGTGTGATTTTGAATGTGGACTGTTAGATCATAAAAGAGATCAATGACGGAGATCTTCGGAAGAAACTCTGTGGAAATCCGATGGAAGAAAGTTCAATGGAAATGTGATGCAATGCGAACCATTGTATTAGATCATTGGATAGTCGAGATTGAAAGGTAGAGCTTACAGGAGAAAAGGGGAAAGAGTGGTTTAGAAGGTAAAACTGCCGGTGTCGTGCTGCAAAAGAATGGTTTTGCAAAATCTTTGAAAAAACGTGATATACATCACTGCATGATGCGTGGCAAAACAAAACTGCCTTCATCATGTGATTTTGAAATGTTAAAGCCCAGACACGAGATTCACACGATATGCTTTCTGACCATTGGATGTGGAGCGAAAATATCGAATGGTGGAGGAGCGAGCGCGACATGGGAAAGTGCACTGACAGTTAGGTAGTGGAAAGTCAAAGCTGGGTTAGATCCCAGCCATCAGATCTAAAGAATGGACGGTCAAGATTAAAGAGGGAGCGGGAAGGCAAAGGGGTATGTGAATGGGCAGAAAGAATGAGGGTGATTAGATCTAATGGAATGAACGGCAGGGATCAAATCGCAACGGAGTGATGGCAGGGGGACAAAGCTCTGAGATTGAACTTGCGATTACATCAGAGCCATTGGATCGGCGGGACGATCAACGGTGGAGATTTGACCTGAGGGGGAAAGACAGGGGGGGCGAATAGGTAGAGTGAGGAGTAATCTGGACCATTGGATCATGTGATATGGATGGCTCAGATCAAATCGGGACTCGCCAATCGGCGGAGGTCAAATGCAATGGGATTGGGCCTTGCGACGGTGTGAATATGCGATAGCCGTTCGATCTAGCGGGAAGATCAATGGCTCAAACATGATCAGAGGGGTGAATGGGGAGAAGCGATGGGCATGATGAACAGTTGGTGTTGGTCGTTAGATCTATGGAGATCAACGGCAGAGAATGCAATGGGGGTCTATTAGAACAAAATTCAATCGCATCGGAGAAAATCAATTAACAAAGAAATGCGCACATATGGAACGCTCCGATTGTGATAAGTGCCCTGGGCCTTAGCGCTTGGTACGGGCACTCGGTTACATGGTGGGGAAGTGGTTAGGGGCTTAGCCGATAGGGGCTAAAGCCTATTATATGGAAAATTCGGTTTTTTAGGTTGAAAAGAGGATTTTTAAGGCTTAAAAGGGGTTTCGGTAGAGGGGAAAAAGGGTATTATGAGGTTTAAAGGGGAGTTAGGATGATTTAGAGGGTTAATGAGGGATTTTGGAGGAATTTGAAAAGGGGAAAAGGCGATGAAAACAGAGGCTTTGTGGAAGTGAAATAAGGGGGAAATGGAGGTCTTCTGAGCATTTTATTCCACAAACAGAGAGGATTTTTCATGGAGACAATAGTGAAGATTGTTCAAAGGGAAAAAGACACATGGAGGCTTCAAGAATGATATGTTTTCAGAGGAAAAGTATTTCTTGAAGGCTCAAAAACAATTTAGCCACCTGTTTGCTTGTCAAAAATTTCATAGGTGGCTAACAATGGCTCCACATGGGGATGGCATCTTCTTGAAGGTGTCAAGAATTCAGAAAATAATCTTTGGTGTAGGCCAGATGCCTGATACTTGACAAATATTTTTCTTTTCTAGATCAGCTACCACAAATCATGAAGACATTACATCAACAGTAAACATTCTCCCAAACAACTACCTACCCAATCTATGTCCTAACATTTTTTCTTCTAGGTGCATTTGGACTTGCAGACCCTTTACATCATCAATTTTTTACAAACAGGAAAATAAACCTATTCTATTTCTACCCTTATTACTCCATGAGACCAGATTAGAAAGTTGGCCTCATAGCTTCTCTACCTAAACTAATATCTACTAGGATTAAATTTTCTAGCAGATTTCATTCTCTACATTCTAAGACAGAATTTGAAAAACAGTCAAGCCAGGATTAGACTGTCTGGCCTGCTGTGGGCCATGGCATAAAGAAAAAACTGCTCATGGACTAACACTTTGCAGAAATTAAAAATAACTGATTGAATGCTCACAGACTGAGCTTTATTGAGCTTTCCTACCTACTCTACCCTACTTGGAAATCTCTGATTTTCAAGGTGATACAATAATGCCAGTGCAGCTAGTCAAGTAGTAACAAAAAAGGATATAAGCACTGACTTCTTATCAGAGATAACCACAGGGTGCTCTACATGTGGTTCTTCAAAACTGAGGTCACCATCAGTGGTGACCACTCCTGATGAATTTGGCCCCTGCGAAGGATCAATGCTGGAGAATTTGAGCTAATCAGGGCCTCCATATACTCTGCCACAAGATCAATGAACACATGATGTACACTTTCTTCTTTTAGGCCTTCCATGACTGGTAGGCTATCTGCATTCTGGGTGGCTTTGATTACTGTATCTTCCACTGCATCTTCAGTGTGGCTCTTGAAAACCTGATCATCTTCTTCCTGCACATCGAAAGACAGTGGAATCTCTTCTTTCTTTGGGGGAGGGAGACTTTCCAAAAATCTTCTCGGGTATCTGAACTGATATGATTTTTCTTGTGAGTTCAATATTTTAATCTCAACTTCATATCTCTCAACCACCAAATCTAGAAACATTTTCTTAAGCTTGGGTTGAGTATTGAGTTTTGAGCTGAGAAGGACAACCTTTGGAAGGTCCTCCCATTCAGTTTCTGCCAGTACACTTGATATTCCATACTGAAACTCTGCTATGAGACTTTGATGCATTTCTACAAATTGTTCAGAGTCTTCCATTAGTGATGTGACTGGATCTTTAGGATGGATGATGTTGTAATGCGACTGGTCTCCCAATGGAGTCTTGTGAAAACAAAGATAATCAGCGGCCTACTGATCACCAGTGGAGTCTTTTAATAATTTAGGAACTGTGGAGTTTCCAAGTTGAGGATTTAAGATGTTTGAAGAGATTTAATGTCCACCATAGTGATTAATTACCAAATCTAGGCTGATTGGTCTTCTATCCCCAGTGGAGTCGCCATTATGTTGGAGACGATGATGGGACACAAGACCAGGTATTAGCAATTAAGGACACTCAGATTTTCCCTAGTATGGCCACCATTATGTTGGGGTTCCTATGTTTTGGCAGATTTGGAAATACCAAAAGATAAGACAACATCAAACCACTTTGGGACCATCAGGATCTAGCCGTCCTGGGTCCAGAGAGGGATCTCTCCATAAAAGCAAAGAATGATATATATATATTTGAAGCTAAAATTGAGGTATTAGGCTAGGTATGAAGCACAAGGGGGGTTTAAATGATTTGGTTGTTGGGTTGGTCGGAGATCATTAACTGAGAAGGTTATGGAATGAAAGGAACGAAGCAACAAGATGTTTCGGCAAAAGAGGATAGGTTACGAATGTGCCATCCATTGGGCTATGCAGTCATGAAAGGGGATTACTTGCATAACAACTAACCAAGGCTTTAATAGGGCAAGTCAACTATACTAAAGGATCTTCTTAGATAAATGGTGGAATGGAACATTAAGGAGTGAAGGTGAAAGAAGGAAAGAAACCCAATTTCTGTCTGGAAATCAGGTCAGATATCATTTAAATCCAGACCTGCTTTGACATACTTAAAGGAAACTCTCAATGAAGACACAAAGTGTAGCTTAAGATCAAGTCAGAGGTCATCTAACTCCAGGCCTACTTTCAACATACTCCCAAAGGAAAAACAGAGTTAAGATTTAATACAGAACTGGGCCTAAGATCAGAGAAGGGATTTTAAACTTCAATGCTTTGACACCAACTCAAAGGGATCTTAGATAGGCAAATCTGTTGGAAAAGGACCCCAGTGGACAGGGATTACACTAAATCCCCGATATCCAAATTCTTCCAGCTTAAACCCAACAAGAACATCTAAGCAAGAAACTCCAAATTCGAACATCAGTAACCATGGGCTTGACCAACATCTTTGACTGGTTAAATTACATGAATTTGTTCTCAGATACACATTAAGCAGAAAAAATCAAAGACAAGAAGAGCAGTGGGCATTAGGGTACCAGGGAGGGGTATATCCTAAGCCTGATCTACTGATTCTTATCAGAGAAATGATGGATAGTATGATTTAAATGAAATAAGATAATGCAGTAAGAGAAACATCACCCATAATATAGACCAAGATCCAGTGAAATTTTCTTGTTGAATTGATGTGCAAAACCAGTCACATACTTTGAACTCAATGGCTGATTACAGTCCAAACTTTCTCCTCCCAGCCTACTAAATTACAAACTACTAAGCTACTTACCCCCAACAACTATTCTAACAGTCGAATGAATCCCTACAACTAACAACAACAACAACAACAACCTTTAGAATATGTTCTTCGGGAGTTCTTATAGGAGGATGAATGATAGTAGTAGTAGATGTACATTAAATGGATTCATTAAGATAGAGTGGAGGAAATGTTCATGCCCACTCTACTTAATGGCTCTGCACTGTACTCTGTAGTCTGGTTCGAAGTTTTTGTCAGGCTGACCATAGCCTCAGATCTGTTCTTTGAAATCCTTTCTAACTGTATGGTGCTTTGTGTTGCCTTCTGACATAAGTAACCTATATGGAAAGTGTGCGAGGTCTCCCATACTTCCACAACTGTTATCTTGACAGTTTAGAAGCTTCTGTCAGTGAAATAGCCTTTAAGAACTCAAGGAGGCATGGAGACTTCTGTAGGAAGGTGTCCTTCTGGAGAAAAGTGTACTATTGATGTCGAAACACAGATATGGCTTACTTTATGTGGTTAGGCTTCATTAAGCCTCTAATCATCTTCATGTTCTCTAACTGTGTCTTTTTCCTTTTATCGTGGGATTATAAGTGTTAAGTCTATAATGATGAGCCTTAATTCCTTAATCCACCTCTGCTGATACACTTTTCCACTGCTGTAATGGCCTCTCTGCACTCTAAGTCACAGTAGCTGTGACTATGGAAATAGAGTGAATTTACCATTCTATAATCCCTGCACAATACAATAAACTAGTTATAAAATCGAGGGGAGTGGCGGAAAAAGTGTTGTGGAGGCCTGTGGAATGGTGGTGGAGATGATGGATTCAGGTGAAAAACCAATGGTAATCTGTGCAAAATGGTGAAAGAATGAGCTGATGAAGGTTTGGCGTAGAGAGGGTCATGAACCATCTGATTAGATGGACAGAGGACGATCAACGGTCAGGATTGCAGATGGAGGTGTTAATAGTAAGTTAGGTGGAGAATCAAAGCCTTTGGTGTAAAACACAAAGGTTTAAAGCTTGGGCGAAATACAAAGGAATAAATGGAGAAATGAATGAGAGTCGGGCGTTTAATGGTGGGACTCGGAAGGCGGAGGGCGATTTTGAATGTGGACCATTATATCATAAAAGAGATCAATGGCGGAGATCCTCAGAAGAAACTTTGTGGAAATCTGATGGAAGAAAGTTCAATGGAAATGCGATGCAATGCGAACCGTTGGATTAGATCATCGAACGGTCAAGATTGAATGGTAGAGCTTACAAGAGCAAAGGGGAAAGAGTGGTTTAGAAGGTAAAAGCACCAGTGTCATGCTTCAAAAGAATGGTTTTGCAAAATCTTCAAAAAAACGCGATATACATCGCTGCATGACGCGTGGAAAAAAAAAACCGCCTTCATCGCGTGATTTTGAAATGTTAAAGCCTAGACATGAGATTCACGTGATATGATTTCTGACCGTTGGATGTGGAGTGAAAAGATCAGATGGCGGAGGAGCGAGCGCGACATGGGAAAGTGCACTGGCAGTTAGATAGTGGAAAGTCAAAGGCGGGTTAGATCCCAGCTGTCAGATCTAGAGAATGGACGATCAGGATTAAAGAGGGAGCGAGAAGACAAAGGGGTATGTGAACGGGTGGAAAGAATGAGGGCCGTTGGATCTAAGGAAATGAACGGTGGGGATCAAATCACAACGGAGGGATGGCAGGGGGACAAAGCTCTAAGATTGAACTTGTGATTACATCAGGGCCGTTGGATCGGCAGGATGATCAACGGTGGAGATTTGACCCGAGAGGGAAAGACGGGGGAAAAATGGGCAGAGTGAGGAGTAATCTAGACCATTGGATCATGTGAGATGGATGACTCAGATCAAATCGGGACTCGCCAATCGACGGAGGTCAAATGCAATGGGATTAGTTCTTGTGACGGCACGATTATGCGATAGCCATTGGATCTAGCGGGAAGATCAATGGCTCAAACATGATCAGAGGGGTGAATGGGGAAAAACAATGGGTGCGATGCACAGTTGGCGCTAACCGTTAGATCTGTGGAGATAAATGAAGGAGAATGAAGTGGGGGTCTATTAGAACAAAATTCAATCGCATCAGAGAAAATCAATTAACAAAGAAATGCGCACATATGGAATGCTCCAATTGCGATAAGTGTCCTGGGCCTTAGCGCTTGGTTCTGGCGCTCAGTTACATGGTGTGGAAGTGGTTAGGGGCTTAGCCAAAAGGGGATAAAGCCTATTATATGGAAAAGTGGGTTTTTTAGGCCGAAAAGAGGATTTTTAAGACTTAAAAGGGGTTTCGGTAGAGGGGAAAAAGGGATTTTTAAACCAAACAAAGGGTATTATGAGGTTTAAAGGGGAGTTAGGGTGATTTAGAGGGTTAATGAGGGATTTTGGAGGAATTTGAAAAGGGGGAAAAGGCGATGAAAACAGAGGCTTTGTGGAAGTGAAATAAGGGGGAAATGGAGGTCTTCTGAGCATTTTCTTCCACAAACAAAGAGGCTTTTTCATGGAGACAGCAGCGAATATTGTTCAAAGTGAAAAAGACACATGGAGGCTTCAAGAATGACATCTTTTCAGAGGAAAAGTATTTCTTGAAGGCTCAAAAACAATTTAGCCACCTGTTTGCTTGTCAAAAATTTCATAGGTGGCTAACAAAAGCCTCAAAATTCTGTTGCAACAACATGGGGGGGAAACCACCCAGTCCAGTCCTTAGAGCAAGTCCTTTTCTGTTTGGTGTAGTGGTTCCAACTGGTGATAAAGGGACCAGTTTCCCAATTAGGATGATGAAGGTGTGCTTTTTTTATATAACATGCAAATGGGAAATGATTTAATCTATCATACGCATTAAACTAAAATATCTATTCTACTAAATACCGAGGAGTGTTCATTTCTTTATGCGATCTCAAAATATATCTTCCAACTATTAGTAATGAAGGTTATTTAAAAGTTGAAAGAGATGAAAATTATACAAGGATAATTATTTTGACAAAATGGTTTAATCAAAAGTATTGTGAAATATATATTTCATTTGTTGTTTGATTATATATGAGATAATAAATCATAAATAAATATCAGTACAGAAGTGCATTTAACATTCACTTATGATAACAGCTCTAATATATGATGCAGATAAAAATATAATTGTCAATTTTAGAAGCAAAACTTAATATAACGTGTAGAAGTACCATATATATGAGGTTATACTCATTCAAGCTGACTGTAGTTTTCTACTCCTCTTCACTTTCAAGCAATTTAAAGAGTAAAATAGTGAAGCTTCACGAAACAGCTTCGAATGTCAAAATATAACGTATTTCATTCCATTAATTTATCAAGGCATTCACAAACTTACAGAAGTGCATTCTTTGCAAAAAATTTTGACGGATTTCTGGACCCTTCTCTAAATGCATGAGAATGGTTTAAATACTAAACTAAAATATGTTTAAAATAGATCATTACATAAAAAATGGAGAATGTTTCAAGAAACCATCCTTGTAAGGAGTAAAATTAAACTAAAATCTAGGAAATAAAATAACAAGATGATTATGTGGGTTGATCCTCTTTGCACATTTGATCTCGGAGCTGAAAAATATCTATAATTAGCTTTAGCTGAGTTGGCTGTGTAATCCCTGATCTGATCTGGCCTTTAAAAACTGCATTTGAAAGTGTTGGCTACAATTTATTTGTAGAATCACTCAATGACTGTAAAGTTAGGCATTGATGATAAGGTTTGATAAGAAAATTCCAGTAATTTTCTTGATCAAACTTGTTTATCGTTTTAATAATTTCCACTTGCATATATTTATTTTCCTTCCACTCTACTTGTAATGGTTTGAGCTCTGGGAGCACTTCAGCTGTGGGTTCTTTAATAAGTTCAGCTTTCAAAAGTTTTTCATTAACAGATTTAATAATTTGATTTGTTAGCCTTGATTCGTTTGATGTTGCCTTCTCTGCTTGTCTCAGTTGTATTTCCCAATCCTTCAATAAAATATCTTTGTGGAATTTATCTACCTTAGGGAGGTCAACTTTCTTTCCTGCATCAGACCCTTGCCACTGAATGAACTCATTAACCTTCTTTTCAACTTTTCTGCATTCAAGCCTCCTATTAGCCACTTGTTGGATCAGAATTTTTCTTGTATCATTGTACGAACTGGTGATTGAAACTTGTTGATATAAAGGTTTCTTGTTGTTGCCTTCTCTTTGCATTCATTTCTAGTGCTTCTTTTAATAATTTCTCTACATGAGGTTGAATTTACAATTTTTCCATTGCTGCTTCAAGTTGTTTTTCGTTCTCTTTAATTTGTACCTGGTGCTACAACTTAAGTCTTTCAAAATATTTTTGAAATTGAGACATATTCATTTCAATCTTCTTACTAGAATTAAAATTTTCTTGTACTAGAAGTTTCTCCAACTCTTGAACTTTGTCCTCTTTTTTCTTAAGTAGAAGTTGTACCTCTCTAGCATTGTCAATGGTAGCAGTAGCATATGCTCCTGTGAACTATGATAGCTTAGTCAAATGTTCTATAGGATTAGCCAAAGGGTCTTTCCATATAAAATCTACATATTCATCCATAAGATTTGAAATTGATTCATCCATTCTCCTTCTCTTTCTTCTCTTAGTACAACCTTATGACTCAGATTGTAGAAGACGTCAAGTGAGGGTATGTATTCCATATTTAAAACAATTTTCTCTGTAGGGTATGCCGAAATTATCACTTGATCATGAAATTTTGGTACCTGCTGTAGTGGAATTGCAGTTTCCACTAAATTCTGGAAATTATCTGCAGTTTCGAAACTTGTTGATTTATCAACATTAGGCTTTGGTGGTGATGTTGTTTCTAGTGCCTTGGAAAATATTTCCCATTCTTTCTTCAAATATTTTGATTGAGGCTTCTTTGTCTGCTCAGGTGTATTATGGATATGTTGAAATTCTCGAGAATATGATTCAACTCTATTAATTTCACCTTCTGTTTGTGTCTCAATCCCTTTAATCACTTTGTCAATTATTTTCTCTGGGCTCTCATTCCTTTTCTCAGATTCATTGTCAAAGTGATATGAATTCTGAGAATTATGTTGTGATTTCCCTGACTCGTGATTTGATTTCTCTTGAGATTCATCTTCAAACATATCTTTAGCCTCATTATCCAGACTAATACTAGGAGTTGACCTGTTAACATCTTCAATAAATAACAAGTCCAAAGGGACTGTTTCTATCCTCTTATTTCTATATGCTTGAAAAGCCTCAAAATCTGCTTTACTGAGCTGACTAGATGCATTTTTCAATACATCTGTGAACTTCTCCATGCCTTCAAAGAAATCGACAAACATATCTTTCTCATTCAAGAAATGTTTCAGTTTAAGCTCAGTGGTGAAATTCTTAACCACATTATTAGGATCAAATGGCATCTTTGGCATTAGTGAAAATTTAATTAAGTGAAATTTTAAATCTCTTTGAATGCATGACCAATGTCGAAAAGGGAAAAAGTGTCGCACTATAAAGGGAAAGTAGGCCAAATGGCCTTCTTGGAATCTTTGAGTTGTTTGGAAATGCCACTTACAAGAAGTTGGTCGGCAATTTCCTTAGCTAGGAGCTTATCTTGAACATAATAAGGAAAAACATGGGGGGGAGAATAACTTCCAAAAACTCTGATATAAGTGAAATTCTCTTCAGAAAACCATCTAGCAACTAGTAAAATGTCTATGCTAGCTTCCCTAGAAATCCTAGGGGATTTTTGATTAAAGATAATTTGATGGATGGGTAACATAAGTCCATTGAAAATTTTATAGAAATGTAAATGAAAATATGATTCCCAACAACTTCTATGGTAAATATGAATTGGAGTGGGATCCTGGCTCATCCATTTCCATCCCATGATAGGAAATCTTGAACAAAAGAAAATTGCATCCATAATGTAAGCACTCATGTAGAAGGGGGGTATTGTTCTAGTGGAAACACCTCTTTTGCTTCTATATTCCATGATAGTTCTGGCTAAATTATCAAACATAATGCTCGCCCAATTCATAATAGAGGAACTGATGATTTTTTCAATTAAAGGGACCTAGTCTATGGAAAACCTAGTGGTATCCTGTTTAGAAAACAACCTACATAGCATTCCAGTTGCATAAAAATAAGCGGAGGGTAATTGTGCTATCTGGCACATACCAAGTTTGTCCTTTTTTATCTTGCCTTGATCGTATTTCCATCCCTTTATTAATTTCATGAGGTTTGTATTATTCTTTGTAAAACTTTAGACAAAAGCTTTATAATAATTCTTTTGTGGCATGGGAAAGTGGTACATTATCCATAAATCCTTTGCAGCGAAAGAACCAATATTATCCATATTTGAATTATTGAATGATCTATCTGCTATGTTAAGGTGGTCAATTACCCACTTTACCATATCTGTGTAGGGAAACGTATTTGGCCTTATTTCTATTCTGTGAATAAACGAACATGCAATGTCAAAATAGGACGGGTCTAAGGAAAATGTCACATATGTTGTTACTATTTTGACAATTACTCTTGGTTGTTCTTCCTCAAAAAGGTAGTACATTGCTTCCCATGAAGAATTGTCACAATCCTTGTTGCAGTTTGTGTTTGAGAACAATGGAGGCATGTATGTGTCTTCTACAGCGGATTTTTGGGTAGTTTTCTTGCCTTTCTTTGTCATTCCAGTTATTCTCACTTCGTTAGGTGGTTTCCTTTATTCAAGTGAAAGGAGTAAACTTAGATATGATATGAATAGAGAGAAGGATAGATTTAAAACATCATAATAAAAATTTGACGCTCTATTATTGAAAACACGCTTGAAGTAGATATCAATCTTTCGAACCTTACACCTATTAAATTCCGTTAATAACCCATAACTCTTTCTATCAAATCCCTTACACACCTTTACGTAATATGTCTAATCTATCGATCCAAGACATTAGATATTATAACATGTTGATTAGATAAGAATCATTTCACACACTTGAGTAATAAGTGTTAATATCACACATCGCAACTTTTAACAGTTACCAATAGTTATGTTTTTTGCCACTGATGAATCTTGCGAAATGCGATTTGCGCAAATCGCACATTGCAATTTTTTTGCGATAATAAAACTTTCCATTTGGTTTCTCATCGTGAAACACGAAATGTGCTGAAGACTCACGTTGTTGCACTTTATTGGACCTTTAGATACTTATAATTGTTCCTTTATTGTTTCGTCGGGTCCGATTCATCGCAACTTTTACCAAATTGTTATAAGCTTGTTCTTTTTTTTTAAAGGCCGTGATGTGATTTCTCTTGAAAGGGATTTTTAAATCATTTGCAATGGGGATTATATAATTTTGAAAAGGTTGAAGTGCATATGGAAATTTGAAATACTTATATATGTTTTAACTTATTCAGCTTGTAACTTATGCGATTTAAAATGAGTGCTTTTGAAATAAAAAAAATGGAAAAACCTTTATTCTTAAAGTTTTTTAGACTTAAGCTAAGACTAAATCAATAACAATTTTCTATTTATTATTTTTAAAGGGTCCCCATTTATTATAAATAAATGCGGGGAGGGGGGGGGTGTGGGGGGTTGTATTATACAACAATTGGTGACTCACTTGGGAGAATCGGCTATCTTTGATTAGTTTTTTTTGAAATTTCCAAAACTTTTTAAAATAAAAATAGTTTCAGGAATGAATTTCAATTAATAATATCTCATTAAGCAATAAAATCTTACTTGATCATAATTCATAAGAATTCCTCTTTAAAAATAAAAATATGAATATCTATATCAGTATTTACTAAGTTCAAAAAGATGAAGCAGGTGGCTCATTCAGATTAGCTTCATAAATATATACTTTTTTATCACAGGTAGAGCCACTGATCCAATAGGCAATTTGAGCTTTTGGCAGGGTTACCTTTTACCCAACAATGATTCATTGTCCCATCCAATTACTCCTAAAATCTTCAAAAATAAATTCAATTCTATATACTTTATCTCTTTTGGAACTTGTTTTCTTTTCTGTAGATATTTTCTATGTATTTTTAATCACTTAAAAGCCATTGTCTTGGCTTAGTAACCAAATATTGACAATTCCATTCACTAGTTGTAATTAAACTGATCAATCTAGCTCTTGATGAGACCCCTTGTCCTTTGATATAATCTCAAGTCATTACCCTGTTTTGGTAGGCAGTATTGGTAATGCCAGTTCAACTATTTCCCTATGAACATGGTAAACAAGCTCTTGATGAGACTTATTATCTTCTAAGTTTTTTAGCATAATTTTTTGAATTACTTTTTTAAAATTTAAAAGGGGTGAATCATTGGTCCTTTTGAGGATTATGGATGATAATATTTTGAGTTTAATATTTCTTATCTATAAAAGAGTCTTTACTATGTTAAAGATTATTTTCTTGACTGATAATAGAATAACCATACTTTATAAAGATGAGAGTTCATCAAAGAATAAATAACTTCAGTGAAATTGCATCTTTCGGTGAAATAAAATATATTTGATATTTGAATCTTTCAATTTTTTCCTTAATAATTCTTATTTCTAGAAGCGATAAATCAAAAAAAAAATTCTGAGATGTTTATTTGAAAAGCCAAAAATTAGTACTATTCACTTTTATTTTCCTAACGAAAAGAAAAGACATTAATATAGAGGGTTTAGAAGGGGCTACTTCCTATGAAAAATATTTCTTTAAAATCTACCCATTAACAGGAAAAGGATCTCTTTTTCCTGATAGATCTTGCAATAAAAATGTTGATGGGCCTATTTCTTCAATGATTTGAATTGAACCTAGCCAAAATATTTGGAATTTGGTATGTTTACCTTTTTCCTCGTGTGCTTTATCCCATTTCAATACCAGATCTGTAATTTGAAATGTTTTTTGAGTACAAACGTTGTATCAAATGAAGCTTTAACTAACTGTTGATGATGTGCATGAGTAACTTTAGCTTTTTCTCTTTCTTATTCAAGTTTAAGGATTTGAAATTGTTTTAATTGTAAAGAAGAAGAAGGTGATTCATCAATAAATTGAACTAAGGCAAGAGACGCAATAACTACATTGGTAGGAATAACAACCTCTTTCTCATAAACAAGATTAAAGGGAGAAGTACCAATCTAGGCCTTCTAAGTTATTCAATCTGCTCAAAGAGAAAATGTTAATGATTTGTGCCAATTTCGTTGGTTTTGGTCAACAGTTTGCTTGATGATTCTAATAAGATTTTTATTTGTTGATTCTTCTAAACAATTTCCTTGAGGATAATATTTAGCAGGATATTTAAGTTTAAAACCTCTTTTGATAACAAATTCTATCATAACAGTTCCTGAGAAATAATATGCGTTGTCAAACATTAAAGCAGTGGGTAAACCAAATCTAGTTATGATAAAATGATCAATGAACTCAATAATATTCTCAGAGTTGGCTACCTTTATTGGAATTGCTTCCACCCATTTAGTAAAGTAATCAGTAGCTGCAAGGATGTATTTATGATGTTTTGAAGAGTTAGGAACGATCTCACCGACTATATCTAATCCCCATTTCTCAAATGGTTGTTCGATATTAACTAGTTGTAATGGGAAAGTTGGTTTCCTTTGTCTTCCAAATGCACTTTGACAAAATTTTCATTTCCTTGCATATTCATGGGCATCTTTGAAAAATGTTGGCCAATAGTAACCTGAATGCAAGATTTTATATGTTGTTGTATTCCCTCCAAAATGTCCTCCAGATGGTCCATCATGGAGTTCCTGCAAAACTTTCTCTGCTTCATTTTTCTCTAAGCATCTTAATAACATAGAATCAAAGTTTCTTCTAAACAATACATCATTGATAATTTCATAATGCTTGGCTTTCAATCTCAAAGCATGTTTTGTCTTATAACTAAGGTGTGTTGGGGCATATCCATTTTTCAAATAAAATTTTAGATCAACATATTGAGAATAAGTATCTTTGAGGCTTACCTCTAAAACTTGCACATCATTACCTAAGTCTTCCTCTGATGATAAATGGGATGCTCCTGTTAGCATTCTGCAAAAGCCTTGACCTCTAAAAATTTTAGAAGGTCTAATTTCTACATCATATTCTTGTAAAGCAATAACCCAGTTAACCTTTTTCTTTCCTAATTCTCTTTGCATCAATAATTTCCCTACTATAGAGAATGGAACTATTATCTTGGTGTGAGTTTTTAGGAGAAATGGCCTAAAATGATTTATAGCTTTAAAGAAAGAAAATTCTTGTTTGTCAACAGATGAATAGTTTAGTTCTGCACCTTGAAAATTGGAACTGAAAAATGATATTGGTGCTTCAATTTGTTTGTCATTAAGTTGTGTCATAACATAAGCATAAGATGTATCTTATGAGAATGTATATAAAGTGAAAGGATTTATAAAATTGGGAGTAGTCAGAAATGGAGCATTGATAATAGATTGTTTGATTAAATCAAATGCTTCCCTTTCATTATGTCCCCACTTAAAGACTGAATTTTACTTAATCATGGTTTGTAAAGGTAAAACTATCTGTGAAAATTCAGGGACAAATATTTTTACAAAATATATCTGTCCAAGAAATGACTGCATGGTCTTCTTATTATGAGGGAAAGGAATTCTTTTAATCCCTTCGATTCTTTCAGGATCAATATAAATACCTTTTTTGGCCATAATGAATCCTAAAATGTTTCCTTCATCCAAAGAAAAATATGACTCCTTTGGGTTTAATGAAATTCCATACCTTTTACATTGTCCTCTAAATGTTGTGCCCATGGCTCTTTGAAAAGTGACACCTGCATTGATTAACCCAAATGTCATCTTTTGATAGGCATAAGTTATCCACTTAGTCCTGAATGTAATCTTTAATATGTCATCTGGATGTACGAGGATTTGGTTATATCCTGAAAATCCATCTAGAAAAGACATAGGTTCAGAACCAGTTATAGTTTGTAGTACTTGTTCCATGGTTGGTAATGGAAAATTGTCTTTTTGACATGCTTTATTCAAATTTCTAAAATCAATACAGATCATAATGTCGCCATTTTTCTTGTTGACAGGAACCAAATTTGAAACTCGTTTTGAATGTCTAAGTGGAAATATGATCTTATCTTTGAGGAGTTTATTCAACTATGTTTTGATTTGATTTTCAAGATTAGGGTGAATTTTTCTCAACTTTTGTTGTATTGGTTTCTCATCTGATATCATAAGAATACTGTGTTGAATAACAGAAGTGTCATATGTTTTAAGATTAGTGTTATCCCAAGCAAAAACACTTGTGTAATTCCTTAGTAACTTGAGAAACGATAAAATTTCATCATAAGAGAGACCAAGACCTAAATTGACCTTTTGTGGTTTATCATCGGTTCCAAGATTTACTAACTCAAATATTAAAGTTGAACTTCGAGTTTTAGAATTAGTAACTCTTTTAAACCTATCTTTTAAATCATAAAGGTCTTCTAATTTGAAAACTGACTTAGGAATTAGATTTTCATCCTGTTCTTCCCTTATCTGAGTTTCATGTTCATGTTCATCTATAATTTGATTATCATAAGATCCCTCAGATGTAAGGAAATGTATGATATCATAATCATGATTAAAGACTCTCCAATTAGTAATATTATCAGGAACAGATGATCTAAAAATCAATTCGATATAAAACCTATCGGGACTAAATTATTGAGATGGAATTATTTTTGATGCTACATTAGCTAATAAATATGTGATAGCATTTTGTATTATGGGAATAGAGGAAATATTGAAAGCTAAGAAATGAGAAGTCAATTCCTGAACTAATGAATGATAATGTTTAAGATGTCCAGAATGACAATGGATAGTATTTCTTACTTGTTTGACAATGATCTCTAAATCTCCTAGTACTTTCAGATATTTAATGTCAAGGTAAATTTTTTTGTACAAACCTTGAATTAATGCTTCAAATTCTTCTATATTTTTTGTGCAATCGAATTCAAGTCTACAAGTTAGTGTTGGTGTTCCTAAGTTTTGATAGATTGGCTAACCAAAAGACAAGACAACATCAGAACCAATATTTAGAGTTCCAGGATCTAGTCCTCCTATTCTCAGAGAGGGATCTCTCAAATGTTTTGCAAATATATATCTTGTTTGCTTTTAAGTATTGATTTTAGACTAGTTATTAAGTGCAAGTGTTTGTTTGGTTGAATTGGTATAGCAGAACATGAAAGGTCTTGGTAGTATAGATAGAAAGAAGTGTCAGGTTCATTGGGCAATGCAGTCAAGAAGAAGTAAATAAAAATCTCATAAATGGATATGGGATATCAAAGGGGCTAATCTAACTTGGCCACAGGATCCTTTAGTTCTTGTGAATGAGATGGACATTAATGATTTTGAAAAGAGAAGCTTAATTCTCAACAAAGGGAACTTAAAAACATAACTTGAACAATAAAGAGGTATTTGATAGACAGGGCTAACCATGAATTCTACAAACCACACTTTAAGCAAATGATGACTTCAAGACAAATTTTAAAATGAAATCTAAGATTCAGGAGCACATTCTATTTCCTCAAAGATTTTATTTCAAAGGAGTTAGAAAACATAAAAGATTCACTAGTAATTGCAGTCATAGAAGAGGGAACACCTAACACATCTATGATTACAACTATAAAGACCTTTAAAACAATTATTCAAGAAGGGACAAAGGGTATGATCGAAACATACCTCCTTGGCTAACTATAAACAATGGTACTTCAAAAGGAGACTTCAAAAATAGTTTTCAAGTGGCAGCAGACAAGCAGGGAAAACCATAAATCATGCTGGAACCAACTATTTGAACTATTAGATAAATAAACAAGCATGAGGAATAAAGAGAAAGATTAAAGACTCTAAAATACCTCAACAGAAGAAAACATAAAACAGTGAAGGATAAGCAGGTCTAAGGTGCTTCCAGGAGTCATTTCTTAGCCTAAAATTTTCATCCTACTGTAGTAATAATTTATGAAACATAATGAAAACAGGAAAAATAGCAGACAGTTCAGAATACATCACCAACAACCAAGCTCAGGGATCCAATGATAGAGCCTTCTTGAGAACAAGCATGTCAAAACATAATCCAGCTTCCAAGACTTCAACTTCTTCTTCAACTTCAAACAAACTATGTATTATTTCAGAGAGCTTCAGTGTTACAACTAGTGACCAACCAACAACTTCTCATTTTCTTCAGAGGTATTTATAAAAGAAAAGAGGAGGTGGAAGAGTTCTAGGGTTGAGTATCATTAATTCCATACTAAATTCAACTCCTAGCCTTGAAAACCATGCAACGCATTAGGAATGAAAGAATTTAATTACAACTCTGTTTTATTTACTCTGTTTATGCCTTTTCAGGCTTAGTGGGTGAAAAGATTGACTTTAGGAACTGTGTTATCTTTTGTAATAACTTTACTGATAATTTTAAAAAATGTTATTTTGTTTACAATAACTGTTCAACTGTCTTTGGTCTTAATGTTACTGATTGAGATTTGATCTGGGTATTCCTTTGAGGCAAAGAGGCTGCAGGTGGCAATTTTGGTAGTTAGGGATTCAATTAGCCCCTGTGATGTGGCATTCGAGGCTTTTCTGGATACTTTTCTTCATTCTGTGGATCTGGCATTTGATATTCAATTTGTGCCTTGATCCTTTCAAGCTTTGGTTGTATCTTTAAACCTTTGATTATGCTTTTATTTTCATCTTGACACTGATATTCCTTCATTTAATTAACTTTGACTGTATTTTTTGTTGCAGGTGCGCAGAGGGTTTGTTGGAATTTTTGTTCAGGAAACCAATAATTATGACTTATTGATTCCCTGAAAACGTGTAATTAGAACTCACAAAACCTTTGAAATTGTATCAAGGTCCATGAGGATCGCCATCCTCGTCCCATACACTGTAATCATCTATGGGAGGGTTTTAACCTTAATCTTCATTAAACCTGCATAAAAAACACACAACGTTATTTAAATCCTACGATTTATTAGTTTAAACTACTTTGGAAGGTTTGTGGAAATTTTTCAGAGCCGTGAGGATGGAGAAATTTGTAGCAGAGGATGGGTTTCTATGCCAAAACAGAGACCCAGGGTTTAAATTTAAAATATGGCGCGAATTGGGAAGAAGCGGTTTTAGGAAAACCGACAACAGTTTTCGCATGGAATTTAGGGGGTAGGCGATATTGCCTGAAAGAAATGCGATTCCATACATCAATTGACACCTGTCCCCTTTGATACTGTCGATTTCGCAAAAAAAAATTATGTGTTAAACATTTGGCGCAAATATTTTGCGATATGCCGCCACAACTGTTGGATCGGAGGCTCCAGATCCAACGATGCGGAAGGAGCACGATATGAAAGGTTTGCGAGCGGGGGTTTTGGTGGAAGATAAGTGGTAGTGTGTGGGTGGACAGGTGCTTTATGAGGTGGGAGGTAGGTCCCAGTGGAGTTGGGTTTATCGGGTTAAGTCCCGATCCTAGGATCTCTGAAACAAACTATCAAGTTTTAATAAAGGGGTGGGGTTTTGAAAGGGAAAAGGGACGATAGATGAAATGAGGAGAAGGAGAAGTGACTTGATGGCCATTGATCCGCAGAGATCAACGGTCCATATTTATTTTAACCTTAACATCGGGGAATGGAAAAATAGAAGGGGAAAGGGGTTTTTGCATGAAGGCTAGTATGTTTAAGCGCCCGATTGTGGGGTTTCGGCCATATGAGGGTAAGGCTAAAGGATATAAGCCCTTGGGGCTTAAATAACTTATAAGGTAAAAATATTGTTTTTAAGGCCAAAAAACAGGGTTTTTAAGGCTAATTAAGGGTTTCAATAGGCAAAAGGAGGGATTTTTAAACCAAACAAAAGGGGAACATAAGGTTTAAAAAGGGTTTTGGAACAATTTAGAAGCCAAATGAAGGTCTTTAAGAGATGAAAATGGAGAATGAAATGGAGAAGAGTAATGATGAAAAATGGAGCCTCTTAAGCAGCGTTTCTTGGTAAACAGGAAGGTCCTTAAGGGCTAATAGTGAAACAGCAATGCAGATTAATTCCAAGGATAATTATCATCATAAGACTTCAAGAACTCACAATTTGGAAATTAATTGTTTCTTGAAGGCTAGAAAAGGTTTAGCCACCATTTGATATGAAAATTTTTTATAGGTGGCTAACAATGGCTCCACATGGGGAGGACAGCTAGTTCTTTAGGTGTCTAGAACCTCAGCTATTGATCTCTAGTTTTTCAATAAACCAGTGCCTTAATCCATTGACCAACAACCTTTCTTATCTTTTGGTTGATCTTTATTTGATCTGATAACCTCTGCAGCAATCTGAAACAATGGAATTCTTTTCAAACCACATCTCTACCTACCCATTCCTAATGATCCTAACATTTTTTCTTCTTTCAGAGTGCATTTGGACTTAGAAAACTCTCTTCATCAACATTTTATTCTTTTTAAAAACAAGAAACTAATTTATTTCTACTCTTATTTCACCATGAACTCAGTTTAAACAGTTGAGTTCATAAATTCTCTACCTAACTACTATCTGTCAGGATTAGACTATTTGATAGACCTTTATTCTCTAAATTCTAAAAACAGAAATTTAAAAGCAGCCAAGTTAGGATTAAGCAGTCTGACTTGTTGTAGATCTATGGCATAAAAAGAAGCTACACATAGTATTTATGAAAAATAAAACAAAATTTGTGAAGGCTTAAGATCTGAAAACTAAAACATCATTCATTATTTCTTTAGCTCTGTTTTGAATTTGTCTGAGCTGTGTTTTCTCTCTCATCTGGTTCAAGTTTTGAGCATATTGGAACCAGTTCGTTTTCTATTTTTGGCTCAAGATTTAATCTAATTAGAGCCATTCCTCTTTTGGGATTCATAGGTCCAGATATTGAATTTGTTTGAACCTTTGTTTCCTCTATCCTAGTCTACCTTACTGATAAGCCAGGATTGTGTTGTTTGGCTAATCTAATTCACTAACCTATCAACAGTAAATTAAAAAGCTAATTAGTCATGATTAGGCTGTCTTAAGAATCTATAATTTTAGCAGATTGGTGAGACTAAAACTGCAGAAGCAACATCGTTTCAACCACTTTGGGATTCTAGGATCTAGCCCTCCTGAATCCGGAGAGGGATCTCTCCAATAAGTGCAAAGATGGATTTGTCTTTGAAGTTTGGGGTAATGATATTAGGCTAGTTATGAAGGCCAAGGGTTTTGTTTTATTTTGGATGGTTGAGCATGATTACTGTTTGAGGTGGAAAGTCCTAAATGCAAAGATTTTCAAAGATGAAAAGTTGCAAGCAAACAAAGTAAGTTTTGGCCAAAAAGACAGATAATTGCAGGTTTTAGTCCATTGGGCTATGGAGTCATAATAGGGTTTAATTGGGGCAGCAAGAGGCAAGAGTGGTCCATGGGGCAAGTCATCTATGTCTAAGGATGTCTTTGAAGTTTGATTTATGGAATGAAATGATACAATAAGAAGGAGAATTAAACATATGTAGAACAAAGAGCAGCCCAGGATCTGATAAGTACTTTTAAACGAGTTAGCCTTTGACATTGACTCAGGAAAAACATAAAAGCAACCTAGGATCTGGTAAGTACTTTGAAACTAGCCAGCCTTTGATACACTTTCAATAGAAAGAATTTAAAACAAAGGGAAACTTGAAGGCAACTGTTGGAATCGAAACTAGCAGGTCGGGCTCAACACAAATCCTCTCCTAGCTCTTATTTACTTGGTTACCTTCAAGACAATCACAAAGATAACACAAAATGGCCTAAGATCTGGTAAGTACTTTGAAACTAGCCAGCTTTTAACACATTCCAAGGGAAACATTCAGATAGTCTTTGGGGATAAACTAGGACCAGGGCACACCATATCTTCCATAGTTCATCTCTACTTAACTATTACTGAACATGACATTCAAGAATAATATTCATCTAAGACAATAAGACGAGGGAACGCCAACATTCCTATGCTTGAACTGAATTAAATCATTCCTAAACAAAACAGATTGAAGAAAACATTCAGATAAATATTTTCAGTCAGAGAAGGTTACTGATATACAGTAGGTCCTAACTCTATGCGTGCTGTTCTTTATAAGAGAAAATGAAACACAGTGAAAACATAAATAAAATAACAAGTTACAATTAGAGAAACATCACCATAAACATAGACTAGGATCCCATAAATCAGCTTGCATTAATGCTCCAAACAAGTTACAGCTTTAAGTCCAATTCTATAGTTTAGCAATCATCTACACATCTCAGCCTAACCTATCTTTCACAAGCAGAGCTCCAAGAGCCAGTGAACACTATTTACAAACAGAAGTTTCAGCTCAAATGTATTTCAAAGTTCTACAACCAACACGTTTCTCATCTTCTACCGAAGTATTTATAGAAGAATGAGGAGGTGAGATCTGATAAAAGATCTCTCAGGACAATTAATACAGATTCGAGACTTCTTGGCCTTTTGAGGGGCTCGATGAAGAATTTTACAAGTGGAACACTGTATTAACTGTTTTACATTTATAAATTAAGCTCAGCGGGAGCTTTATTTGACTTTGAGGCTTTGTGTGCTGTGTGGAGTAACTTTGCAGATATTTTCTGCATTGATTTCATTCAGAAGTAACTCCCTAGCTGCGCTGAGGCAAAATTTGATCTTCTCCAATAACTTCAGCCTCTGTTTGAATGCTTTGAGGCAACAGGTGGCTCTTATGGTAGCTGGGAGGAATTAATTCGCCTCAAATGTGGGGGTGGAGGCCTTTCTGTCTGTTAAACATTTGTGATTTCCCTTTAACTGTGTTTATTTTGGAGGATTACGCTTTTGATAATCATTCTTAGCCATGACCCCCACAAATCTGTATTCAATCTTTTGTTCTTCTGCGTCCTGTCTTCAAAACTAATACTCTTTTTAAATGTGATTTAATCATAGTTTCTTGTCGATGTGCAGGCCGCGCAGATACCTTTACGGCATCAATGCTGATAGAGCATCGATGAAACAATGGAATAGAGCCCGGCGGATGGTTCCTTTTGATAGATCAAAAGCGCAGGAAAAGTCTTTCCCGACCCTCGGCATTCTTATGGAAAAAACCATTTTAAACCTGCAAAATAAACAAAACAATAGGAAATCCTGCGTTTTTAGGTTTTAACTACTTCAGAGGGCAGGAGAGAAGTGTGGCCATTGGATGAAAGCATCAAACGATGGAGATTTACTCAAAAGAGGTAAAGGAAGAGCGCGGAAAAAGCGAATGCGCGCGATAAAAAATGCGATGCGATGGAAATATGCGATGCGATAGAGAAATGGGATGCGATGGAGAAGGAATTTGCAATCGATAAAAGGGGCAGCTTGTCTATAAACCCAGCTTGCAATCGATGGAGAAGGAATTTGCAATCTTCATTAAAAAGGGGCAGCTTGTCTATAAGTTCTGTAGGAAGGGGCTGGAAGATAAGAGGTAAAACCAGAGGCTTATATCTTTCCATGACCTTTGTGGGTGTGGGTAGAGTGACAGGAGGCTCATGGCTGTTTGAAACTTTTTTAGAAGTGGGAGATATAACATGAGGCTCTGGTCGCACCAGATTTTTCACAGGAGTACGGGTCTACTCACGGTCTGAAGATTGAGGTCTGAGTTCTTTCCCATACTCAATGTGGGTTTCATCTTTGTATACTTGAATAGGCTTAAAGCAGGACAGAACATATTGATAGACAAAAACAATGAATTCTTTAAACCAAATCCAACCCATATGTTCTACCCTTCTATGAGGCCTGGCCATCTTTCAGGTTCTTCCTCCAGTGGATTCTTTGAGAGTTATGGAGTGTGGAGTCGCCAGGTGGAAAATTTATAGCTCGTAAGGAGGTAAAATTTTTTATGGTTCCACCACCATGTGTTTCTTGTAGAGCTGCAAGGTTTTCAGGAACTGAATTAGCTCTCAAGGGTGATCTGAAAACAGTTGATAATTTTAATCTTAGGAGACTTGCTAAGGATACCTTCTGGGTTATCAACTATCTCAGGTGGATCAAGGTCAGGATAGGCTCTAGTATGAATTTCTAGGAGCCACTATGTTTTGTTTTTCAGACCCAAATAAACCAGAAAAGTTCGACTAGGTATGACAGTTTTTAAAAGGTCAACTAATCTATTTATACAAATTTTAATCCTACAGTCCTCTAATTGAGTCTGAATGATATTGTAATGATAAGGGTTCTTCCCAGTGGAGTCTTAAGGTCTGTTCAGGATTGTGGAGTCGCCAAGTGGAAGTTTTTAACTCCTAAGGAGGTAAAAGGTTTTATGGTCCACCACCATGTTTATTGGATACCAATCTGAAATATTTTTAGGTTTTTTTCTGAGTTATTTTTCAGTTGGGTGGTTTTTAAGAATATCCAAACTCTGTTTTAAAACTTAGCTACGGTTAAGAGACAAAGACAGTCTACTCTTATGGCTAAGCTAGCTGATTTTTCAAGGTTAGATAATGTCTTAAAATAATCCTAGGGTTTACCTAGTTAGTCACTGATTCAAACAATTTTTATCATGATTACCATTCCTTGGTAGTGCTTGAAAAGGCTGCTTTTTACTCACAATGTTTTATGAAGTGTTTAAGGGAAACCAAAGATTCTATTCTGGGTTCGCTCCCCAGCGGAGTCACCAGAAATGTTAGGAATCTGTAATTTTAGCAGATTGGTGAGACTAAAACTACAGAAGCAACATCGTTTCAACCACTTTGGGATTCTATGATCTAGCCCTCCTGAATTCGGAGAGGGATCTCTCCAATAAGTGCAAAGATGGATTTTTCTTTGAAGTTTGGGGTAACGATATTAGGCTAGGTATGAAGGCTAAGGGTTTTGTTTTATTTTGGATGGTTGAGCATGATTACTGTTTGAGGTGGAAAGTCCTAAATGTAAAGATTTTCAAAGGTGAAAAGTTGCAAGCAAAGTAAGTTTTGGCCAAAAAGACAGATAATTGTAGGTTTTAGTCCATTGGGCTATGGAGTCATAATAGGGTTTAATTGGGGCAGCAAGAGGCAAGAGTGGTCCATGGGGCAAGTCATCTATGTCTAAGGATCTCTTTGAAGTTTGATTTATGGAATGAAATGATACAATAAGAAGGAGAGTTAAACATATGTAGAACAAAGAGCAGCCTAGGATCTGATAAGTACTTTTAAACTAGTCAGCCTTTGACATTGACTCAGGAAAAACATAAAAGAAACCTAGGATCTGGTAAGTACTTTGAAACTAGCCAGCCTTTGATACACTTTCAATAGAAAAAATCTTAAAACAAAGGGAAACTTGAAGGCAATTGTTGGAGTCGAAACTAGCGGGCCAGGCTCACCACAAATCCTCTCTTAGCTCTTATTTACTTGGTTACTTTCAAGACAATCACAAAGATAGCAAAGAATGGCCTAAGATCTGGTAAGTACTTTGAAACTAGCCAGCTTTTAACACATTCCAAGGGAAACATTCAGACAGTCTTTGGGGATAAAACTAGGACCAGGGCACACCATATCTTCCATAGTTCATCTCTACTTAACTATTACTGAACATAACATTCAAAAATAATATTCAGCTAAGACAATAAGACGAGGGAATGCCAGCATTCCAATTCTTGAACTGAATTAAATCATTCCTAAACAAAACAGATTGAAGAAAACATTCAGATAAATATTTTTAGTCAGTGAAGGTTACTGATATACAGTAGGTCCTAACTCTATGCGTGCTATTCTTTATAAGAGAAAATGAAACACAGTGAAAACATAAATAAAATAACAAGTTACAATTAGAGAAACGTCACCGTCAACATAGACCAGGATCCCATAAATCAGCTTGCATTAATGCTCCAAACCAGTTACAGCTTTAAGTCCAATGCTTTAGTTTAGCAATCATCTACACATCTCAGCCTAACCTATCTTTCACAAGCAGAGCTCCAAGAGCCAGTGAACACTATTTACAAACAGAAGTTTCAGCTCAAATGTATTTCAAAGCTCTACAACCAACACGTTTCTCATCTTCTACCGAAGTATTTATAGAAGAATGAGGAGGTGAGATCTGATAAAAGATCTCTCAGGACAATTAATATAGATTCGAGACTTCTTGGCCTTTTGAGGGGCTCGATGAAGAAGTTTACAGGTGGAACACTATATTAACTGTTTTACATTTATAAATTAAGCTCGACGGGAGCTTTATTTGACTTTGAGGCTCTATGTGCTGTGTGGAGTAACTTTGCAGATATTTTCTGCATTGATTTCATTGCAGAAGTAACTCCTTGGCTGCGCTGAGGCAAAATTTGATCTTCTTCAATAACTTCAACCTCTGTTTGAATGCTTTGAGGCAACAGGTGGCTCTTATGGTAGCTGGGAGGAATCAATTCGCCTCAAATGTGGCAGTGGAGGCCTTTTTGTCTGTTAAACATTTCTGATTTCCCTTTAACTGTGTTTAGTTTGGGGGATTAGGCTTTTGATAATCATTCTTAGTCATGACCCCCACAAATCTGTATTCAATCTTCTGTTCTTCTGCATCCTGTCTTCAAAACTGATACTCTTTTTAAATGTGATTTAATCATAGTGTCTTGTTGATGTGTAGGCCGCGCAGGTACCTTTACGGCATCAATGCTCATAGAGCATCGATGAAACAATGGAATAGAGCCCGGCGGATGGTTCCTTTTGATAGATCAAAAGCGCAGGAAACGTCTTTCTCGACCCTTGGCATTCTTATGGAAAAAACCATTTTAAACCTGCAAAATAAACAAAACATTAGGAAATCCTACGTTTTTAGGTTTTAACTGCTTCAGAGGGTGGGAGAGGAGCGTGGCCATTGGATGAAAGCATCCAACGGTGGAGATTTACTCAAAAGAGGTAAAAGAAGAGCGCAGAAAAAGCGAATGCGCGCGATGAAAAATGCGATGCGATGGAAAAATGCGATATGATGGAGAAATGTGATGCGATGGAGAAGGGATTTGCGATCGATCAATCGCATCACAAATATTTGCGATGAGTGATCGAGGGCTTCACATGAAATATGCGATTTTGCAATTTGCATGATCGATCTTTCAATCAACCCATTGTATCTACACGTGACTTTGGTTATTAGACCAAAACTTTGGAAAAGTGGGTCTTCGGATTTTACAAAGGAAAAAGTGGGTCGGGAATGGATTTTTAATGGTTTTAGGCGCAGAGGCGGGCCCACGAGATACATATACAATAATATGCGATCGGGGGTTTCGGAATAGTTAAAAAATGGGTTTTTAACTATGGAAAAGTGATTTTCATAAATGGAAGAAGAGGATTTATGAAAACAAGGGAGTTTTTATGGAGAAAAAGGGGAGCAAATGATGGTTTGAGAAGGGGGAGAATGATGGTCTTTCAGTAGTTACTTCTTTATGAAATCAGCAGAATTTTTTGAGTATAAGATGGAAATAGTAATGAAGACTTTGGACAAAGGCATGAGGCCTTCAAGGAGCCTTCAAGAGCCAACAATTTTTAGTAATAAAATTTGTTCCTTGGAGGCTCAAAAAGTCTTAGCCACCTTTTGCTATAGCAAATATTATAGGTGGCTAATAGGCTGTATGACTAACTAGAAGTGTGTTTTTAGGAGTGGCTTTTGAGCTTGCACACTTTCAGATTTTGTCTCTCTTTTTTGGTATGGGGCTGTACCTTTCTTGTTTTTATCTGCCCTCTTTTCTTTTCTATTTTTTTTGTATTTTTATTTTTCTAACTTTGAATGCAATGTTCAAACAATGATATTTACAATGGAAAGAAAAAAGTTTTGAAACTCATGACTCTTGACAGAAATAATGCTTGAGCATCCTGCCATTGACAAGACCTCCATATAGATCTTCTCCATTCAATTCTTTCAGGAAGAAAGCATCGTGACCCCTCTCAGCATGAATAATATAGGGTCCTTTCCACAGGTTCTCAAACTTGCCATGTTTTCCCTTCTCTTCCCTTCTTGAATCCCATTTGAGAACCACATTTTCAACATGGAAATTGTTTGCCTTAGTTCTTTTATCAAATAGCTTCTTGATATTTTCTTGGACTAGCTGTGTTCTTTCATAGACTTCTTCTCTAGACTGCTGTAAATGAATTGTTTGGTTGATTCTTCTCTGCATATCATTCTCTTCAATTTGCACTTCTTGGAGGAGTTTCATGACTGGAACTCCTAATGATGTTGGGAAGACTGCATCCATTCCATAGACCAGCTGATAGGATGACATATTTATTGACTTCATTGTAGTTAATCTATTAGCCCATAAGGCATGAACCAGCTTACTGTGCCATGATTTCAGATTCTACTCCAACAACTTTTTGATGATATTGATGAGGCTTTTGTTGGAGGATTCAGCCAATCCATTCCCTTGGGGATAATAGGCAGTAGAATGGCCCAAGGTGATGTGGTATTTGTAATAGAAATCAACTGTTCTTTTAGACTTGAAAGCAGCAAAATTGTCTATTATGATTTTTCTAGGACAACCAAATCTAGATAGGATGTTTGTTTCTAGGAACTTGATAATCACAGAGTCAGTAGCATTCCTAGATGGTATGGCTTCTATCCACTTGGTAAAATAATCAGTGGCAGTGAGGGTCCACTCATGTTGGGCTGATGGAGATGGGTGAATTTATCCAATGAAGTCCAAGCCCCGTTGTTGAAAGGGTGCCTCAACACTGATGGGATGTAAGGGTAAGGAAAGGAGCTTTCTTTTGCCATAAAAAATTTGAGACTTATGGAAAGACATGACTAACTTTTGAGTGTCTGGGAAAAGGGTGGGTCAATAGTGACCAGATTTGAGGATTTTGTTTGATGTGGTCTTCCAGTAGAGGTGTCCTCCACATTCTCCTTCATGTAGCTCAAGCATGATTTTTCTTGCATCATCCTCAAGTAAACATTTAAGAAAAATTCCAATAACATTTTTCCAATATAATACCCCATCTAATATGAAATAATTCAAAGCCTTCTATTTCAAAAATCTAGCTTTAGTTTTAGACAAAGAAGGAGGTGCATTTAGATATAAAAGAACATAAATGATGTCAGCATACCAAGGAGAATTCAGAAATGTTTCTTCAATGAAAGGAGCAGTGAATTCTTCAATTTCTTCCAACACATCCACCATATTCATATCTAGTTCTTGGAATTTTGACTCAGCCATGAGTTTTGCTAATCCCTGCCCTTTAATCAGTTTGGTGGGCCTGATTTTTAATTCATATTCAAGAATAGTAGCAATCCATTTTTCCCTTTAACCATCAGGGTTTTGACTTAGAATACCCTTGACAACAGTATTTGGAACAAAGGAAATTATGTGAGAGTGTAAAATATAAGACTGTAAAGTCTTTTAATGCTTTCACTAATGCTAAGGCTTGCTTCTCCATGATGTTATATTTGAAAGGAGCATCTCTTAAGGCCCTACTGAAAAATGATATTGGTTGTTCTTGCCCCATGTCATTCTTTTGAAGTAATACTACAGCTATTGTATGTTCAGATGCAAAAGAAAAGATATAAAAGTCTTTGGTGAAATCTGGACTAATCAAGATTGGTGTTTGAGTGAGAGCTTGTTTAACCAGTTCAAATGATTTTTTAGCTTGTGTATTCCATTTCACACCTACCTCTTTCTTAAGCATGTTTGTAATGTTTCTTAATAGCTCAGCAAGATTGGGGATAAAACTCCTCAAAAAATTAATCTTTCCAATGAAAGATTGTAATTCGTTGAGGCTTCTTGGATGATTGATTTTCAATATGCCATGAATCCTTTTAGGGTATACTCTGATTCCCTCTTCTGAAATTATGTGACCAAGAAGCTTGCCTTCTTGGAGACCAAAGAGTGTCTTCTTGGGGTTCAAAGATAAGCCGAATTTCCTACATTTCTCAAAAACTTTTCTTAAGTGAATCAAATTTTCTTCATCAGTTTTTGAGAAAACTGTTATGTCATCAAGGTAAATGATTATAAAATATCCAATGTCTTCTAAGAAGGCTATGTCCATGGCCCTTTGGAAGGTGGCCCCCGTATTCATCAAACCAAATGGAATTTTGACATACATAAAGGTGTCCCAAGGTGTAGTAAAAGCAGTTTTGTGTTGATCACTTCGGAGCACTAACAACTTATTGTAACCTGAGAACCCATCCAACAGTGATATTCTTTTCGACCCAACTACCCTTTGAAGTATATGGTCCATCTTTGGCAAGGGGTAGTTGTCTTTTAGGGAGGCTCTATTTAAATTTCTAAAGTCAATGCAGACCCTGATTTCCCCTGTCTTCTTCCCAACAGAAACTAGGTTTGACACCCATTCTAAATATCTAAGGGATACTATAATCCCAACATCATACATCTTTTCAATTTATTTTTTAACTAAAGGCAATAAAACAGGGTTTATCCTTCTTAGTTTTTGTTTGAAAGGTTTCTGATTTTCCTTAAGAGGAATTTTGTGTTGGATGATGCTAGTGTCATAAGATTTGAGATCTTTGTATCCCCAAGCAAACACATCTCTAAATTCTTTGAACAACTCTATGTATTGCAATTTTATATGAGCTGGGAGAGTGCTGGACAGTTTGATCATTTTGGGTTCTGCTAGGCTGCCTATGTTATGTTCTTCTACATCTGTTTCCATGAGCTCCATTCTTGGTTCTTTGGCTACATCATTAAAGTCAAAAAGGTGTTCTAAAGGTGTGAGACCTCTTGGAATTGTATCATTCTTGCATTGTAAAACTTCCAAGTCTTTCTGGTCTGCGTTGTTAATTAATTTTTCTTCAAAAAGATTCTCATAGTGATTTATATCAGCATAATATGTCATTTCTATTTATGGGATTTGTTCGTTATTCAAACAGTTTTCTTCATGGTTGGTTTCTATTGCTGGTATGGAAAAATAATTTTCTGATTTTAGGAAATCATCTATGTGTTTGTCAGTGTCAAACACTTGCCAGTGGTCCTCATTGTCAGGTACTGTAGGCCTGTTTTTGACCTTTATGTTAAGATGTTCATTTATCTGAGGTACTTGGAAATTACTGGCAGTGAAGGCAAGTTCATTTTCTAGATGATTTTGTGCTCTTGGAATGAAAATGAGTTCATATTTTTCAAAGGTATTTAATAAATCAAGGGAAGCATTTCGATATTCTCTAAGTCTTGGGTTTTTAGCTGAATATTCTCCTTTGATTTGTCTTATGATAAGTTCAGAATCTCCTAGGATTGATATTTTCCGGGCTTCTAATTGTTTAAGCAATTGTAAGCCAAGGAGAAGGGCTTCATATTCAACAATAATGTTGGTGCATGGAAAATCTAGTTTATATGAATAACCCCGATTTGTATTTTGAATCCATACACCTACCCCTGCACTTGTTTTATTACAAGACCCATCAAAGTTTATTGTCCAAAGTATTTCTGCCTCATTTTCATTTTCTTGTTGTTGTTGATTGCTAATGTTTTGTATTTGATTTGAGGGAAGTTTTGATTGTTCTAGTAAACTTATTTCCTCTTTGTTTTCCTTTTCTTGTTGAGTGATTTGGTCTTCATTGTACAAGATAAAGGAATCTAAACTTGATTGAATAGAATAGATTGGAGAGTTGTTTGGTTTATCTATGTTTCTCACCATGTATTTCATTTGGGATTCCTTGTATAATCTTCTGTTTTAGTTAAAAACTGGGATGGTGGCATAAGACATGTCCATTTTAAGGCTCCCCTGAAGTTTGGCTCCCCATGATCTTGATAAAAGCATGCCATACTTTGGGGGAATTTTAGCTACTACTATGTCCATAACTAGACTCTTGGCAGGGATCTGAGATAACTTTACACATAAATATTTAATTAAACCCAAGCATTTGACTCTTCTTGAATCAAAGGAATATAGATCCTTGTATGGTTTAGTAATTTCTAAGCCTAAGCTTTCCATTATTACTTTGGACATAAGATTATGTGAAGCTCCAGAGTCTAACATGGCATTGTGTAATATCCTATCATGTATATTCAAACTAACATAGAAGGGAGGGACAACTCCTTCTTGGTATTTTCCTTCAACTTCTGGACCAAAAAACAACTCAGGTTTGTCATCTGTTAATTTTAAAGTATCAGTGTCACTTCCTAAGTTCAAAGCTTTCAAAACTTGGTTTTTGTACACTTCTTGGGTTACTAGTTCAGTTATAGGTATGGTAATTTTTATCTTTGCAATCTCTCCCTCAAGGTTGAAAAGAACTAGTGATTTTGTCATATTTACATCTGTTTTTTCAATTGAATTCCTTTCAACAATTCTGATTTGCTGAACTTTGCTTGGACTGTTATTAGGGACAGTTTTTCTAGGGCCACTAGCTGAGGTGCTAGGGTTTCTTTGCTCAACATTTGGTTGGCTACTTTTCTCTTTATTTAAATCTGTTTTCTTAGCCAAAATATTGAGTTTCTCTGTTGTTTTCATAGGCTGATTTTCCACATTTTTCCTAACAAAAGTGCTAGTGTTTTTATCTTTTGAATTATCTAGGTTCCCTTTGCTTCTAAGATCATACTATTTGTGTACCTCCATGATTGCATTCTTAGACCCCAACCTATAATCTTCAGACTCTTCATAAGTGTTTTCATTTTGTTCTGAGGAGAAGAAACCTTGTTCTTCTTCAGTGAGGAAAACATCATCCTCACTGTCTGATCCAATCAAGTTTACATGATTTTCTCCCAATCTTTCAATCTCCCTTTCTTCCTTGTCTTGATCTACATAGTTTTGTTGGAAGGGAGTCTAATATTTTGGTCATTGTCCCTTTGTCTATCTTGATTGTTTTCTATTCTATAATTCTGGTTTCTATTTCTATTTTTGGGGTTGTTCTGATTGTCTCTTGGTTGTGCTCTCTCAAGTATGCTCATCTTTTTCATCATTTCTTCCATCATCCTTTCCATTTTTGAGCTAGATGTGGAGGGTGCAGATTCCTCCCTAAATGATACTTTCTTTTCATTCCTCATCCTTGCTCTTTTCTCTATTAGATTTACCTCCACAGAAAGAGATCCCTTTTGCATGTCTTCCAAGGTTACGGGGTCTATTTCTCTTAGCTGATAGGCCATTTCAGGATCAAATCCTTCAGGAAATTTGGCCAAGGCTGAACCTTGTGGAGGTTTCAAGTCTGGGGGCAGTGCATTATACACACCATTGAACCTATTGCAATAATTTTGAACACTTTCCCCAGTGTTTCTTTTGAGGTTGTTGTAGTCTGAAAGTATTTGGAGAGGATTTTTCGTGACTTCCCATTTGTTTAGGAATAACTGATGGAGAGCTTGAAGATCATTAATAATGTGAGGGGTTAAGCCTTTAAACCATTTTCTTGCTTCTCCCCCTAGACTTTGAGCAAATAATTTGAGTTTGATAGTTTCATCATCTATCTCATTTCTATCAAAATAGTCATTCATCTTGTCCACATGTTGTGAAGCAGTAGTAGCACCATTGGTATCATATAATGGTATCTTGTACTGATAGTCCTATGGAAAATTGACTAAAGGTAAAGGAAGGAATAGGGGAGCATACCATGTTGCCATGATAGGAGGTTGTGGAAAAATTGGGGGATTTACAAGTGGAGGATGTAAGAGGGGAGGAGGTTGATGGAATGGTGTGGTTTGAACGGTGGGTGTATGAAGAACAGATGTGGATGGACCAGCAAGAGACTGTTGAGCAGATATTTGATGAGAGAAACCAAAATTATGAAGGTAACGCAAATCAGGTGGGGTAGTTTCTCTACTAACAGTGTTTTCACCACTGATCTATATCATCAAGTGACCTGGTTCTGAATGGGATTCTTAAGTCGACTTGTGAATCTTGTAGAGCTGTAAGGTTTTCAGGAATAGAATTAGCTCTTTGGACTGGTCTGACAATAGTTGAAGCTTGAGCCTTAAGAGACTTCCTAAGTATGCTTTCAGGATTATCAACTATCTCAGGAGGTTTTGGGTTAGGATATGCTCTAGTATGAACTCTTCTAGAAGCCACTATGCTATGTTTTCAGACCCAACAACAAGAAAATTTTAACCAAATATGACAATCTTCAGTAGGCTAACCGATCTTTAGCGAGAAAAATTTAATCCTCAAAGTCTTCTTAACTGAGTTTGTATGATGTTATGATAGTAATGGATTTCCCAGTGGAGTCTTTAGGTCTATTTAGGATTGTGGAGTCACCAGGTGGAAATTTTTAGCTTTTTAGAAGGTAAAATGTTTTCTGGTCCACCACCATTAAAAGGTTTGAATACCAATCTGAAATATTTTTGGGTTTTCTGAGTCTTTTCAGTCCTATGGGTTATGAGAGTGTCCTAAATATGTTTCAACACTTAGCTACGGTGATGAGACAAACAGAGTTTACTCTTATGGCTTAGCTAGCTGATTCCTTCAAGGTTTGATAAGGCTCTATGAGAATCCTAAGGGTTAATTAGTTTGTCACTGATTCAAATAAGTCCTATCATGATCACCATTATGCTTAGTAGTGCTTGAAGAAAGCTACTTATACCGCACTGAACAGTGAGTGTTTTTTTTTAAGGATTTTACTCAGAGTCCCACTATGATCGCCATTATGTTGGTGTTCCTGAGTTTTGATAGATTGGCTAACCAAAAGACAAGACAACATCAAAACCAATCTTTAGAGTTCCAGGATCTAGTCCTCCTGTTCTCAGAGAGGGATCTCTCAAATTCTTTGCAAATATATATCTTGTTTTCTTTTAAGTATTGATTTTAGACTAGTTATTAAGTGCAAGTGTTTGTTTGGTTGAATTGGTATAACAGAACATGACAGGTCTAGGTAGTATAGATAGAAAGAAGAAGTGTTAGGTTCATTGGGCAATGGAGTCAAGAAGAAGTAAATAACAAGCTCATAAATGGATATGGGATATCAAAGGGCAAATCTAACTTGGCCACGGGATCTTTTAGTTTTTGAAAATGAGATGGACATTAATGATTTTGAAAAGATAAGTTTACAAAGGGAACTTAAAAACATAACTTGAACAATAAAGAGGTATTTGATAGACAGGGCTAACCATGAATTCTACAAACCACACTTTAAGCAAATGATGACTTCAAGACAACTTTTAAAATGAAATATAAGATTCGGGAGCACATCCTATTTCCTCAAAGATTTTATTTCAAAGGAGTTAGAAAACATAAAATATTCACTGGTAATTGCAGTCATAGAAGAGGGAACACCTAACACATCTATGATCACAACTATAAAGACCTTTAAAACAATTATTCAAGCATGTACAAAGGGTATGATCAAAAAATACCTCCTTGGCTAACTATAAACAATGGTACTTCAAAAGGAGACTTCAAAAATAGTTTTCAAGTGGCATCAGACAAGCAGGGAAAACCATAAATCATGCTGGAACCAACTATTTGAACTATTAGAGAAATAAACAAGCATGAGGACTAAAGAGAAATATTAAAGACTCTAAAATACCTCAGCAGAAGAAAACATAAAACAGTGAAGGATAAAGAGGTCTAAGGTCCTTCCAAGAGTCATTTCTTAGCCTAAAATTTTCATCCTACTGTAGTAAGAATTTATGAAACATATTGGAAACAGGAAAAACAACAGACAGTTCAGAATACATCACCAACAGCCAAGCTTAGGGATCCAATGATAGAGCCTTCTCTAGAACAAGCATGTCAAAACATAATCTAGCTTCCAAGACTTCAATTTCTTCTTCAACTTCAAACATACTATGTATTATTTCAGAGAGCTTCAGTGTTACAACTAGTGACCAACCAACAACTTCTCATTTTCTTCAGAGGTATTTATAAAATATATGAGGAGGTGGAAGAGTTCTAGGGTTGAGTATCATTAATTCCATACTAAATGAAACTCCTAGCCTTGAAAACCATGCAAGGCATCAGGCTGTAAAGCATTGAATTACAACTCTGTTTCTACCCTTTCAAGCGTAGTGGGTGAAAAGATTGAATTTAGGAACTGTCTTATCTTTTGTAATAACTTTACTGACAGTTTTAAAAAATGTTCTTTTGTTTGCAATAACTGTTCAACTGTCTTTGGTATTAATGTTACTGACTGAGATTTGATCTAGGTATTCCTTTGAGGCAGAGAGGCTGCAGGTGGCAATTTTGGTAGCTGAGGATTCAATTAGCCCCTGTGATGTGGCATTCGAGGATTTTTTGGAGACTTTTCTTCATTATGTGGATCTAGCCTTTGATATTCAATTTGTGCCTTGATCCTTTCAAGCTTTGATTATATCTTTAAACCTTTCATTATGCTCTGATCTTCATCTTGACACTGATATTCCTTCATTTAATTAACTCTGACTGCGTTTGTTGTTGCAGGTGCGCAGAGGGTTTGTTGGAATTTTTGTTCAGGAAATCGATAATCATGACTTATCGATTCCCTGAAAATGTGTAATTAGAACTCACAAACCCTTTGAAATTGTATCAAGCGCCATGAGGATCTTCATCCTTGGCCCATACACTGTAATCATCTGTGGGAGGGTTTTAACCTTAATCTTCATTAAACCCGCATAAAAAACACACAACGTTATTTAAATCCTGCGATTTATTGGTTTAAACTGCTTTGGAAGGTTTGTGGAAATGTTTCGGAGCCGTGAGGATGGAGAAATTTGCAATGGAGGACGGGTTTCTATGCCAAAACAGAGACCCAGGGTTTAAATTTATAATATGGCACGAATTGGGAAGAAGCGGTTTCAGGAAAACTGACAGTGGTTTTCGCATGGCATTTAGGGGGTAGGCAGTATTTCCTGAAAGAAATGTGATTCCATACATCACTTGACACATTTCCCCTTTGATACCGCCAATTTCGCAAAATTTTTATGTGTTAAACCTCTGGCGCAAAGATTTTGCGATATGCCACCACAACCGTTGGATTGGAGGCTCTAGATCCAACGATGCGGAATGAGCGCAATATGAAAGGTGCATGAGCAGGGGTTCTGGTGGAAGAAAAGTGGCAGTGCACGAGTGGAAAGGTGCTTTATGAGGTGGGAGGTAGGTCCCAAGGGAGTCGGGTTTATCGGGTTAAGTCCTGATCGTAGGATTTTTGAAATGAATGGTCAAGTTTTAATAAAGCGGTGGGGTTTTGAGAGGGAAAAGGGACGATAGATGAAATGAGGAGAAAGAGAAGTGACCTGGTGGCCTTTGATCCACAGAGATCAACGGTCGATATTTATTTTAACCTTAACGTCGGGGAATGGAAAAATAGAAGGGGAAAGGGGTTTTGGAACGAAGGCTAGTATGTTTAAGCTCCCGATTGCGGGGTTTCGGCCATATGAGGGTAAGGCTAAAGGATATAAGCCCTTGGGGCTTAAATAACTTATAAGGTAAAAGGACTGTTTTTAAGGCCAAAAAATAGGGATTTTAAGGCTAAGTAAGGGTTCCGATAGGCAAAAGAAGGGATTTTAAAACCAAACGAAAGGGGAACATAACATTTAAAAAGGGTTTTGGAACGGTTTAGAAGCCAAATGAAGGTCTTTAAGACATGAAAATGGAGAATGAAATGGAGAAGAGTAATGATGAAAAATGGAGCCTCTTAAGCAACTTTTCTTGGTAAACAGCAGGGTTCTTGAGGGCTAATAGTGAAACAACAGTGAAGATTAATTCCAAGGATAATTATCATCATAAGACTTCAAGAACTCACAATTTGGAAATGAATTGTTTCTTGAAGGCTAGAAAAGGTTTAGCCACCATTTGAGATGAAAATTTTTTATAGGTGGCTAACAGTTAGCATGGTTTTTTCTCCTTCTGGGTGTATTAAAATACAACCAGCTCCTGCACCATATTATGATTTAGAGCCATCAAAATAAAGAATCCAAAATAAATAATTAACTACTGGTTTATTTACAAAATTCTTACACTTAGAAGTGTTTGTTTGGGAAAATTTTTCAATTTGAGAGAGAACCACATTATCAAAAAAGGGTGATGGTTGGGCATTAAAATTTCCAAGAATTGATTATGCTCAGTAATTTCCAACAATATTATTATTGAATGCTACTCGCTCATTGATTCCTTCACTATCAGTAACTGTATGCTTCATGAATTTCTCATGGTCTACCTGAATTTGGTTTGTGTTTCCATTGTGGGGTAGCCACATATGTGACCAGTGTGTTGCGAAATATCCATGAAGTTTCTCAGACCAGTCCCTGCTCAATACTAACCCATAAAATTCAGGAATATCAGCCACCAATATATCAATTATCTGGGCAACCTTAGGGTTTGATGAAAATCTGATAGAGATAGAATTTATTTCTCCTACAACCTCCACTTTTTTTCTATGAAGTTGTACTATATGAAAAAAATAACTTTGAGGAGTTGTGTTCAACTTAGCACATACTAATTTTGGCATGCTACTAGAGGAAGCCCCCAAGTCTATTAAACAATTGTGGATGTTATTATTATGGATCTAATAGGTTAAAATAAATGGAGGAGCATGAGATATGGATCGATCACCTATCATAATCATATCTATAGCATCTATTTTAGTTGAAGGAGGAGGAGGTTAACCCATTTGATTGGCAGCTTGAACTACTACTGGATCAGGTAAGGCTGAAGCAGGAACTACATTCAAATCTCTAAGTAAAATCTTATGCTCCTGTTTTAGCTTTGTTAGTTCATGAATTGAAATGTTGGCCCTGGTATTTTTCATATCCTCAACTACATTATATTCGATGGTGTCAGAGAATACCATTGTCTTTGATGTAGGTGAAACATCTGAAGTAGCAGGGTTAGTTTGTGTAGCCTTAGATGTAGACTTTTTACTTACTGTTTTGTCTTTAGAAGGCGTTGAGTTATTTTTTTTCTGATTTGGCTATGTTTCTTCAGTGGTACTCTTACTCCTTGTAGTTACAGGTAAAGCTTATTGTTTTTCATCATTTGGTAGGATAAAATCCCACATTCCATTTAGTTCAAATTCTTCTTCAACTTCAGTTTTTTATTCTTCTATTTGCTCTTCATCTTTATCTTGATCAGACTCAGCATTAGATATGATGTTGGGCAGCTGAGAATTAGAAGACTAATTTTTCTTGATGGGCCTCAAAGTCTTCTTTGAACTAGAACTTTCGACAACTTTCTTTTTGATATCTGCCATTCCATTTGTCATAGTCTTTAAAACTTTTTTAATACCTTCTACATCAAAAGGGTCTTTTGGTGGCTTCTTCTTTGAATCATTTTTGAAGGATACTTTCTTAGATTTTATGTCTTCTTTGGAATTCTTCTTTTCAAGAGCGATTATGCGTTTCTCTACAGATAAAGATTACTTCATATTTTTTGCCAATGTAGGCAACTTTTCTCTATTAACAAAAATGGTTATATTAGATGGGAGAGAAGAAATATACCACTCAATTTGAACTTTTGCACCAGGGACTGATGTAACAGGGATTTTATTGAGTAACTTATTAAATCTAGAATTGAAGTATTTTATTTTATCTCTTGTTTTAGCCTTTAGATTTGATAGATCGTTGGCAAGTGATGCAATAGTTTTGTCATCTCCAAACTTAGATGAAAATTGTTCTTCAAACATATTCCAGCTTGTTATAGAGCGGGCAGGTAATGAGAAATATTAGGATCCTATAGATCCTGGGAGATTATATGGAAATAATCTTACTACATATTCTTCTTCAGTTACCTCTTTTAAATTGATGGCTAACATATAATTATGGATGTGTTCTTCAGTTGGAAGACCATCATCAGGATTCAAATTAGGTAACTGCTATAGGGTAAACTGCTTGGGTTGTTGGTTTTCGAATATCCCTCTCAGGGCTTTCCGGTGCCCGAGGCAGACAGTAAGATTAGTTATGCTATTCACAAAGATGGCATGAGCATGTTCATATTAACTTGAAATAACTTGAAGGAATACGATAGAGAATTACCTCTTTGACAATCTTGGAGTCCCTTGGAGAGCGCTAGGCAGCGAAGCAAGAGTCCTTCTTCACCGGTGTTGGGAAAAATACTGAGAGGGGGGGGGGGGTAATCAGTATTTACTACATATTCAAAAGTTTTACTTTTTCTTGTTTCTAAAACCCATACGCTACTTTCCTGATACAGACTTGCATATATATGCGGATACCCTTTAAGAAACTCGCGTATGCACAGAGATATTAATAAACAATCAATTCTTAACTAAGATCCTTACATGTATTCATTCATCAGATGTTTATTTAGCAGTAGACATGTACAGTAATAACAAAATGAAACATCACACAAAAGCGTCACATATGAACACCATGATTTTTAGGTGGAAACCCAAGTCGGGAGAAAACCACCGCTGCCATTGTCTCAGCCTTCAATAATTTATTATAGAGAAAAACTTCTTACAATCATGTACTAGTGTAGACTTATACCAGCATGCAGGCACCCACCTGCAGAAGGCTACAACCTTCTCTCGTTTACCAGCCTCTCCTGGAAGGGAGCTTCAACCCCCTGCTCTCGTTTACTAGTCTCACCTGGAAGGGAGCTACTACCCCCTGATATTAGCACTAGCCTCTGCTGATATTATCAAACTGAAGGCTTCAACCCTCAGGTCCACTGCAGACCACGTTTCATCAATTTTCAAACTGGATCCAACAGCTCCAACACAACCCTTCACTCTTCAACAAACATACTTTTCCTAATGCTACAAATAGAATAGTGAACCCAGAATATTAGAATTAACCCAGACCTTAGAACAGACACTCATAAACACTTTCAACCTTGAGACCCCATTAATTCAGATTCCATACGCGCTTTTAGTATAACAGACCCGCGTATGTACGCGTGTTTCATAAGACTAACCCGCTTATACTTCAGTAAATTTTTCAAATAAATTCTGACTGCACACACGCGCCTTTCCCTGAACAGAGCCGCGTATACACACGCGTTTCACGAAACCAACCTGCGTATGAATCTCTAAAAGATAAACTTTGCACAACAGATCAGATCTATGAACTTACCCAGATTTCCTCGACTTCTTCAACTGATTTGCGCCAAGTCTTCATTACTTCTTTTCAGATCATCCACGAGATCCACCATTTCAAGATCTAGAGATCTTGAACCTTCATTATGTTCATAGATGCATCATATATTCAGGTCTATCAATTAAGAGTAGAATTTAACCATGCAGATATGCTCTAGAGTGAAGTATTCATTAAATCCCAGACATATGCCCCCCTTGCACAATGAATTTCTTCTCCTTATATAGGTTTACCCTTTATCAATACCATGGGTCAAAACCACATTACTTTCGATGGTATTCCTGGGCGAGGTCACATAGACGAATCATTACTCAATACAAAGGGTCAATACCATGGTGATTACCCCTGTTTTTGCACTTTATGAGCGCAAAAGACCATACGCGACTTTCCACGTATTTTTCCGCGTGCATACGCGCTTTCTCCTTAACAAACCAGCGTATGCATTGTAACCCACATTTTCATCACAGTTCTGGCCCATTCTGGAAATTATTTCTTCTGCACCTTCTGTACTAATGGTAGACACTTCAGGTGTTCATCATTTACCAGCTCATCAAGTCAAGAACAACTTCATCAAGGAGGTTGCCTTCATCTTCATCAAGTGGGTTTCCATCAAGGACAAGACTCTGCACCATATTGCCAACAATATCCCCCTTTGGACTTGATGGAAACCACGATGGTGTTTGATCACCATGTAATTCTCCCCCTTTGACATCAAGGGCAAAGGGCAGATCAAAACCAACACAAGGTTTTTCCTCCTCATGCTCCCCCTAAGTTCATGCTGAATCTTCAAACATATTTTTTCAATGAAGTATATGACTCTATGACCTTTCCTATCACCAAGGACTCATACTTACATCAAAGATCCAACCAAGTGGATTTACACATTTCATCAAGGCCTTACATGACTGAATATTAAATTTTACATCAACATCATAGGTCTCAATATGTCCTTTTCATCAAATTACAAGAATGAATTTTTATACCAAATACCAAAAGATCTCAAGAGAGAGATCATATTTCAGAACCAACATAATGCCAACAATACCATCCATACTCGGTAAGACTAATGCTCACAGAAACTTTGCATCTCCAGCTTCTTTCAGAAAGACCAAAGCTCCCCCTTGGCTTGTGCATCTGGAACATTTTCAACAAATCATCGAGCATATTTATCCAATATCGAGAGAATGAAATAGAAATATAAGAGGTTTGAACGACTGAGATATAACTTGTCTTCATAGCTATCTTTGAAAAATGAAACTGAACAAATTTGTCGGCTTAACCACTCATACGCGGTTTTATGTGTATGAACTCACGTATATACGCGACTGTCTTTTAGGAAAACCGCGTATCCAAATTAGGCATCTTCGAAATTACAATCGGTTGGTCCTACTGTGGCGGGGAACTATACGACCTGTGGAGATATTCAAATGCTTCCTGAGCAGAGGTTTGGTAAATATATGACTGTGTTGTTCTTTGGAGGGAACATACTCCAACTTCACCTTTGTTCGACGCATTCCCACGTAAATGATACTTGATGGAATATGCTTGGTCTTGATGCACTGTGTAAGATTCTTTATGAGATGCGTGGCACTTGTATTATCACACATAATGGAGATAGGAGGTATACATTGTTTGAAAATCTTGCAAGGTTTGCATCATCCAAAGGAGTTGAGTACAGCAAGGGCATTAGCGACCACATATTACTTACTGTTGTGAATAAGGCAATATAATTTTGCTTCTTGCCAGACAAGGCTCTGCCCAGGTCCCATATAGAATGCACCACCACTAGTGCTTTTCGATCATCAACATTTCCATTGTGCGCCGATTGTAAGCATGAAGAGTAAGATGTTCTTTGGATACCATAGTCCAAAGTCTTGAGTTCCTTACGGATATTTGAATATTCTTTTGTGTGCTTTGAAGGTAGGCTTCTTTTAACGGATTGGCTTGGAATCGTCCAACAATCCCAAGCTTTATGCATAATGTAAGTCTAGTCCGATGAGATAAAGTGAGCTGCTATCATTGATCATATTACCGGATTTGATTCACGCGGGAGAGTCATCATGAGCGAGATACATCAGGCGGTTATCATTGGTGTACTTACGAATTTGTTCTTTATTGCCATACTTCTTGAGAATTTGTATAAGATATTTTGCTTGTGATAAGAATATACCATATTTAGTTTGATGCACTTGCGAGGCCAAGAAAGAATGTTAGTTCTCAGTAAGGACATTTCAAGTTACTATGCATGACGAAGCAAATTTCGACTCATAGATTCTTCATTGCCTCTGAATGATATCATCCCAACCTATACAACCACGATCAATAGTTTATCATTTTCAACCTTTGTGTATAAGTTGCTATCGGCAGACCCCTTTGAAAATCCTTGTTGATGGAGATATCTTCCCCCTTCAGAAATGATAGTACCATGCCCTTGGAGCTTGTTTGAGACCATATAGAGCCTTTTTAAGTTTACAAACAAGATTCTTATCATTTCCCAAATTGAATCCTCTCGGTTGTTCTATATAAACTTCTTCTTCAAGGTCACCATTGAGAAGCGATTTGACATCCATTTGATAGACTTTGATTTGTTGGTACAACAAAGAAGACATTCTGGCTTCAAGTCTAGCTACGGAGGCAATTTCTTCAGAAGTCTATACCTTCTTGTTGAGTGTACCCTTTGCAAACCAATCTGGCTGGCTTTCTTATAACATCCCCATTTCATTAACTTGTTCTTGGTATCCATTTGGTTCAGTGACATTTTTACCATGTGGTCTTGGTACCAATTCCCAAGTGTGATTCTTTTCAATTTTAATCAGCTCTTCATTCATGGCTGAATCCAACATTCATCTTTGCTAGCTTGATTGACATTTTGGGTTCAATTGTGGACAGAATGTAAAGCCAACTAGAAAATCCCACAAGAGTCCTCCTTGTTTGTACACGATTCCTTGTTTCCTAAAATTTGAATTCGGGATGATTGTTTTGAACATATACGGATGAACTTTCTGCGATAGTGTCATGGGTTCTTCATTGGATCACTTGTCTATATCATTTCCATTTGATGTATAGAGGACCATGATCACCATGTCTATTACCTGCTTGTGTTTCTTCTTTGGGAAGTGTAGGAAGCTGTAACAACATCAATACATTCAATATTTCGAAGCCTTTTATTATGTGTTGTATGCTCTTCTTGGAATGAGTAACCGAAAAGTATCCTTATCGTCAGGTTCAAACTTTTACCAAGCTTTTCATCATTATTTTTTATAAAGCATTTACTTCCAAAAATTAAATGCTTTTAAAGGAAAATTACCATGCAGGTTCATATGGAGTTTTGTCTATTTACCCGAACATATGTGCCTTGTTGAAATATTTATTTCAACATATGTCACTTCTCCCCAGGCTGTCGGGGAGTTCCGGAATCATCTAGCATAGCTCTAGCCATTGTTGAATTGTTATTCAACAACTGCCTCGCCATTTTGTTGTGGAGTGCACCTTTCTGACTGTCTCTTTATGCCATGTTGTTCACAAAATTTAAGGAATTCATTTGATGTATTCTCCTCCTCGATCGGATCTAAGACATTTGATTTTTAGATCTAATTCATTTTCGGTGTAACAAGAATCGAAATTTCTCCATTACTTCATCTTTGTGTTCTAGCAATATTTTGCTTGTTCTAGAGAAGCTCTCATCAGTAAATAAGATATAGTATTCTTCTCCACGTAGTGACTTTTTCTCATAGGTCCTGAGAATGTCGATGTAATGAAGTTCAGAGAGTACAACAGTGATCCTTCTTTGGCATTAAATTGTACTCCTAGTCCTTGCAAGGCGTAACAGAGTTTACATATAATAATTATACTCTGACAGAGTAATATTGAAAGACACGAACGACAAATGCGGCAGCACATTGATTGAGAGAAGCTTAGATGCCCAGGTCTTTGATACCATAGCCAATTTTCTGAAGATTTGCTCAAGTAACATTGATCTTTGGGTTCTTCAATACACTCCTGAGAATTGCTTGATTCAACATGCTGTTTATAATAGTTCTACGTATCCGGATATCAAACCACATTCTTTTGCCAGACTAAAGACAACTTTTGTACCTTGATCATTTCGTGACTTAAACTTAACGGAGTTATGCCTTAATCCATCCACATACATAATATAAGTGGCCTTCACCTTTTCTTTTTAGAAACACGAGACCCTTTTCCTTTAATTACGGCGGGGATTATCATTTCCAAATGTAACTTTCTTTTCCTTTTTCTAGAGCATTATATGAAAGAAGTTTGCTTTTTGTCCTTTTTGTCATGTGTCTTGAGCACCCACTTGTATACGATGTACCATTGTACTATTTTTATGCCTGAAATAACGCTATCCCTGTTTTCCAGCTTTGTAATTCTTGTTTTCCATACTTTAGGGCTTTGAAGGAGGATGTTGTTTTAGGCTGGACTTTATCACCATTCGGATTCTTCATATTGAGATTATTGCAAAAAATAAGCACATTCAACTTCATTTTTGAAGGAGAAAAAGTTATTATCGGTGTTCCTTTGATTGATATCCATCTTTCTTTCTATCTGGCTTCTCTTGTCATGATGGTTTTATATGCAACACATTGAACGAAGCTATGACCAAATTGTGACATGAGAAACATTGTCCATTAGTAAATTACATGGAAATCACGTCACTTCTATTTAGTTACCATTGGTGTTGTATTTTGAGATATCCCTGTTAGTGTTCCTTGTATTGTGATGATCATGGCCTTCTGTGTAGAAGATTCTTTATTCCTTTGTTAGTGCATTTGAATATAGTAAACCCGATTCTGCCAGTGCCCAGATAATTTGTTGGTCTTTGAAGCTTTAGGGAGGATTCTCAAGTATATCAAGACACTGTCTTAATCGAGAAGAGATCATTGAACCTTGATAATCTCCTTGGAGTTTGATCATTTCAGCAAATCTAAGATTGAGGTCTTTTACTTTCTCAAGTTCTTTTCTTAGACTTACTAGCACATTCTAATTTTTCATTGTATGTTTCTTTGTATTTCTTCATTACGCCTTTTCGGAGTCTCTGTGATTGTTTACTTTCTTCCAAGCATGTTTTTTGAGTTGATTGTTTTGGTCGAGAAAATCATTGTCATCTAGAGCATCCCATAAACACATCCTTATCATTATATCTAGAATTATTTTCAAATGCCATGAGAAGTCTAAGATCTTGTTCGATTCTTCCTCTTGTTAGATAACCCATCCTTTGTCTTCATTTGTGTAGTAACTTTTCTTAGTGCTGGGCGGATTTCTTATTTCTTCTTGCTACTTCTTTCTCTTTGTGAAGTTTCTTTGGAACATTTTGCGGCCTCAATGACCAACTCTTCCACAATTAAAACATTTGAAAGGAAGCTTACCTTTGAATCTTAGAGTTCCTAGTTGATTTTCTCTAAAAGTTTGCCTCATCTTCTTAAAGGATATATCATTATTCATACATTTTGAACTTCTTTCCCTTTTGTCGCTTTAAAAACATTTCTTTACTGACTTCGGATAGTCCTCCTCTCCTCATTTCGTATGCGGTCAATATACTGTGAAGTGCTATAGTAAAATTTTTGAAGGTCCTGTTTTTCTTCAAGAGCCTCGCTGTTTTCGCCGTTAGTGATCTCAAAATTTTCTCAGCAAAGTGGATTAAATTATTGTTCCCAATTCCTCTGTTTACAACATCATCGACACGTAAAAATAAACCGGCAATATTCTCATCATTATGCATTTTTAAATTTTCATACTCGGTGCGAGAGATTGAAGTTTTGCACTTTTTACCTTTGCATCACCTTCATAGCTTAGGATGATTATTCACTGTCTCCTTTCTTATATTTAAGTACATGACTTTGACAAATTCTGCTTGATTAGACTTACAGTTATAGCATTGATCGCTTTTTCATTTGGTTGCAATTCTTTTCTTTCAGTTTGGATTGGGTATGGTTGGATGAATATCTTAATATATATTTATATCTGCTCATAGGCCCAGATAGGATCTCATCCTTATTTTTCCAAAAAGAATTAAATTGTACATTGTGAAAAGCGAGAGGTTTGATAGATGATGTTCCCTCATGATTGCTGTATCTAGCAATCTTCTTCCCAGCAGTTAACATTTTCAGAAGGATACAACACAGTGATACCAATTGTATTGGGAAAAATGCGGGGAAGGGGGGGTGAATCATTATTTACTTTTTATATTCCAAAGTTTTACTTTCTCTTGTTTCTAAAACCCATCGCTTCTTTCTGATGCAAACTTATGCGTATATACGAGATACACAGAAACTCGCTGTGCACGGAGATATTAATAAACAATCGATTCTTAACTAAGATCCTTGTGTATTCATTCATCGGATGTTTGTTGCTTGTTAGACATGAGTATGTGAGAATGAAACATCACACAAAAGTATCACATATGAACACCATGATTTTTAGGTGAAAACTAAATCGGCTTCACACATTTGCCGTTGTCTCGGCCTTCAATAATTGTGCAGAAAAAATTCTTTGATACGCTGTACCCCCAAAACCAGCAGACTTGTGCCGGCACGGAGCACCCACACTGCTGTCCCCAACCTTCTCTCGTTTGACCTCTCACGGAAGGCTTCCTTTGCTCTCATTTGGGTCCTCACCGAAGGCTACTACCCCGACCATCGCACCGGCCCTCACGTATTATCGGGCGGGAAGCTTCAACCTTTCGGATCCCCGCTGAGACCACGTTTCATCAATTTTCAAAAGTATTTGGATCCATGGCTCAACACAACTGCTCATATAACTAACAAACACACTTTTCCCGATACTACAAACATAACGGTGAACCCGAATATCGAGTTATCGAGACCTTAGAATAGACACTGGAAACACTTTTCAACTTGGAACCCATTAATTGATTGTACGGCACCCAGTATAACGGACCCACTGTGTACGCGTGTTCTAAGACGCCCGCGTATACTTGGGTAAATTTTTCTCGTCGTTAGGTGCACGCCTTTCTGCCGACAGACGCGCGTACACGCGTTCCTGCAAAACCAACATGAATCTCTAAAGATAAAATTTACACGGACGAATCACGAACTTACCCGGTTCTTCCACTTCTTCAGCGATTTCTGCTTGGTCTTCCATTACTTCTTTCGAGATCATCCACGAGATCCACCATTTCGAAGATCTAGAGATGCCAAAACCTTCGTTATGGTTGTATAGATACATGTGGGTCGGTCTATCCAATTAAGGTAATTTATTTGTGGAGATATGCTCCCGAGTAGTATTCATTAAAGCCGGACATATGCCCCCTTACTAGTTATTGCTCTCATATAGGTTACCCTTTATCAATACCATAGGTCAAACTCCCATTACTTTCGATGGTATTCCTGGCGAGGTCACATAGACGAATGTTACTCAACCCTGAAAGTCGGCCATGATTACACAGTTTTGCACTTTGTGAGCGCCAAAAGACCATGCGCGACTTTCCCCGTATTTTCATGCATGCGCGCTTTCTCCTTGACAAACGGCAATATGCATTCTAACCCACATTTTTCATCTTGATTACCGGCCCATTAAAATTCTTTCTTACTTTCTATCACGATGATGGAAACATAGATGTTCATCATTTGCCAACTCAGCAAGTCAAAATAACCTATGAAGGTGCCTTCATCTTCATCAAGTGAGTGCCATCAAGACGACACTGCGCACCATATTGCCAGCAACTGACTCCAAATCTTGGTCCTCTGATCGGTGGCTTTTAGTGTAATTTCTAACATAACATGTATCTATCAATTAAATCAATACACAATAAACATCTAGATTATACACATACGAGCCATTCATATCATATACTGTAAATGTTCAAACAATAATGACAATATTAAGCATTGAATGGACAAAACGAACACGGTTCTATTGATTTTGAAGAAGAGGGATTACAACCATCGGTTGTACCAAGCCCTCGGTCTCCCAATCTCTTATCTCTCAAGTGAAAGTCCAAGTCAACAGCCCTCTAGAACCTCTTTGTCTGCAGCACTTCTGGCATAACACTATTCTATATTCCACAATTATGCAAAGAACCTTGAGCAATCCCTTCGACCCTCGATTAGAGCCTTGTTTCCTTCCTGTATAGAAGAGGGAAGGCCATTATTCCTTCTCTTTCCACTAGTTTGGAATGGAAAAACTTAGATGTTTCTTTGATCTCTATGCTTTTGCCTCCTTTGGAGTTCCGTCTTCTATGGCAATGACCAATAATGGTAAGATATTGTAGTTTCCTACGTGGTGGCTCTGTAAGCCAGAATTCAAATCATTCTGAGCTTTCACAATTCAAACTTAAAACATGGGTAATGCTTCCTTTTGAGTATATGAGAGCGTTTCCCTAGCCACTAACGGCCATTCCGCGATTGAATCTGCGTTACTTGTCTTGTTTTGTTCTAGAAAGCGTTACCACGGAATAAATTGGTTTAATTTATGTCTTTGTACTAACTTCATATTTGTCTTCCCTGCGAGCCAGTGAGAGTATTTTGACTATGTGAGATGCCCCTAAAGTGTGGTCAGGAGGCGAAGACGATAGCCGAAATAATTTATAATTTGTAGAGATAGAGAGATTGAAAGACTAAGGAAAATTTTGAAACAACAACATATGTCAAAATATAGTATTTTCCTTGAGTGCTGAACTGTTCCCATGCTCGGTAGCTTAAACAACATGATTTCTCTAGAATAGAGATGAAATCATCCACCCAATAGGCACAATATGGAAGTGTAAATGCGCATAAGGATGTTGAAGAAATTTGTCTCCATAAACAATATATAACTGGAAAGGAAACACAACTTTAATGATGTAGCCTTTTGCCCCAGTCTTAATTTATGGATCCCACTTAAGCTGCACATTTCTCAACATGTGAATGAAGGAGTTGTCTTGAACATGTGAGAAATCGTACGATTCGATCAATAATATGACGATGAGGCATGAAAGGCTAGCCCTGATAGTGGTGGTCCTAGCCTTGTGACCTGTCAAACGAAATTACTTCATGAATAAAATGAGTTGAAGTCGAACACGAATCATTCGACGATTGATAGTGAAAACCACGATCAAACACAAGACTACACCCTTTGATGTCACCGCAGTATGCGAGTCTTCCAGATGAGTTTACGGATCAACTTCCTAGATAAGATGTTGAAGTCGATAGGAAGTGATGTTTGTTGAAAGGTAGGCAACGGGAGCATCCTACATTAGTCAACACGAAACGGAAACCAATATTCGTTGGTTATGATTAGATGTGGAAAATCGTGAGGGACCCGAGAAGACAAATAATTTCGGCATAATGAGCGGTTTGGTTGATAACGGAGACGTTGGATAGCGAGATACTGCTTGAACAATAGAGAGCACTCTATCGAGGTACTAGGCAGCGGAAAGCTTGATGAACACCAAAGAGTGTGTGCAAGTTCCTGAGCGAGGACAGGAGAAATAAAGGCTAGAAAATTACTCATAGATAGTGGGGTTAGAGGTGAGGCTGAAAAGAGTTTTAAGGAGGTACCATGTTCAAGAATTTTTCTTTGCCAATCGATAACTTTTTTTGAGAAAATATAACGGAGGTAGTATCCATTTTGTCCAAATTTTTTCCCCAGTACGATTAAGTTTAACGGTCGGCGAGTACACTCGTGAATTTTTCATGTTTAGAGAAGTCGAAAAAATGTCGGGAAAGACAACTCTGTACCCCATACGATTAGGTTTAATGAGTCAGGATGAGTAAACTCGGTGAATTTTTTCATGTTTAGAGAGTACGAAATGTCTCTTAATAACTCCATTGAGGTACCTTTGTCATGGTGGGAGCCGTTAGGGATAATAATGGCTTGAAAACGAGTTCATTTCGTAGGGTAGTCCATCGAATCCGGAAAGGTGAAAAGCTATGTTCGATAGACGTCTACCTAGTGGTATGAGTATGAGGAGACGGGTAAACTCGGTCTCTTTGTGAAATTTTAACGAGTCCCAGCAAAGAAAACTGGATTTCCCTCGAAGCAAAATTTTAACGAGTCGTGACTCGATTACCTGCGCGGAAATTTTAACGAGTCACGCGGGGAAAAATCGATTACCTTTTTCGGTTAAAGAGCTTTGAAAAAGAGAAAAAGATAACTCCATCAACTACATCGTGGTAGTTTAACGAGCTTGACAAAGGCAACTCGGGTTTTAGTTTTGTGAGCGCGAAAAAGTTCTAAAAAGAAAGCTCGGTGCTTCTTCATAGCTTTAACGAGTACGAAGAAGAGAACTCTGGGTTTTTCGGATTATGACAAAAAAAGGCCTACAAAAAGAATGTAGTGTCAACCGACATGGGATTAACGAGTACGAAGAAAGACTAGAGGTTTTCGGATTAACGAGCAAGAAAATACGGTAGAAAGAATGCCTACAAAGCCGCTTCTTCATGTAAGTTTAACTGCTTCGAAGAAGACTCAAGGTTTTCGGATTAACGAAGCCGAAAAATACCATAAAAGAATGTTTTCTAAAATTTCTTGATCTCTTTCGTCGATAGAAGGATGCTATGTGAAATTTTCTTGTGAGACCAAGCAAACACATCTTGGAATTCTTTGAAAATGGATGTGAAATAGCAATTTTCCTCGGGATTGCAAGCACCCCAACTCGAATATTTTACGATACCGTTTTGAACCTTGTCTCCAATGAGCATTATCTTGGAAAGATTTCCCATCTTCCCTTCTGAATCGAGAGTGTGAACATTTGTATAAGCGGAGGGAACCATCTCAGGTGGGTCAAAAGATGGGATTTCAGTTTTTATCACCTCTAAGTCAATCGTCGAAGCGCGATGGTGAAAATCTCCCCACGGTCGTTCTTCTACAGACATGATCTCTCGAATAGCATGGTACGCCAGGCCGGACTTCATGGAAGATCATGCTAGAAAACGAGGATGGGAAGAAGGTTTGTCTTGGCAGTTGGCTCCTGGAGGGTTTGAATGCAGTTTGGATGGCCAATAAAGCGACTCGGCCCGGCCAGCATGTTGAGTCTCCATAGAATCATTCGAAGGTGCGGGATGATCCATGGGTCGATAGAAGCCATCTAAGTAAAAATCATTGCAACCATGTTTGGGATGTAACGACGGCGAAGAAAACAACCATGATGAAGATGCCTTGGAAGACCGGTACCCAGCTTGCGACGTAAGAGTTAGGAGCGTCTGCCTCTAATAGGGAGTACGGTGCTACTTGGTAACGTGGCATAATCGGGGGTGCGGAAGGATGGGCGGTCCTTGTTCATTTTCCCATCCAATGGAGAATAGGATGAGTCGGAAGAGCGAAGACACAATGGCCGATCTCGGCATAAGACCAGCGTGACGATAGATTATAGTCTAGATGGCGTTCTACGACTTCTACGTCCCCGTTTACCGTTTTCCTCGGAAGCTGGAAGCTATGAGTAACCTTTGGGAGGAACGTGTGGCCATCGAACTTTGAGGGGTCGATGGCAGTGGCAATGAGGAGAACTAAATTGAACCAGCAAGCTTGTGACATAGCAGCAGGGTCAAAAGCACCTTCGTCTGTAATGGTCAGATAGATGGGTCTCCCTTTCGACACCACCTTTGGAATGCAAGTTGGTGTGAGAGCGAGGTTAGCCTTTTCCATATCAAAGATGGCTAGCATGGAATCACAGGTCTATTCCACCAATGGCAGCAGCAGCTTTCCTTTGTCTTTGGTGAGTTTGCTGTACCTTCAATGGAGACATAGGCGGCGGTGCTGCGCCAAATCTTCTACAATGTTGTAGTTTTGGGTTACATGTCGGTGTTATAGTGCGTGCATCGAAGTGTCCCTTTGGGGGGACAAATCACGTAGTCGGCCTTAGGCCGTTCGGTATGCAAATCGTTTGGTGGTGGGTTTGAACTGATACCCGGATCGAGCCTCGGTGGGATTTCACAAAGCTTGGCTACCGATTTTGGTCCACACTACAATGTAATGGGGTGGTCATCGCGGAAGGATATGGACCACCATTGCCCCATTGGTGGGGTTGTGACGGTGTCGACCATATGTTGGATGGCCTGCTGGCACATTTGAGTAGGGAAGGGATTATGAAGAATGAGGTGTTGCGAATCCTTGTTAGCAACCGATGATTGCATTCCTGGTAGGGACATTTGTATGTTCGTGAATATATGCACGGATAAAAATTTCATGGGTTTATCCTTCCCTTTGTCATTTGCAGCATTTTCCCCGGTAGGGTTATTTTGATTATTTGTTTGTCTTAGAAGAAAACAGAATGCTATTGTTCTTCTTATTTGTCTGGCTAGGTTTGTGATTACTGTAGTATTTTACGTGGCGGTGGGAAGAGTAGTCGTTGGTGAGCGGTGACGATTAATGAAAATCATTTGTGGAGGCTTGCCCACGGCCCCATTTGTCGCTACGCCGGAAGATCATGCCAACGAGACCACCTTGACATGAGCTCCGGTTTTCTGAGTAGCGGAGGATTTGGGTTACGGGGGCATGGGGGAGTAGATGCGTCTGGGCGTGCCGGTTGAGCAGTTAATCTAGGCACAGGCCTGACAAATACGTTGATCTTCGTATTTGCACGAGAAGAATGACATCTTTGACGCTATGTGGGGTAAAGAGAGACAGAACCAATTTGGCTAAGAAGTAGTCAGGCATTAGGCAACTGATAGCAGCCTCCTCCTACGTCTCCATTCATGGAAGTGATTGGAGATGTGGGTGGCGGTGTCTTGGCGTAGCGAGGTTAATAGTTAGTGCCGGTTTCAATCTGGACGGGTGGTGGTAGAAGTTCTTTAGGAACTCCATTGCTAAAGCACCAAACGTATTGATGGTGGCGCGTGGTAACTCAATGTACCACTTGGCGGCATTGCACAATAGCGTGCGGGGAAACGATTGACCAGGATACGCAACATGTCTACCATTACAGATTGGATGTCTGGACCATGGGTGAAGGTAGTGATGTGCGTTTGGGTCTTCCCCTTGTTTCCGTCGAACTTGAGATATGGGAAGGAATCTTATGTGATACGGGAGGCCAAAGCGGGTTATGATTGATGGGATCGTTAGTCGGTTTGCTGAATATGTGAGATATCCAAGAAATTTATATAAAAATGAAAGTATAGTTCATGATCTAACAAACACACACACACACACACACCCCCCCCCCCCCCCATGTGTGGGGCTGGCGGAACCCTGAGGTCCACCCTATCAACGTGTTGCAGGAGGATAAATAGAGCATTAAGGATTTTCGATAGGGTGGAGGAGTAGGGACATACGTATTTGTCATAGGGCATGTTGTGTGGGGCGAACGATTTCCCACAGTTGCCCCCGGTATCGCAGGTGCCCTCCCATTCCAAATGGAGGTTGGGGGTTGGCTGGTCAAATGGATCTGATAATGGATGCCTAAGATGCTGCCCATGTTTTATGCTTATAGACCCCCTATCCTAAATTTGGACAACAACGGAAAAGTATTAACGATAGTTTGTCCTATTTGTCCTAGTTACGGGAAGGGAAGTGAAATGTTCACATGCACCTCCTTGGTGACCTTTGGCATATAGGCAAGGGGTTTGAACTCAACGAGGAGGGTTTCAACAGAAAGGGTTGATGAAAGGTACCGAGTAGTCATACTCATGGAGGAGCTACGAGTAGGTCCCAACGTAATCATGAGCGGAGCGATCTTTGAAGGGTTCGGTAAGCTGCGGCAGGTTGTAATGACGTAGGGTTGGGAAGTGAGTATGTGTTGACTACGGGGTTACCCATTGGCATAGGGCGACCCATAGGCAAGGAGGATGGCACTGTGGCCAAACACAGGGTGATTGCCATTATCGACCACGTGGATACTTAGGTGGTGAAATGTATGTTGGTGCGGCTAAAGACATATCTTAGCGTGGCGAGCTCAGACTATCCCACAACCACAACGGATTAGTGAGAGGGAGGATTATGATGAAGTACAACCTTCGGTGAAAGGGTCCTTGAGAAAGTCCAGGTGATATGGGGCTTATGTGAATATCAAGATTAGTCAGTGGGGAAGCATTTGCTCTTCATGAGAAAACGCCTGGGTTCACCAAAGTTCAATTCCTCCTCTATGGTTAAGAAGGGAGGTGAACCTTCTTTGTTGATGGGGCAGAGCAGGCATGGTCGGGGGGCATACAGTGACTGTTTATTTTTAACAAATTTTTAAATTGTGATGTATTAGATCTCAAATGACGAGTGACACACTAAAAATGAAAAAGGACTCTCAAATCAATCGACAACGACCGAATAGGGTGCACGTACGGAAATACTACCATTAAATAGTGATGAAATCTGAGTATCACAATAGTATACGAGAAGGGGTTGGTCGAAAAGTGCAATTACGGTCACTCTGAGCTTCGTAGAACCTAGAGCGTAGGTGTCAACACTCTCGTGAAAGGCAGTACCCTCCTAAAGACCAAGTGATGGGTCCGTTTGTTTCGAGTGCAGGGGCAGCTGTCCGGTCACCTTGTGTAAGTCCTAAAAAGTATGGCCACTAAGGATACCTCAAATCACGGTGTCGGTAGGTCCACGGTCGGGAACGGTGTGCTATAAGGGCGAACACCTAGATCCCCGATCTAGTTTCGTGAGCATCTCCAAGAGAACCCCAATATATAACACACCCGGAGATCGGTCGAAGACGGCTACCTTCTAGTGCACCCAAGTGTTGTCTTGCGCTGAGCTCCCGGTAAAGGAACGGTCCGATAATATAGATGCGACGAGGATTTCACTGCGTGAATGACTCTAGCAGATTTTCAAGTTTTGAGATCTTGGGTAGTTTTCTCTTTCTAACATAGGAATTCTAGCACAGGCTCTTTTGTTTGTGTGAGCTCGAAAAAGAGTGATTAGATTGATTTTTTATTATCGCTTTATTTTTTAGTGTACTTTATTATTAGTCTTGCGAAAGTGGACGTATGAAATGTGATGAGACTGCGGCTCAAGAAACCATGAAAAACATGCTCTAAATATTAAATTTGATGAAGAGTGGTTCTATGGGGAGGGGGGGTTTCTTTTCGATCGTCTGTGCATAACGCTATAAATAACGATTCAGCACCCAAGATTCGAGACCATCACCCTGTTTCAGCAATCTATGACTGAAATTTTCAGAATAAACTCAACTAGATGCAGAAAAATAAAAAATAAAAAAAATTTCTCTCAAAAAGTAAGTGCTTTGAACACTAAATTTTCACACAAGATAAATAAATAAAAATGCCAGAAGCAGCGAGGAAAAAGCACGAGGGGATTCGGTCGGTGGAAAGTCTTGATGGCCAAAAACTGCGCGGCTAAAACATGGTCACGGTGAACACAAGGTTTTGGCTAAGTAACGCTGCGCTATGAGTAAAGACGGTGATAACGTTGTATTATGAAAGCGTTATAACGCAACCGGAACGGACTAGGAGGTCGCGTTAACCGGGGAAAAGCTCTTGGGTTGGCCAACGAGCTGCTTAGTTGAACTGCGGCGTTTGGTATGTCTGCGGGCATCAAAAATGGTCGGAAGGATCTGTGAACGGAGGAGAGAGGAAAAGGAGAGAAATAGTGCGGAAACTGTGGGGGAAAGTCCCCGGTGGAGTCACCAATTACGCTATAGGGTAAAGCTGGTTAGGTTTTGGTTTTCGGAATATCCCTCTCGGGGCTTTAGGTGCCCGAGCGGAACAAATAAGATTAGCTATCTTTTTGTTCGCAAAGATGGCATGAGCATGTTCATATTAACTGAAATAACTTGAAGGAATACGATGAAGGTACCTCTTTGACAATCTTCAGGTCAGAATACTGAGCGGCGAAGCGAGTCATGCTAAAATACGATCTTAGCCACACCAATCGGGTCAAAGCACCCGCGTAATTTCTAACATAACATGTATCCTATCAATTAAATCAATACACAATAAGCATCTAGATTATACACATACGAGCCATTCATGTCATCTTATGTAAATGTTAGAACAATAATGACAATATTGAGCATTGAATGCCTGAAAATGAACACGGTTCTATTGATTTTGAAAGGATTACAACCGTCGGTTGTACCAAGCCCTCCCTCGATCTCCCAATCTCTTATCAAGTACAAAGAATTCGAGTCAACAAACCCTCTGGGAACCTCTTTGACTCTTGGCCTTCACAATGTAACACTATTCTCTATTCCACAAGTATGCAAGAACCTTGAGCAATCCTTCGACCCTCGATTAAGAGCCTTCAACTCCTTCTTATAGGAGAGGGAGAAGGCCATTGTTGCCCTTCTCTTTCCACTAGTTTGAGATGGAAAAAACTTAGATGTTTCTTTGATCTCTGTGGCACTCTCCGATTGAGTCTTCTATAACAATGACCAATGAGCGGGTATGCACATGGTTGCTGCGTAGACCGGCTCTCTTGTGAGGGGGAAATTCGATTAAATCATTCTCCGCGGGCTTTCCGATTTAAACTTAAAACATGGGTAATGCTTCCTTTTAGTGTAAACGAGATGTTTCCCTAGCCACCAACGCGGCCCATTCAACGATTATGTTGCGTTATAACGCTCTTGTTTTGTTGCAGAAAAGCGTTACTGGCGAAAATAGGTTTGTTTGGGTCTTTGTACTTCATCATATTTGTCTTCCCCTGCGAGACGTGAGAGAGTATTTATTCTAACATTCATCTCTTAGGGCATTTTGGAAGATGATGAAAATGGCTTGAGAATTTGTACAACTTTTCGATTGTTCCATGGTTGTACATTTGGTGGAGGTACTTGGCGTGCCATTGGACCTTAGGTGGATGTGATGGATTGGGTTTGAGTTGAAGAAGAGGTATGTAAGTGCTAGAACTAGTTGAAGAAGTAGAAGTTTGTGCACGGAACTAGTTAAAGTAACAACACAGTTATTAGAATGGATGATGTGGGTAATTGAAGTGTGGAGGTGAATGGGGTGGATTATTGGATAAGACCTCATTGGTGATTGAATCTGATTTATTCTTCTATGTTTTCCTTGAGGAAATATCGATGAGAGGAAATTCAAAGAGGAGAGATCAACTGTCTTCTAAGTTTCCAATCGAGTTAATATCCGCCTGAGTTGCCAAAGAAGATGAAAAATTAATCTCGAGATGTTTGAGAAGTTTCGGGATTTTCCAACGGAAATATGGTTATTATCTCTAAATTTTCTATCAAGGAGCGTGAAATTCAAATTTTTGATGAAAATGTATATGTATATGGTTGAGTTTCCAGAGACTTGGGAGGGATGTTCAACCGGATCTTAAGGAAATTTAGGTCTAGCTAATGTTCTGGGAGTTCTGAGAGATCGAGAGGAGAGAATGTTGATTGGCTTTCATGTGATCAGGACCTTCTTCAAATTCCCTGGCAATTTTCACTCCTTATGTGCAAAATGTTAGGACACAGGAAATGCGCGCTTATGCTGTGAGAGACTGATGGGGCCTTAGAGCAAGTCCTTTTCTGTTTGGGTGTACAGTATCTAGAGCGGCGGAATAGAAGTTAGTTTCAATTGGGATGATGAGGTGTGTTTTGTTTTTATATAACATATGAAAATATGCATTGTTATGTAATGGGAGAAAATCTTTGAGAAGGGGGGGGGTGAATCGGGTATTTGGGGAAGTATCTGAAAATTTTTACTTTTTCTTTCTCTACATAACACCCTGCATGCTTTCACCAGAACTAGATGTGTATGCACAAATATCCTTAATAAAACTCGCGTGTAAAAGATCTCATTATGCAGATAATTATTTACTTAGATCATTGCATCATTCATTCGTGCGTGGTGTTGGTAAGCGATGAAAGCATGTGCAATAAGAGCGAGGAATATAGTCATCACATGACAACACACATGGTTACGGGATTTAAGGTGGGCAATTCCGGAAAATACATTAATCATCTAAATATTAATGTTTGTTATAAGTAAAACTTCTTTAATATCGCATTGTGGGACTCATACTAACACCCTGAGCTGCAGAAGGTAGCATTCTCTCGTTTACAACCTATCTGGAAGAACTGTTCCTGTCTCATTTATGACCTCTCTGAAGGGGCTACCTGTCATTGCAGCCGATGGAGGAAGCTTCTGTTAAATCACGAGCTTCCTTTCATTTCTGGACCGTTTCTGTTCATTCTGCTGAATCAACAAAAGCACCACAAAGCACACTTTGTAGGCCACTTTTTCATCGGTTTCGGTGGACCCACTCACACATTTAAGCTCATCGTGCATCAGCGCGGCGCCGCCGCCTTGTCGGTCATTCATTGAATCATCGACAATCGACCAACATCTTGTTCTTTAATCGCTTGATAAGCAATATGGTCAGGATAAACTGAATCGTGATTCATCTTGACAGCGAGTGGCGATGGCAATACGCGCAATCGTTTCATTCCATGTTACCAGCAAACCTTAAGTTCACATCATTGCTTTTGCTTGTGGAACCTGGTACCTCGCGCTTTAATAGAGACAAACATAGTATGCTTGGTGCATTTTATTCTTTCGACCACCTGTTTGCCACCATCGCTTTTCCTTCAGGACTGCGGCGTGTCTGCGTGCTTTTCACGGGCTCGCTGTGCGTATGGGTCGGAAACTTTTGGAACGCATGCGTGCCCCAGTTAGATATTAACAGGATCTCGTCCTTTACCCGGTAGTGCTTGAATCAGGATCTAAACATTTCATAAATAGATCTAGAAGATACATCAAGTCATTCAATTGAAAGTCCTCTTCATCATTTTCTTCACAGGTGCATTATTAATTCGGATAAATCGATGGCTGTTACCCATTCATAGGATATGCTTCGGAGTGAGTATTCATTAAAGCCAGGACAACTTTTTCTCACCCACTTTTTCTATGAATGTTGCTATCCTTGTATACATTTGTGCTATCTGTGCCATGGTCAACCATAACCGCTATTAGTGTTCCTGGATGGGGGTCCGCGCTGGATAATCTGACACGTAAATATTGCGTTAGTACCATCGTGGGTCCCGCGGTTTTGTAGTTTAAGACGAAAATAGGCATACGCTACTTGTACGTACTTTTCCACGTACATACGCTACTTCGCCTTTAAACAACATAACGACATACCATTTTCATCTGTGTATAAACTTATGTACGAAATTCCCACTATCATTACATAAAGCCTGCTGTGAATACCTTGATTTACATCATTAAAAAATAGGACAAGTCGGTTTCCGTAAAGACAAAATTCATCAAAGTAGGTTTGCCATCAACTTTGTCAAGTAAGAGTTTATCAAAGCATCATCTGTTGTAACAATGGGGTTAATATCTACTGAGTTGTAAAAAGATGAAACATTAATCTGAGATGTTTGAGAAGTTTTGGGGTTTCAACGAAAATGGATATTCTCTCTAAATTTTCTATCAAAGAATGAAATTACGGGGAAGTTTTGATGAAAATATGGGCGATAGTATTGGTTGAGTTTCACTAGGAGACTTAGGAGAGGGATTTTAAACTTCATATCTTAAAAATTTAGATCTAGCTAATGTTCTAGAAGTTGAAGAGGATACGAGAGGAGAGAGAATCTTAGATTATGTTTTTTATATTGATCGAAGGACCTTCTTTCCATTCACAATTTTCGCTCCTTATAACACCGGAATGTTGAAGCCTCGAAATTTTGTGCACTGTATGGGGGGGGAACCACACGGTGGACCTTAAGAGGCAAGTCCTGCATTTGGTGTAGTGTCTCCAACGTGGGATAAGAAAAGGACTAATTTCTAATTAGAATGAGAAATTGTGTTTTGTTATATATGTATAGAAAAATACTTAAATAATTGGTATCATATGCATTTTTAACTAAATATCTATTCCACTATGTACCCGAGTTTTCATTCCTTTATACGTGTAAATATATCTTCCAACCACCATTATTAATGAAGATTATTTTAAAGTTGAAAAGTGAAAATTATTTTGTAGATATTCTTTTGACAATAATTTTAAATAAAAAGTTATTTAAAGTATATATCACATTTGTGTTGATTATATGGTCATCATATAGAAAAAATATCAATACATAAGTTCATTTAACATTCACTTATCATAACGGCTCTAATATATAATATAGATAAAGATAGCGTACGATTTAAGAAGAAAAACTTATTATAACTTTTTGTACAAGTACCATATATATATATATGAGGTTCTGCTCATTCAGTAACAATAGTTTTATGCTCATCTTCACTTTCAAGCATAATTTAAATCGGTTAAACAACTTAAATGTCAAAAGATAACATATTTCATTCCATTAATTTATCGAAGCATTCACAAACTTATGATATGCATTCTTTACTATGTTTTTGACAAATTATGTCTCTATATTGTAGGAAGGAACAATCTAAACTAAATGTTTAGAATGATTGTCTCATGGAGGAGGTTTGACTCAAAACCATCCTTGTAAGGAGTAAACTTAAACTATAATATAGGAAATAAAATAATATGATGTTTATGTGGGTTTATCCTCTTTGCATTGATTTCGAAGCTAACAAATATCTACCATTGGCCTTAGCTTAGCTATTTATTAATCATAATCAGTCTGGCCTTTACGCTCTTGCATTCGAAAGTGTTGGCGATGATTTCTTTGTAGAATCAGTTGATGACTATAAAGTTATGCATTGATGATAAGGTTTGATCGAAAATTCCCAGAAATTTTCTTGATCAAACTTGTTTATATTTTAATAATTTCCTACATCTCTGTATTTTCCTTCTTTGTGTTTGCTAATGATTTGGGCTACGGGAATACTTCAGGTGTGGATTCTTTAATAATTTCAGCTTTCAAAAATTGAAATTTTCATTAACATATTCAATAATTTGATTTGTTAGCCTTGATGCCTTTGTCGTTGCCTTCTCCTGTTGTCTCGGCTATCTTTGATCATAAATAATTTTTTTACTGAAGTTATCTATCTTAGTCGGCTGCTCTCTGCATCAAATCCTTGCCAACGAATGAACTCATTAATATTATTTTCAACTTTTCACAATCAATCCTCCTCTTAGCCACTTGTTGGATCAGGTTTTTCTTTTTATGTCGGTAATAATTGGTGATTAATTTATTGACTCAAGGGTTTCTTCTTGTTACCTTAACTGCATTCATTTCGATGCTTCTTTTTTGAATTATCTACTTGAGGTTGACTTTTCAATTTTTCCATTGCTGCTTCAAGTTGTGTTTCTTTCTCTATAATTTGTACCTATGTACGCAAATTAAGTCTTTAAAATATTTTGAAGTTGGGACATATTCATTTCCTCTACTTATACCTAGGTAATTTTTTCTTGTTCTAGCAATTCTCAACTCTTGGCACCTGTCCTATTTTTTTGTGATAGAAGTTGTATACGTAGCTTTGTCAATGATATGCTATGCTCTTGCGAATTATGATAACTTAGTCAAATATTCGTAGAATTAGCCAAAGCATCTTTCCATAGAAAATCTGATTCATCCATAAGATTTAGAAATTGATTCATCCATTCTTCTTATCTTTCTTCTCTTAACTAAAGCACGATGACTAGGACTATAGAAGACATCAAGTGAAGGTATCTCTTCAATAACAGAAATTTCTCTAGTGTATACAGAATATGTCGGAATAATCTCTTGATCATGAAAATCATTACTGCTATGGTGGAATTGTAATTCCACTAAATTAAAATGCTATGGATTTTGGAAGCTTGTTGATTCATCAACACTAGGCTTTAATGGTGGTGATTTTTCTAGTGCCTTGGAAAACTTGTCCCATTCTTTCTTCGTCTTTTGATTGAGGCTTCTCTTTGTCTGTTTGAGGTGTATTAGGATATGTTGAACTTCTTGAGAAGATAATTTGTCTATTAATTTCTTCTTTTGTTGTTATCTCAGTACTTTAATCAATTTGGCAAATTTTTTCTCTAGACTCCCATTCCTACTCTCAATTCTGTTGTAATTGATCACAGTCTGAGAATTATGTTTTGATTTCCCCTAACTTGTGATTTTATTTCTCTTGAGATTCATCTTGATTATGTTGCTCATTATCCAGGACTAAAACTTTGGAGTTGGCTTTTGTTGACATCTTCAATAAATACTAAATCAAAGGGATTGTTTCTATCCTCTTCTTCTTATGCTTGAAAACCCTCCAAATCTACTTTTCTTGGTGTTGTATGCATCTTTCAATACATTTGTGTTTCCACACCTTCAAAGAAATTTTCAAGCATATTTTTCTCATTCAAGAAAAGGTTTGATTTAATGGTCTTGAGGTAACCACATTATTTGGATCAAATGGCCTCTTTTAGCATTAAGAAAAATTTAATGGTGACATGAAAATCTGCGGAATTACTTGTTCGTTATGAGAGAAAAGTACCACAGCATGTAAAAGGAAATTAGGCGAAAATGGCTTTCTTGGAATATTTGAGTTGTTTCGACATCACTATTTAGAAATTGGTAGGAAATTTTCCTAGTTGGGAAGCTTATCGGGAACATAATAAAAAAATAAAACATAGAGAGAGAATAACCGCTGCGATATAAGTAAATTCTCTTCAACCAATGTACATCGAGAAACTAGTAAAATATCGTACTAACTATTGAAAATCCCTGAGGGTTTTTTCATTAAAGATAATTTGATGGATGGGTAACATAACTCCATTGAAAATTTTATAGAAATGTGAAATGAAAATGCGGTTAGAAAACTCTGGTAAACTATGAGTAGAGTGGGGTCTTGCTTGATCATTCCATCCCATGATATGATACGAACAAAGAAAATTTCATCCATAATGCTTATGTGAAAGAAGTGTTGTTCTAGGAAACACTTCTTTGTGTATTCCATGATAGTTCGAGGCTAGAATTATCGGACAAAATGTTCTTGTTGAAAACAACCATGGTACTAATGCTAACTGTGGGGGAGAGATGGCGGCTGCTGCAGTGCCATACAAATTTTGTCCCGTTTTAACTTTTACCTTGATAAGTATTTCCATCCCTTTATTACTTTCATAGGCATAATCACTTCTTTTGTAAGACTTTGGACTCGCTTTATCATAATTCTTCTTTTGCGACATGGGAAAGCTGGTACATTGCTCCAATGAAATCCTACGTAGTGGTGAACCAATATTCTCTGAATTTGAGTAATGGACGATCTATCGCATATGTTAAGGGTGAGTCGATTACCCACTTTACCATATCTTTCCGAGGTAAAATATTTTTAATCGTTGCTATTAAAGCGAAAAGCATGACTGTACGATATCAAAATAGGATGGTGAAAAGGCACAACGCATCTACTATTTACTATTTTGACAATTACTCTTGATTGTTCTTCTAAAAAGGTGGTGCATTGCTTCCATGAAGAAGCGCCACAATCCTTATTGCAATTTGTGTACGAGAATAATGGAGGCATGTTTGTGTCTTATGCGGTAGAACGTTGTTCCTTGCTATTTTGTCATTCCAATTATTCTCTCACTTCGTTAAATGAGTTTCTGTATTCAAATGAAAAGAGTAAAATCGGATACGAGATGAATAGAGAGAAGGACTAAGGTTAAAAAAATCATAATCAAAATTTGATGCTATTCCGCTACGCTTGAAGCGAGATATCAGGTAATCTTTCAAACCTTACACCTATTAAATGTCGTTAATAGCTCGTAACTCTCTATCAAATCTCTTAGACACCTTTCGTAATATATCATCTATCGATCCAAGGCGTTAGATGTTATAACGAGATATATTCGATAGAATAATTTCCATACACGGTAATAAAGTATTAATATCTTTTATATGGCTGATGGCAGGTTACCAATATTCTGTTTTTATCGTTGATGAATCTTTTGAAAATGCGTCTGTAAATCACACATCACAATTTTTTGGCGGTAATAAAACTTTCCATTTGGTTTCTTGTCACGAAACATGGGAAATGCGTTGAAGAATCATGTTGTTGTGATTTATCATAACTTTATATACTTATGATTTTTCCTTTATTATTTGATAGGGTTAATCTGCTCACAAATTTTATTTAATTCAATATATTATTTTTTTTTTTTTAAGGTGTGTGCGTTTCTAAATGGATTTTAGCTTGTTGCAATGGGATTATATAATTCTAAAGGTTTAGGTATACATGTAAAGTGTATACTTATATATTTAAACTAATTGGATTGTAAGTTATGTGATTTGCAGTGAGCGCTTTTGAAATCAAAAGCGAGAAAAACCTTTGTTCAGTTTTTTAGACTTAAGCCAAGATGAAATCAATAATAAATTTCTATTATTATTTTTTAAATGGTAGGCAATTGAATTGGGATCATGATAGTTCTTGCACATCGGATTAGGAAGAAGAGTTGGAGGTATTAGAACAAATTTCATGAAGTATTCTTAAGAAGAGTTGTGCTAGAATGACAAAACTAGTTCATTGTACCTCTTTTCTAATTGAGGTATTTGACCTACCTTACTATGATGGCTTGAGGAATGTAGAGACTTTTCTTAATGATTATGAAGAGAAGGTTCTGAAGAAGTCAAGGCAGGGTTTGGATATAGCCTTGGGAGGCTACCTCACCGCGCTGGATGGTAGTGCTGAAGAATATAGGAGATTGCCGGTGTTAGTTGGTGTTTTCATCCTTCCACTAGTGATCAAGAAATAAGCTGTTCTTAATTTCATTTTAGGGGTCCACTTAGGAAATGTTTTTATTATTCACTGCGATCATGCAAAAATTTGGTTGTTTGGTGCATATTTTTGTAAGTTGACTCTTTTTAAAAAATGTCATTTCATCATGGCTCACTTTGTCCTTATTTTGAGAGTCCATTATTTCATGAGATTACATAACCTATTCGGTCTAATGTCCTCATGAATTCCGATGGACTGAGAGTTCCCATTGGTCTGGGTTTTTCAAGGTCCAATAACACACCATTTCCATTGCATAAGACTATGAAAGAAAGAGTGATCAGACCAATTCTCTTTATCATCGCAAAGATGGTGAAAGAGTAATATTCATTTCAAGATGTAATTTTTTATTTTTTGTTATAGCAATTTTGTAATAAAACAATTTGTCATTCATGGCTCCCAAAGTTTTGCCAACTCGAGTTCCATATGCCAAAGCATCAAAATGTTGAAGTTTAAATATAATCCATCATATGGTCGATTGTATCAAAATGAAGTCATAGTGAAAGGAGTACGATTTCAGTTTAAAGGTGAATGTGAAGAAGGTAAGAAGTGGGTCCCAAAATTTAAAAAAATCAAATCGACCAAGTATAAAGCTCATGAAACGTAGATTCATCTCTATTTATACCTTCTCACAACATTAGGCTACACATACAAAACTTGAATTTCTAGTTTGGAGAGTGAAAGAGTGATTTCTTCAGTGTTGTGTGCTTGGGGCCAAGGCATTGCGCTTTCTGTAACTAGTGTTGCGCATCTGCTAAGGATTTTGTGCATCTACTAAGAGCGCACCATCTCTCCAAAAGGCGCTGCACATCCTTTTTCCAATGTAGCTCCAAAACTCATCTTGAGTGCTTCTGTCTGTCATCGAGTTCTTACCACCTCTTAAAAAATTAAGACACAAGCCTCCTCTTTCCATTCTTCAAAGTAATTTTCATGGTGTTTGAGTTTTCTTTAAATTTAGTTTTTCTGGTCACTCCTAATCATTCCCTCATTCCCAATTTGTTTCCTAAGACCTTAAATTTCCTTCCCATCACATTGAAACCATCATACCCATACATTACTATATGTTGTCCCCTAAATCATTTCCCCTAAACCCTAGAATGGTACTTCAATTTCCTAGGCACCATTACCTCCCGAACATAATAATTACCATTTAAATTCTACAATAGCTTAACCCCCCACCACCCCTAAGTTTACAGGAAACCCTTTCCCTATCTTCCCAATTTTTCCTACCCATTCCCCACTCCCTAAACCTATCCCCACTCCCATTTCCTCATCCCCTAGGTTTTCAGAACAAATACCATGGAGAAAAATAGAGACTACATGGAGGAAGAAGAGAGGAAGAATGTAGCAAGGAGAGTCATATCAGGGAAAGTATGAGGCCATTCCAACTCTGTGTCCCCATGTTTTCAAGAATTCATTCCAAGGCAAAATGTTTATACACATAGAATAATTTTATTCAAGTATGTTTCTGATATTTTCATGGAGATGAATTTCTAAAAATGAAAGGAGAGTTTTGTTCTAATAGAACAAAAAATACAAGCATCATTCGGTTTTTACACATGTTGTATTATGGTTTGGGGAGAATGTTAAAAATATTATTGCTATAGGAGAGTTACGCATACAGGTAGTCTTGGGAAAGCATAAACTTTCTCCAAATGGATTGTCAAATGACTTGCTTAAATAATCAGGTAAACTATACTGGACATTCTTGACGGAAACTGCATATATCATGAGCTCAATGTGGAGTTCAAGAACGCCTCCAAAATTCACCTTGAAGTTGGCGTTGTGAATCTTCTTGAAGTTTATTATTGACTGATCTTGGAGAATTTGACTTTTGGGGGCCTTAACTGTCATTTTCAAAACATGAGGAAATTTTGGAAAATATGCAGCGTGTATATTTCAATGAGCTAGCAAACTCAAGTCAGACTTAGGAAGGCCTCCAAATTCACCTTGAAGTTAGTGCTTTGACCCATCACCTGCAACAGTGCTACCACATTACTTATTTTTAGATATTTTTAGATTTTTAGTTTTCAGATTCTTTGATAAAATTTGGAGACTTTTTTATTGATGTAATTCATGGATTTAAATGTAATACTGATTTTTTGAGTTACCCTGAGGCAAAATACATTGTTATTTAATATAAAGGGATGATTGATGAATCATTTCATAATTATTAGGGATGGTGAACGACCCTACACTCTGAGTTTCAATTCCAATTTTTGTGGATCAGCTCCTACGACTGGGGATTTGGCTTGTAATGGGGTTGGGAGAAGTTGTTTCTTGTCTTATGCTACCTCTTGGCTACATTATAGAAGGTTGGTGTGTTGTATTGATCGAAGACACTAGTGTCGATTTTGGCGAATGTATTGGATAGGGCCCATCTATTCTTTTTGGACTAATATGAGCATTGTGTTTCGCTTCTTTCTTCAATTTCATGTGTATGAATGTTTTTACTTTTCATGTTCATCTCTAAGCTCTGATATATTCATTCTCAAGTTTATTAAGCACAATACATCTCTTATGCCCTCTTTTGAAGGAGAATCACCATGGTTGTTTAGTTTATTCAGTTTAAAAATTCACACTTTAATGCTCACTGAGAACCTCACCGAGTTTCATCCATCTCACCTGAAACTTCCCTAAAGTGTGAGGGTACTTGCCTATCTTTCCCCATAGATGTCTGGGTCGATATTATTTTTTGTTGATTTAATTACCTCTGAACTAATTCTCCTGCTTTTAAATCAACCAATTAAACCTCATCTTCATAACCTACACACCAGCCTAAAACCTAATTTTGATCTACAACTCTGGATATGTGATCATGGAGAATCCCTCTCTCTTACTAGTAGACTATCGCCCAGTTAACATTTATGATTACTTTTGTTGATTATTCACGGCCTCGAATACATTAGTAGTGACATCTTGGTGAACATACTAGGGAGAGAAAGTGAAAAATCTTCTTTGAGATAGAAATATCAACGTTTAGATATGATTGTGTAATAACTGCTCCACCCAAAATGAAATCTACCAGCAATAAAAATATCTTGGAATGTATCCTTTAGGTGGGCTCTAAAAATACTTGAGCTGATAGTACGAAGCACATGTTAATTTGTATGGAATGTATAGCCAGCATATCATCATATTAGGGCTATCCAGGAAAAACTACTCTCTTATGTCATCCCAGAGTGGGGAAAAACGATGATGTCAGACCATATAGCATATTTCTAAAGGAAAATAATGTTGTAATTGTGGCTGGTTGGATCCCTTATTTCATGCAATATACATCTCACATAGAATGGGGTAAAAAGAATATTCTAACTAAGTTAAACGGATCTACGGTCTTATATGGTAAAATACATGAAAATAAACATATACGGAAAAATCTGGAAAAACATAAGTGTAATTACAAGAGGTTTTAGAAATATGTTGTAGAAAATATGTCTGGATTTTATTTATCCGTCAGATAAAAACGAGAGATCTAACTTCTTTTATACGATAGATAACTCGGCGAGGTTTCTTGGAAGCACAAGTACAAAAGAGAAGATAAGATATTCAGGCACATAAAATAATGTAGTCCTACAACATTTTTGAATAGAGCTGAATAAAATACAATATGGATGAGAATCCATTTTCCTATGCAGAAGGGTTGGCCCTTTCTCACAAAAACTAGCCAAAATCAAGGTATTAAACCCTTCTTCTTTATGCTACTCTCACAGCAACTGCAGTTCCTCTATGGGATTACCTTTGTAGAAATACACGAGATACTCTGGCCATTGCCAGACTTGAAAATATGCAGGGGTCCTTCTTGTTGATCCTCGATGGATAGACAAACTCTCCCGAACAAGCCTAGAAATGACTCAAGAGATCCTCCGTGCAACATTGCTCGACCAGCTCTGTGACTGCGTTGTGGCAGAAGGTAACTTGGCCAGGCACGGAATGAGGAAATGTAGCCCAAGAACTTCTCCTTCCCCTAGGGTTGGGTAAGGATTTAAGACCGGGAACACTCTTGTATAAAACATGTTGCTCTGTCAAGAGAAGTAAAATCTACACTTGATTGAAAATAATAATCAAAGCATAGATAACGGATGTCCTCCTCTCCACATATAGCAAGTACTCCTCTCACAGTAGGCTCCATCCATATGTCACCACCTAGTTCATATGATTGTCCTCCATTAGCTGGGTCATCATGGAGATGCAATGTATCTAGACGATGCATGTGGACTTGGTCAAATATATGTTGAATCAACATGATCCAATCCATTTTCACACAGCAGGTACACTCTAATCTAACTACTTATTCTTCCTTTCATATTAGGATATTATTTTCCCTTCTAAAGAGGTTAATGGGCCTCCCTACCCATTTATTCTACAATGCTAACTATAATGTTCTTTTAGCTTGAAGCTAAATTTGGGAACATTACGGTTACGATGAACGGACGATGGAGCACATGAAGGCTGAAATCATCACACGAGCGACTCAGAATTAGTTTAATCAACTCTCACGAACTCCCGCAGAGGATGAACACTTGCCCAAGACATATAGAAAAAAACATGGGTAGATCGGGTATTCAACTTGGACTTTCATTCAAGACATCATGTTATTATCTGAAATATTCTTTCTAATAATTTCCCTAAAGTTTTCCAAAATATATTATGTTTGAAAAATATCATGGGCACTCATTAGATTCCTTTGAAGGTTGTAAATTCAAATTCCCCATACGCCTTTGATCTTCGAATCGGACAACTTTGGTTTTCCATTGCATCTTCAGCAGTGTTCCTCGAGAGATCAAGACTAATCCTACAACTTTTGTATGCCTCTACTTGTAAGTGAATAGATATTAAAAACAGCTCATCTTACATCTACTCTTGACTTCCTTGAAAATTATTAATTATCTTTGATTTGATGAAGAATATGGTAACATCATTGTTGAGAAACACATTCGGAGTTACTGAAAAAATTTCATTTTTGAGGTTGATGAAGATGATGGTAGTATTAGGTTATTTTCTCTATATTTGGTAAGCCAAGGAATGGTTCACAAACTTTCCGATTGCAAGTATTTTATTTCCATCGTTTATATGAAGAGTCTTCCTTGATTCAATGGGTGATGAGGAATCATTTCTGATTTTGAAGAATAGTGATATTTGAGAAGGAAACTGGGAAATAATTTGTTTTTGACTGATTCAATCCGTATACCCATTCAATCCTGTTGATAGCTGCATCTTGGTTCAACCCTCTTACACTACTTGGATGCCTTTGATGGAAATGGAATTTTGATTGAAGAAAGGGACATTTACAACACTTGAAGAAATGAAGGATAGTCTGATATTTGTAGAAGCTGAATTTCTTCCAGTAAGGATTAAAGATTGAAAGCGAGAAGAAAGGAGAGCATAGAGAAAAGAATGTGACATCTTGAAGTGAATCTCGATATTTTAGTAATTACGGTGGGGAAATAGTGAAAAACATCACCATAGAGAGATGAATTTGTACAATATGCAGATGTCCCATTTATGCCGAGAAGAAGAAAGTTCCTAGACCTAAACAATTTCCTACTAATCCCGACTACCATAGGTCAGAAAATGATTGTTAAAACATTCAGTATGAAAAATCATGAAAATGAATTTGTAGATCAATCAAGCTAGGAGGAGAAATATGCTAATCAGCATGTGTGTGTTTGATGACATTCCTTCTTTTAATTATTTCCAGAAGTTTGATCGAGTATGACGATGATTATGTTATCAAATTTAAAAATTAACAAGGCTTGATGACAGTACAGTTTATCGAACGTCATGATTTCGACGGTAAAATACGTTGATCAGGCGATGGATATCTTTGATGACATTCATGATGAAAATGAAAAAAAAATTTTAGAAATAAGTGAAGAATCTTTGCCTTTATATGTTTCTTCATTGAATTTCTAGAAGAAAATATTTCCAAGACTATGAAATCAGTGTTTCGTTTGATGTTGAGGTTGAGGAAGATAATGAACTTCTTGAGCAAGTTATTAATGAAAAAAATTATCTTGAAATGGTTGAGGAAATAAATTTCGACATAGAAGCCTCCTTAGCTCAGATTTGCAGCCATCGGTTCCATTTAGTTCAATTTGCTGCAGCTTGTTGAAACATATGGGTAAATGATGAAGAAAGAGCATATAGTTCTATTACTACCATTATGTTTTGAAGAATTTAGGTTTTTAGAAAAAAAAAATTCTGTAATGTGCTTTCGAATGAAAAGAGAATGACAACTTGTAGAAAAGTCATGCGATGTCATTGAACCAATGAAAAATAGGATTCGTGATCTTTTCAATTTTTTCATGACCCTATAAGTGTGTTGGATGATATCGGTAAATTCCTTCTCCATTAGCTAAATGCGACTGAAAAGAGTGTTGATATAAACTTGATCAACAGTTTCTTTTCCTTTTGAGCGAATCTCATTGCAAAGCTCATACCGAACATTTGTAGTGTCAGGAAAGTAGATGGGAAGTAGTTCATATTCATGTTATGAAGGCGCACTAAGTATAGTAGTAATATATTAAGATGGGATGGTATGTATTCCTATGAAGATCCTTGCAACATTCTTGAGGTCGGACGGTGGGCTCATGCCATTCTACAATTCATTGAATTCAATTTGTTGAAAAGAGAAAAGTTTTCAATTTCCTTTCAGTATTTCTCTACTTTCTCATAATAACATGAAATTCAAACAATAGCCAAAATTCTTACATGGTTTCCTTTGGCTATTCCATTTCACTGAATGGATTGATGAATGGATCAGTTATAGGTGATGAATAAGCTCAATTAAGGCATATTTATTTTTCGGTAATGTCATAGGTAAATCTTGCGATTTAGTCAGCAGTTCAGGTTGCTTACGGATTGTGTTTTAATGCGAGTTAGTTGAGTTTATTGAGAATCATTTTTTGGCTTCGGCTTTTAGCTTTTGGATGTTCATGCCCAATGGTTAGGCTACTTGGTCTGTAGACTTGTTGGAATCTCTGAAAAGACACCATTCCCAATGGAGCCAATGTTGGTATTGGTATTTTCATCCTTCGATAAATTCAAGTGATCTTTCCGTATGGGTTTCGGTACCACTCGGAAGATGTTTTGTTTTCCACTAGGTCATGCTAAAATTTGGTCACTTGTTGCTGATTTTTGTCAAAGTTCACTCTTTTCAAAAATGTCATTCATCACTTGCTACTGTCACTTTGTCACTTTGAGAGTCCATTATTTCATGGTGCATCACCTATTGATCCATGTGGGCTCATAGCCTTAATCCAGTGGGTTCCGTTAGTCACAGGGTTTTCAGGTCTAATAACACACCATTTCTGCATTGTATAAGAGTAGCAAGCAAGAGAAGATCAAATAAACTTTTTCTTTGCCATGTAAATATGATTTTTTGGGAGTATTTTCATTTCAAGATGTAATTTTGTTGTTATTATGTAATTTTATGTCACTCAATTTGTAATAATTTCATAGCTCCCAGATGCTGCTGCTTTCAAGTTCATATGCTAAATCATCAACGTATATCGGAAGTTTAAGGAAATGTAAATCCATCAAATAAATCAATTATCAATCAATGATCTTAGTGAAAAGGGTAAAGTTTCAAAGTTTAAGAACAGATGTGAAGAAGGTAAATAGACTGGGCCCAAACTTCAGTCCACCAAGCATAAAGCTCATAAAACATCGAATTCACTGTATTTTCTCTCACAAAGAATTGAGCTACCACTTCCACAACTTTAATTTCTGGTTGGAGAAGAGTGTTTTTTTTTGAGCAGGTTTGCACATTTTTGCTAAAAGTGTTTGCTTTTGTAACTAGCGTTAGCATCTTCCTAAGAGTGTTCTACACTGCTAAGAAACATTAGTAACTCTCTCAAAGAGCGCTGCGCATCTGGCCCTTTTCTTAGAAAGCTCAAAATTCATGAAATTTCTTCTATCAGCAAAGGTTCTGCAAGTAAAGTAGGAACACAATTGCCTCCTCCTGCATTCCTCGAAGAATTTTCATGGTGTTTAGTTTCATGCTAAATTTGGATTTTGTCAGTAGGAAAGCCCTAATCTCATTCCCTCATTCCCAATTTGATTCCCTAGACCTTCATTTCCTTCCCATCACAATGAAACCCATCCCTACCCCTACATTTCTACCTCTCAAATGCTAAATCCCTTATCCCTAATACTAGTCTATGTAACTACAATTTCCTGAGCACCCATTACCATCAAACATGTAATAAGTACCGTTCCCAATTCCTAAATATTTTAACCCCCACCACACTCTAATTTTACTAACCCCCTTCCCCTATCTTCCCAAATTTTCCTACCCCATTCCCACTGTAAACACTATCCCCACTCATTTCATCATCTATGGGGTTTCTGAACTAAAATACCATGAGGAGAGAAAACACACGACTACATGGAGGAATAAGAGAGAAGAGAAGGCAACATAAGGGGTACAACTCTTAATGTGATGTATTTGACTCATAAAATAATGTCTCCATCATTTTTGAAAGTCTGGTAAGGGACAAATCATTTTACACATAAGGCCATTTTTTCTTTAAGTAACACGACAGAATGGAGATGAATTTCACAGGACATGAAAGGAGATTTTTATTAATACTATACCAAGGAAGAAAAAACCTCGCTGGTTTTACAAATGTATTCTGGTTTGGAAGGAATGCTAAAAATATTTTTTCTATAGGAGGTTAAACTTAGGAGTAGGCTTCGACAATCAACTTTTATCCTCATGGATTGTTAAATGACTTTCTTGATAATTCAAATGAAAATAGGCTGGGCAATCTATCAATGGGCTATCATAGTATATTTTTGAGTGGGGGAAGGCCTCATTCACCTTGGTTGGCATTGAGCATCTGCTTTAGGCATTTGCTAAGCACATTAATCTTGGTATATTTGACTGAGGACCTTAGCTTAGTCATTTCATAACTTAAAGAGAACTTTAAAATGGGAAAGAACTAAACAGATATCATGAGCTCATTTTGGACTTTAGGAAAGCCTCCAAAATTCACCTTGAAGTTGAACACGCATCTTTGCTTCGAGGCACGTACGTGCCAATTTCCTAATATTTTCTAGTTTTTAAGTTTTCTCAAATTCGATAAGATTTGAGTTTCTTTGATGTAATTCATGGATGTAAATGCTTGATAATGATGTTATTTAGTTACCTATGGTAAATAAATTGGGTAAATCTCTTTGAGGATTGATCAGTTTCACTAAAGTTAGGGATAGTCGGTTGTGACTGTACCCTACACTCTAGGTTTCGATTCGAACTTTTGTTGGTCGGCTCCTCAACTTAGGGATTAAGCCCTAACGGAACAGGATAAGTTGTTTCTTGCCTATATATTTCCTCTACGCTGTAGAAGGTTTTGATGTTATTTATTGATCGGAAAACTAGTGTATTCGGACTTTGTAAAATATATTGGATGAGTTACGACTATTCTTTTGGGATTGTTATTGTGTTTTGACATAGTTTCTTCTTGATTTCTTATGTTAGCATGAATATTTTGTACTTTTCATTTTCATCTATGATGTTGATTTCTCAATTTTATAGGTAGAATACATCTCTTATGCTCTTTTTTGGAAGGCCCTTCATAATTTATTAGGTTTCTTCGGTTTAAAGAAATTCATGCATTTTAATTCTCTTTTTAACTTCTCCTGGATCTAACCATCTCACCTTTTGAAACCGAAGGAGTGTTCAGGTACTTGCTATATTTCCCCATTAGATGTCTACAATTAATGTTTTCTACTAGTTACCTCTTTGACCTAATTCACTCATCCGGCTACAAAATCCTTAATCAAAACCCCTCTACCTTTCTTCCTAAAAACTAATTTGATCTAACTATAACATTACAAGTCATGAAGCCACTCTACCTAGTAGGGTAACTACTTGTGACTAAGCTTAGAAAGTTGTAGTTACCTTTGTTGGTTCTTATTATTTTCGAGGTTTTGGCTGGAAACACTGCTGTCTTGGTGGCCATACCTGAGGAGAAAATGAAAAGATCTCCCCAAATGGAAATCAACAAGTTTAGATATGATTGTTGATGGTGGAAAGTGATCGGAGCACACAAAGCTGAAATTATCACACAGTGACTCCAAATCAATTTCGAAATGTCAAGAACTCACGGGAGGATTGATTACTGAAGAAATATGAAAGAACAACATGAGAAGATCACGTTGTTCAGAATTTTACTTCCATTCGAAGTAATCATGCTCTTTATCATGAAATGTTCTTCTACTGCGAGTATCTAAAAGTTTTCCAAAATGCCTGTTATGTTTGAAAGATCACGGACCTCCATTAATTCCTTTCCTTTGAAGGTTGTAAATTCAAGTTAAATGTGCCTTTTGATCTTGGTCAGGACCACTTTTACAGATCTTATAATGACCATCTTCAACTTGATGTACCTCATGATATCAAAACTAATCCTACGGCTGCAGCACATGCTCTCACACCTTGTAAAATTCTAGATAGATACAAACCCTCATCTTACCTCCTATAATCCATGATTTCCTAATTCTTTTAGAAATATCTTCCAGGTTTGATGGAGAGCTGTGTATGTCACTATTGAGAAACACATTCCATGATTTGAAAATTTTCTCAACCTTTTTGAGGTTGATGAATAACGATGTTCGTATAAGGATATTTTCTATGTTGTAAAGGCGAAAGCGAAGAATGGTTCAAAAAATTTCCATTTACAAGTATTTTTTTTTGTTCCATTAGTTGCGAAAGTATTCCTTGATAAATGAGTGATCGAGAGAATCCTTTTGATTTTAGAAGAATATGATAATTTATGAAAAGGAAAATAGGAGAAAATAGTACAACATATTCATCTAAGTTCGATCAGTATATCATTCAGTACCTACGTATAAAGCTACTTGGTTTGTGCCTCTTACACTACGGATGCCTTTGGTGATACGAAAACAAATTTCAATTGAGAGAAAGAAAATTACAACAGGAAGAAATGCGAGCCAATCTGATAGTTATAAAAGCTAATTTTAATCAAGGTTAAGTTAACAGTGAAGAAAAGGAAGCTGAAAAATAATTATACATCTTCAGTATAGGCAAGACATTTTAATAAGTATATAGTGAAAATGATGCTAAATATCACCATGAGAGATGAATTTGTTTAGCTAAGATCACCATGTCCCATTTCTTGTAAAAATAAGAAAGAGGTTGGTGGCCCTAAACAATTTCACCTTCAATCTAACCATAAAATCATAAATTATTGTTTTTCGTATTCATTGTGAATAATCATGTGAAATAATTTGTGAATCAATCAAGTGGAGAGAAATCTCTTTGATATAATCATACCATGTTTGATGACATTTGTTCTTTTGATGATTTTCAAAGTTTTGATCGGTATGGCGATGATTATGTTCTCAAATTGAAATTAATGCAAGGTAATCAACGGTGGTTTATCGGAGAAAAAGATCGAGTTTAAACCATTGAAATACGATGATCTGGCAAGTGCATATATTTGATGACACGATGAGAAAATGCGAAAAATTTTGGAAATAGAAGTGAAGGATCCTTTCCTTTATGTTTTTCTTCATTGAATTCTTGAGAGAAAATTTTTTCCAAGACTAGAAATCAACGGTCTTTCGGTTGGTTGATGTTGAGGTTGAGGAAGATAATGAACTTCTTGAACAAGTTTTATTGAAGAGCAGCTATCTGAAATGGTTGAGGAAATAATTTGTAACATAGAAGCCTCCTTAGCTCTGGATTTACCATTAGGATTCAAGCCAATTTCAAATTGATGAGATGACTTGGAAGATGGAACATATGATCAATGCAAAATGATTAAATATATTCTTTGAATCATTTCGGTTTTTGAAAAGAAAAAAAAATTCTGTGTCTAAAGAAAGAATGAGAAGCATGTAGAAATTCATCAATTCATTGAGATCAATGGAAAAATATGTTCTTGACTATCTTTTCAAGTTTTCCTTATTTCTTTAGCTCATGTTTTGGATGATATTTGTAGTAAAATTGATTCTCAGCAGCTAAATTTGATCCTAAAAGAGTGTTGATACTACAGCTTTGTCAAATGACCGGTTTCTTTGTCCTTTTAGGAGGAGTGATCACAAAGCTCATTCCAAACATACAGGTCATATCAAGAAAGTAAGGTAAGATGAAAGTTTATATTCGTATTTATGAAGGCCGCACAGAATATATCGGTAATGTATTAGATGGTGGAAATTAATATGTATTCCTATGAAGATCTTGCAAGGCATTCTTGAAATTTGGCGATTGAAATCATGCTTTGCAATTTCATTAAGATTCAATATGTTGACAGAGTTTTCATGGGGTTTCATTTCGGTAGTTCTCTTCTTGCTGTGTCGAGCACTTTCGAGAGGTAAATTTCGGCGGATGCTTACATGGTATGTTGTTCCATTCACTTGATCGAGTGATGAATGAATCGATTAGAGTAGGTGTGATGAATAAGCTCAGCGTTCGAGCATCGTTTGTATCTTCCAAAAAGCTTGTAGTTAGTGACGATTCGGAGTTATCAGTTGTGTTTTAGTTTGAGTCGGTTCAATTTTATTGGAGTCAAGTTTTGATATTCGGTATGGTTTCCAGCTTTTGACTCCATGCCCAATGGTTGGGCTACTTTGTCTCTCGGCCTTTCAAGGAGCTACCTATTTAATTTTGGAGCAGTGTTAGTGTTTGTTTTCATCCTTAATAATCAAAATTGCTCACCATGTCATTAGGGGTCCCATTCTTAATGTTTATTATTCCATAGGTATACCAAAAATTTGGTCATAGGAACTCGTTTTCAACCAAGGATTGTCTCTTTTAAGGCATCATTTCATCTTTGTCACTTGTTGAGAGTCCATTCATGATATTCACTCTTGCATATTCTGGTATGTCATTATGACATCCGATTGATCGAGTTCCCATTGGGTCCTAGGGTTTTCAGGTCCAACACACTGCTTTCCATTGCATAAGACCAACAAAGCAAGAGGGGTATAAAATAAACCTCTCTTTACCATGTAAATATTTGTGAGTAATTTATTGAAAGAGATGTAACTTTCGTTTTATTATGTAATTTGTATCATCAATTTTAATAAGTTCTGGCTCCCAAAGTTTGTACCATCCAATTCTATGCCAAAGCATCAAAATGTCGAGTTTAAAGTGTCTCAATCAAAAAATGATCAATTATTAAGGAGCAAGTCATAGTGAAAAGGAGTAAAGTTTAAGTTTAAGGGTGAATGTGAATAAGGTAAGAGTGTATTAAGGCCGAAACATCTAAATCCACAGTATCGCTCATCTAAACATCAAATTAACTCTACGTTTTGTCTTCAACATCTGAGCTACCACTTTTCTCTTGACTTGAATTTCCATTTTTGGGCGAAAAGAGTGATTTCATTGGTGACACAACCCACGGACAGGCGATACACTTCTGTTAACGACTGCGCATATGCACTGAAGTGTTTGGGCATTTGCTAAGAAGCGTGCACATCTCTCAAAGGCATTGCACATTTGGACACTATCGAGAAAGCTCCCAAAACTCGCAGAAAATTTCTTCTAACCTCCCAACAAGGTTCTTACCACCTCTTAACAAGTAAGTAGAACTAATTTCCTCCTCGCATTCTTGAAAGGCATTTTAAGAGGTGTTTGAATTTTCATGCAAATTTGGATTTTGTCTTTAAGTCAAAATGCATAATATCATTCATCATTCCCAACTTGGTTCCCTAAGATCTTGCTTTCCTTCCCTTTACATTGAAACACATCTCTACCCCTACATTACTATACCTACGCTCCTATGAGTCCTTTTCCTAAACGCTAGAATCTGTGGTACTTCAATTTCTGGCTTTGTTATATTCTAATAAAGTACATTTAAATCCTAAATATTTTATTATTATACCACCTCTCAGACCTATTATACTTTATCCCAATTTTTGTACCCCATTCCTCATTTTATCTCATCCTAGGGTTTAGAATAAGTACCATGGAGGAGGAAACGAGAGACTACATGGAGGAAGAAGAACGTAAGAAAGGCCACATAAGGGTGGTCATATCGGCAAGTATGAGGCAATTCCGGCTCATAAGCTTATCATGTCTCTATCATTTTTCAAAAGTCATTCCAAGGTATAAATGCTATACACAGGCGATTTCTCTTCAAAGTATGTTTTTGACTTAAATGGAGTGAATTTCTATAAAGAATGAGGTTTTGTTAAATTACTATGGAGGACAAACCTACTTTATTGAATTTTACAAGGTGTTGGTTTGGGAGTAATGCTAAAATTATTTTATTATAGGAGATTTGTTGCCTAATTAGTCTTGGGACAATCCACTTTTCTTCCTCATGGATTGTTGGAAGAGCTAACCTTGAAGTAGAGTCAAGTGAAAACTAGATGGAAGAAATTTAAAATGAGATATCTGAGCTCAATGAGTTCATGATGGGCTTGGGTATCTTATGTTTTCATTGATGTAAGTGCTGATGTTAACCCTTGTAGAATAGTTGATGTTTGGATGCCATTTTATTTTAGCATAGTTTAGGTTGGTTGTGTTGGAATTGGGATAGGCGGAGTTGGAATTGATGTCAAAATTATGATGTCACTCATGATGGTTGTTTGGTGATTGTGATGTGTCCTAAATTGCTAACATAAATCTCATGGGATATAATGCATGTTAAATAAGTGTAGTGTACTTATGAATGCAAGATAACCTATTTCTTACCTTTTTGTCGTTTTTGGTTTCCTAATGTGAGATGGAGATTCTAAAATAAAAACAAGTATGGTTTATGATTTTTCAAGGCAATGATATCATGTAATGATTTACCAACTTTAAACTTCAAAGAAATTTGGAAACATACAATAAAACTTGAAAGGAAATGAAAATGCTAGCTAATAAATCAAGCAGGTAGACTATTTTGAAAACCAAACTATCCTTGTTTGCTATCTAAACACAAAAGAAACTGGCAGAAAATCCAAGGTACAACAAAGTGAATCTAAATCAAATTACATCAACTTATATTCTGATCCTAGCCATTAGTCCATTCACTATGAACATACAGTAACCATAAACAACCCGAACAGCAATCTGATATCTAATTTCTGGAAAAAAACTAATAACAAACCTACACACTTATACTTCAATCCCTCACCATTAGTCCGGCTCTGGTTTTGAAAATGTTAGTAATGAGCAATTTAATATATATCAACATGAAAGGTAAACAATATCAAACTACACACTCATACTTGATCTCTTATCGGTCCGAACTGTGGCTTTGAGTAACTAAAAATGACATGAGCAATTTAATATATCAACACGGAAAGTAAACTAATATCAAACTCACTCCTTAACCCCAATCCTACTATCGGTCAATTTTGTAGCTTTGGAGAATGTTTAAGAAAATGACATGAGCAATTTAATATAATTTGCGAGAAAGTAGCTAATATCAAACTACACTTATAGTTTCAATCCCTCACCATCGGTCCGGTATGGCTTTAGGAGGTAGCGAAAATGACATGAGTAGCTTAATATCTAATCTAACTAGTAAAATAAATAATGTTCAAAACTAAAATGAATAAAACGAGTCTTTGAATTAAGAAAACTGAAAAAAGAAATCAACTTGAAAGATAATATTGATTCAGCATCATTAATAGTCATTACTATATTATATTGCAAATCAGGAGTGGCTCATGAAAAATTATGCTAAAAGCTATGATTTGAAGAAAACAATCTAAATGATATGACAAAAACGAAGTTAGACTTTAGCTTATCTAGAAAAACATGTAAAAGCCTCCTTGGATATGAGGGGCCCTCTGCTACCAATTTAAGTGTTGAAAGTCCTTCAGCTCCTTAAGTTGTAATCAAAAACGAATCGAAAGGCGAATTTCTATTAAAGAAACTCACAATCTACATGTTTTCTGTTAGACTTTGTTACAAAGACTTCTACTTTTCATTACTTCCTCTGTTTCCTGAAGAAAGCTTCTCCTATTTATGCCCTTCACAAAATATGAGGAGATTCATCTCATTGTGGGAGTCCATGAATGCCACTCCATCTCTAGAGTTACAATCAAAAATGGGAAATGATAAGACACATGTCTTTCTAGAGTTTCAACACAACTAGGAAATGAGACACATATCCTCTTAGAGTTTCAATACAACAAGGAAAGTAGAACACATATCCTCTTTGATCCCATAATCTTCTCCAATAGATTCAGATTTGGCCAGAATGATACATGAGATGCTTTGAAAGTCTCCTTTTAACCTACACATGTCATAAAAATCTGCTAACACATATATATAGATATATGAAACTATTATTTTCTGGTTTTCTAATGTAAATTCATAAATACATATAAATAAATAACTTTGGAAAACAAGATCCTAACCCATATATTTATATGAAAATGATTTAGCAGTGTAGGGTTTTAGGTCAAATAGCTTTATACAAAATAAGAGTTAAATAGTTATGACATAATGGAAATATGTATGAATATGGAGAACACTTTTGAGACTGCCCTTTTAATGAAGTTGTTGCATGTGTAACTGTGCAGCTTCTTCATAATGATTCATTTTGTCCTTGAGTTGATCTTTGAGTTTGACTCATATAGATTCATTCAAACTTTGCTGTGATATTTTCCTTTTTGACAAAGTATAATAAAACAGAATTCATAACATTTTTTTTTTTTCTAATGGTTGGTTCTTGTGTGACAATCTATTTTTTTTTTTTCTTTGAGCAATGGTTCTGGCTGTAACAATACTTTATTTACCTGACTTTTGCATCAAAGTTCAACGAAAACATTGAGAATCAGTATACTTTAATAGTGAATTGATAATTTGCAAAGCATATAATCACTGAATCATATTTAACATTGTGTGGTTAGTTGAGAATTACATGTGGGTGGAAATGAAATAGAAATGTGTGATAATTAACCTGACATATGGATATGAAAATTATGTCCCTTCCCCCAACTAAAGATATGACAATGTGAAAAAGGGAGTATAAATTTTTCCAAGATTTAATTTTAGCATTCTAATAGTTACATGACTAAAAATTAGAAAACAACATACCTTCTTACTTTAAATGTGGATGAGTTGTGTATGTGTGGTGGCACAAAATTTTGATCATATTCTTCTGAGTGGCTCAACAAGAGAGTTATGGATAAAAAGATAGATAGCTTTTATTGCTTTTCATTGCTGAATGCTCCAAAATACACGAAAATAATGGTCTTCATGTATACTTCAAACTCATTGCTTTAATTCTGTGAAAAGATATTTAGATGTGAAACATGGTAATAATTAATTGTTGATTTAGTAGCCTTAAATGGATGCCCACTAGTCAACAAAGGAAACTCTACGATTGATGACAATGAGAATCAAGACTGTTAAACACATCTTGCTAGGTATGAATGATTTTAACGATGTGAGTCTTCTAGAAGATCGACGAACAAGAACATTAATGTATTCAGCTGTTTGTGTTGCATAGAAAGTGCCATTAAGGCATGCAAGCCTCAAGGTGTTTACAAAGAACTTAGACTCAAAGGATTGTGGACTCAATAGTTTGCATTGAAATGGAGGCTGACTATGGATAGAAAAATGACAAGAAAATGGAAGAATAAAATGGAAGATGGCAATGGAAAGTAGAAATAGCAATGGGCAATAAACATGAATGAACCTCTTGTATTTTGACGGGTTGCTGAATGGACAAAGAAATGGAAAGTGGATGTGAATGTAAATGGAAAATATGAAGTGAAATGAGGTGAATGGTTATTATGAGGTATGGATGTGATGGAGACAATAGTATAAGAAAGTTTTTTTTTTTTAAGTGTTTGGATCTGATTTTACATCTGACATATTTCCTCTTTGTTGCTGATCATCCTCTTATATGACAAATTAGTCTCCCAGAAGACACCCATTCTCTTGTAATCATTTGTCTTTCCTCTGGAACCTACAAAAAAAAAAAAAACTAATACTTCTTCTGCAATGGAATGTAAAGATTATCAAGGAAGAGAATGATCAGTCTCTCTAGTTAAATATTTACACATAAAACCTTAAAAATTTATATTAATGAAAGCAGTTCTCAAAGGAAAAAATCAAAGAATTCTTTGTTTTGAGTTAGTACTGAATGTTTCTTTCTCAGCAATTTATTTCATTATTTACCATTTCAAGCTCTGTAGTGGATTTCTCATTGTATAGATGTTGTTGAGACCTTTCAATGATACTTAAATCATCTGCAAAATCTGATTTTTGTCTGTATGAAAGTTAGGCGATTTGAGCAATGAGGTTTTAAATTGCGGAATTATGTGGAGAAGCAGTAGCGGGTGGACTTTAGTTGCCGAATTGGAAAACGGTACTGAGAATTGGACTTTAGTTGCAGATAACGGTTTCATAGCTTCTTGAATAAAAAGTTGGCCAATCATATGCATCTATCGGTCAAAATTAATCAATACCTTCAGAAAAATAAGCAAATAACTTATTCATTACGGATTTCAAAATTATTGATTTTTTGTTTTTTGTTTGTTTTTTTTTTTTTTGTAAATGTAACATATATAATTTCACATAAACAATTTGCAATGGAAAATAAGAAAATTAAAAATAAAAAACTAAAAAACAAGAATGCCATTCTCCTATTATTATCGGCGGGCATACGGAAACACCCATTACTTCCCACAAAAAAATATCCTTTGCTCAAACTCTAAAAAGACAATGCATATGATTCTGAGCATTGCGGTGTAGCTTCCGATAATTCTTTAAATGCATGGTGGGATGGAGGATGCGGGGCGTGCGGGTGGCCTAACGGAAATGGACTTTTGACCCTTTATAGGCAAAATTTCACAATTGCTGCCTACGATTCAATGCCAAGTGTGGCCGCACACAAGTAGTACAAATTCCATGAGTAAATACGGTGGAATGAACATGGAGTCAGCCGGTCTCGGGCGAATCATAAACACATGGAATCCCGTTGCTCAGGGTTGATAGGAATTTGGCTAACCTAGTTCTTCTTCTGGAGATCGGGGGAAACCGGAGTATGGCTGAAATGAATGCGAGTGCCGATTCAAACTCTCCCGCGTACGAAAGCAAACCGTTTTTCCTCGTGGCGAGGCAAAAATGGCCTTTGAACCGATAAATTCCTCGGACCTTGCAATTTCGTGGCAACGATTTCTGGGGTTATCTAGTGCACGTTAGAGAAAAAACCCATGTCTCATTTTCAAATTCATCCTCAATCGTTCAGAAAATGCATTTGAAATTGACGTGTCAAAAACGGTTTGTGTTTCTAGAGATGTTTGTGTAAAAATTGTTTTTCTGGAGAACGTGGCTCAAAGTGCGTTTCATGTGCATTTGTTTCATCTGCGGATACATTCGAGCTTCGTTTCCTTCCTTCTATGGGAATGGACGAAAAGTGTTTTCCGAAGGTTAATCTCACATTCACGGGCAAGCTTTGAAAGCGAGTTCGATGGTTTTCATCCCAACATCCCTTAAGAAAGAATTTCTTGTTTAGATATCCCATTCTCCCGCTTTCAAAGATGTATCATCCTTGATGTTGTTGAAGACTCGATATTTTTTTAATTCTTGCCCGATATTAGAAAAAACGCCCATACTACTGCAGTCTTTGTCTACTTCTTGCTCTTTAGTTGAGAATCCTCTGTTTTCTTTTCTTTAAGAATACCATCGATTCCTTTTGTCTTGGGCGTGTTTCATGATTCAAAGCTTTGTTCATTCCTCGTTCTTTACTCTTTTTTCGTGGCTTGAGATTGGAACTAATAACATCTTACTTGCTATGAGTGTTGTCCTCGTGTTTAGGATCACCGTTTTGAACCTTTTGCATTATTCTGCTTTCCGGTTTGTTGAGTAGAGATGCACATTCTATTTTGCTTCTAATCTTTGGGGAGACTTACAAGGAAGAACAATCTTATTGGTAGGTACCTAGGAGCGGCTTTGTTTTTATTGATTTGTTTTGTTTTGTTTTTTTTGTTTTTTTGTTTTGTTAATAAAACTATATGTTATATTTTTAAAAATTAAAAATATACATATATATTTTACTAAGCAAAAAATGATTTTTTTTTTTTTTTAATTTATTTGTTTTGTTAATAAAAATTACACATGTTAAAATTTTGAAAAATTAAAAATATACATATGTAATTTACTAAGCTTAAAACAATTTATTGAATTTTTTTTTTTTTAAGTGAGTTTGTTATTAAAATTATATATATTTTCTAAGAATACATATACATATATATTTTAGTAACAAAACAATTTATTTTTTTATTTTATTTTTTTAATTTTCATTTTTTTTAATTGGATTTGTTTTAAACAAAATTATGTATATTGCTATTTTCAAAAATTTAAAAATACACATATATATTCATTAAACAAAACAATTTATTGAAATCAAAGTTTTTTTTCATGAAAAAACAATTTTTTTTAATTGTTAAGATCATTCAAAATGATGAAGTTTTATTTTGTCTCCTCTTTTTTTTTTTTTTTTTCACATAACAATTCTTTTTGATCATACGGTCACCCAAAGTCTCAGGGAGGAAACATACTCAGGAGTGTTAATTTTTTTTTTTTTAATTTTAAAGAAATAATTTCTAAATACATAAAACATGGCCTTAAAATGTTTAATTAATTGAATAATATGCTAATTTAACAACATAAATTATCAATCAAGGATTTGTAAAAAATTTGGTAAAAGTGTGTTTTATATATGTAAAATAATATTTCTTTATTTTTTATTCGTTTTTTGGTTTCGATGTAGTGAAATTCTAAAATAAAAACAAGTATGTTTGTGAGTTGTTGAAACAGTATCATACTGACAGTTTGTAACTTTAAGCCTAGGGAATTTGGACATACAATGACAAAACTTGAAGAATGAAAATGTGCGCTAGCCCAAACTAAATCAAACGGTGAACTATTGAGCATGAAAAACCAAACTATCATACTTTTGCTATTATTTAAAAGAAGGCTTTATATTTAGGAAAGAAATACAAGAATTGCAACAAAATGAAATCTAAATCAGATACATCAACTTATAATGCAGTCCTAGTGAATAGGCTATGGCTTTGGGAGTAACCATAAACAACCGAAACAGTAAATTATCAATTTGCAGAAAAAAAACTAATAAACACACTCATAAATCCCTCACCATTAGTCCATTCAACAGCTTTCGGGAGGTAAACGTGACATGAGCAATTTAATATATCTAACACAGAAAATGGCTCTAATAACATGTTCCACTCATACTTGATCCCTCACCCTTGATTCGGTGACTTTGAATGCTTGTGAAAATGACATGAACAATTTAATATGTCTAACTTGCGAAGAAGTAAACTAATATCAAACTACCCCATAATAACTGATCCTACTATTAGATCTGGTGTGGCTTTCGGAGGAGTAGCTGATGACATAAGAAATTTAATGTATCTAACTTAGGAAAGTAAACTAATATCAAACTACCACACTCATACTTCAATCTCTCCCTATGGAGGTCCGGTGTATTTCCGGAAATCAGCGAAAATGACACGAGTAGCTTAATATCTAACGTCTAACTAGTAAAGCAAATGTTCAAAAGCCCAAAATGAACAAAACGGTGTTGGAATTAAAAACTAAGAAAGAAATCGACGGAAAGACAATATTGATTCCATGTCATTAGTCATTATAAAACTATTGCAAATGCCGTGTCTTTGAAAATTAATATAGCCTGAAATTTGGAAAGCTTCCATCAAAATAAAATAAGCAATTGGAAAGCAACATATGAAAACATAAAAGCCTCTACTTGGATATGTTGAGAAGTATGCTACCAATTTGATGAAGATCCTTCATCATGGACAGTGTGTCCAAACATATCCATCGAAGAACTAAATTTCTCCATTAAAAGAACTCACAAATCTACATCCCATTCCATCTTGAACTTTGTTTTACAAAAAAACTTCTCTACTACTTTTCATTACTTCCTCATCATTTTCTTCCTGATAGGAGAAAGCTTCTCTATTTATAAAATACAGGAGTAATCGACAATAGGAGTCCAAGTCATCCTCCTGGAGATTCTGATCAAAATAGGAAATGATAAGACACATGTCTTTCTGATTTCTTCTTTGAAAATGAGACACATATCCTCTTAGGTTTCAATACGACAAGGAAGCGAGACACATATCCTCTTGATCCCATAATCTTCTCATTAATTTAAATTTTAGCCTTAGAGAGTGTTAGAAATGAAGGTCTTCTAGAAGTCTCCTTTTGACACATAATCACAACTTTCTACATACATGTATAAATCTCTGACTTCTTGTTAATTTTTCTGCGTTTCTAATCATCATAGAATTCACTTAAAATACATGAAATAAATAACTTTTGAAAACAAGGATCTATACTTACATATTTTAATGGTTGTGATGTGTGAGGTTTTAGGTCAGTAGCTGTGAAATAAGAGCTAAGCATGGTTTAGAAAACAATGAAATATGTATGAATATGGAGAACACTTTTGAGACTCAACAATGGTCAAATGATGGAATTTGTATAGTTGATGATGTTGCTATAAGTGGATGATACAGGTCTACATGTGATGGAGATCATGATTGTCACACTAGTTGAGTTGTCAACTAGGTCTTCATCTAGGTCCTCATGCTTGTACATGATCGGGGCACAAAGATTGAGTGTGTGGTAAAATGGTCGAAAAATGAAAGTGCTCGGTGGTTTGAACACAGATGGCCAGGATAGAAGCTCGTCTTCCTGATTCCGCAGAAACGTAGTGAGCAGGTTCGAAAAAATGGTCTCAAGTATGCAAAGTTATTCAAGTTCAAAGTTTTTGTCAATTTTGATTAAAAAGGCTGATGGACTTTGGGGAGAAAATTTTTATTAAAAAAAGAATATTCACAATATTAAGAAGATAATACGCTGGAATAATACACGGAAGTGTGCAGGGGAATATTCATTTCGACCAATGGGGGAGGGCGCCACGTATGGCCAGCAGGAGGCCTGCAGCCGACTGGTAGGGTGAAAAATGGCATTGTAAAACTTTGTTGGGTCGGCCGGTTCGAACTCCCACGGCAGGTCGATTATTAACGGCATTTTGCCAGATTTGGAGCAAACTTTGTTGTTACATTATGTAGGCGGCGCAAGTTATATTTGTTGCGTATTTTGTTTTAGGCGGGGCCCGGAAGAGAGCGAGCTTCCCTAAGAGCTCTTGACCAGGTGCATATAACCTCAGCGGGAACCTTGGCCGTAAACTGCGCGCGTTGGGCGGGTCGCTGGATATATGTTTGTGGTGGGTTTTTATTAATAACGTTGTGTTTTAATACAACGTTTGTATAACACTTCGCCACCACTTGTGGGCTCGGCATTTTATAACCATAAAATTTGTTATCTTTCAATGGCAAGCCTTATTTAAGTGGTTCCGCCCAATTTTGGCGCCTTATCCCTGTTGGGCGGGATTATCATAGTCTCTCCACATTTAGTGGGTTGTTCTTCAAGTCGACGGCGGTTTTCGTTTTACAGTGCTGTCACTTACTGCTGGAAAGCCTTTCATGACAATTTTTTTGATTTTGGGTGTAGAAACGTTACGGAGGCATTTGGAGGGGGTCTGCCCGCGAGCCTTCGAGGCATTCTATCTGCGGGCCCACAGCGCACGATGGTAAGCTCACATTGAAGCTAAGGAAGAATTGCGCATTGGGCTACCTTCCTCCATTGGGCGGTGGATGCAAGTCTATTTCTCTTGTTTTGAACCTTAAGTGCATTTGGCAGTCTATTTTCTCATTAAGAAATTTATCAGGATGTAATCTCATTTCGACTCTTAATCACGGGAGGCCTCAGTAGGAGAGTGACGAGAGGGTGAACGCTTGAAAGCAAACCTCTGTTTGTTCATGTGTGTGTGTGTCCTGTTTTCTTTATTTTTCAGATTTTAGTGATGCAATAAATGCAAAATTTCATGAGCATACTTTTTAAAACAAGTTTATACGAAGCAAAACTTGTTGTTTATCTTAAACCTCTTCACACCAGTGCGAACATATGCTCTTGCTTATTCACATTTAAAACGGATCAATGAACACTTTGAATTTTAGAATTAAAAGACTTTCATTGTTCTTGTTATTTGTGCTTATATATTATTTCCTTGGTCTGCAGCAGAGGCAGGTAGCCTGCGGAACTCATCCTCTCTTTAGAGGTGACATGTCAGGGTGAATGTGCCTACGATTAAATACGTATGGAAATAGTTTGTTCTCACAATATAGAGAAGGTCATGAGTTGTAGCTCATTCAAAATTATGAGTATTTGCACTCATTTTCTTAAATGAAAATGGACCTACTTTTCATAAACAAGTACACATTCCATTTCGAGATCGGATGGTATCAGACAAGGTTTGTAGTGAAGAAACGGGTTACTGATTTGGTGCTTGGCATTTTGACATCATACTTTTTAAGCTTGGTGTACTGTAGCTTGAAAGGTGTCTTAAACGATGTGAAGAAGATTGTTTGCTTTATTATTCTACCTAAACTACTTGTTGTTTGGGATTTACTGAAAACTCTTCTTTTGTTTTCATTTTATGTGGGAGCAACTTGTGAGTTCTCAAAATCGTCCTCCTTCACAAGATTTTTTGATGAGGTTTAGAAGCAAAATTTTCATCATGATGATGAATATGGTGAAAAAAGGAAACAACGGAGATGAAAGAAAGAGCTCTAGACTTCAAGAAGCACGAGGTGAATTCACGAAGAAGAAAGCGATTTAACTACGACCATTTGCGAAATAGGCCAACTTCGTGTTGACATGAAGTGGAAAGATGCCGAGTTACAGAGCCACTCACGGTTTCCAAAGCCTTAGCCGAGTTTGACTTGAAGAAAGAGGTAAACAATTCTAGTTTGTCTTCAAATTCTTATAGAATGTTTATGAACTTGGTTCTTTTGAGAAGGAAACATATGCAAGGCATAGGGTCCAAGTTGGTCTCCAAAATGATGTGAAAGGAAAAGGGTAGGGGAAAACATGCAGGGGGTATAGTTGAGCCAATAATGGTTAAGAGAATAAAGCAGGAGAAATCAGGTCCCAAGTTTATGGACAATCATGGAAAAAGTTCCAAATGACATGAAGGAAGAAGGTGTCACAATGACATATGGTAGGGAGTAGGTAAAAAACTCTAGAGTATTGTTAGGATTATTGTTTCAAGGAGAAGCAACACCTTCTTTTGATTCACCTCCTCAGAAGGTAATGAGAGTGAAAGAAAAAGGTATAAATCGATCTCAATCATACTTTTCTTTGATCATGTAAAGCATGAAAAATTTCCACATGGGAAAAGAATTGCATGTTCTTTGTGTTGTTGTATAGTATTTCAGATGTTGGAAAAGAATGGCAACATACGAGAAGCTTTTAGAGAAAGGAGCAAGAAAGCCAAAGTTCCAATGAACAATGCAAATCATAAATTCGAGAAGATGGACTATGTGTTGCACTTATTGCCATAAGCAAGGACATCTTTATTGAGAAGGTGTTTGGACTTTGAATCAACAATGCTTCCACAAAAAAGTTGAAGAAGTAGGAGAAGAGTATAGCAGAATAGGAAAAAGTTTCCATCATTGATATGTCGAGGATGATACACATGTTGATATCGTGTGCCGATTAAAGGTGTTACCTTTGAAATGGATTAGTGAGAAATGGTTAGAATTCTTATCCAATTAAAGTTACATGTCTTTTGATTGAATGCATTTTCTTTGTTAAGGAATGCAAGTTGCACGATGGAAAAAGTTGAGTATGAGACTCATTCTATCGTAGTAGAAAGTTATTTTCATTTAGGCTTTGAAGAAAGCCATGTACATGGATTGAGGGATCTTATATGATTGTAAGAAAAGTTGAAGGACCATGCACGCCATGAGAATGAGATGCATGAGCACGGGGATCATGATATTTCCTTGTATTTTAAACATATGTGTGATTAACTTGAAGGGTTGATTGCTTTGTTTTTAACCATGCATGTAATGTAATATTAGCTTGGAAAAAGTTAATTTGAAGTCTAATTTATGTGGAGAAATGATGAAGTGTTTCATCTTTGTAAAAACTACTCATTTTGGAGGCGGTTCTTTGGAATGGAGGTGCCTTGGATGGGCATATTGATTGTGATCCACATATTCGAGAAGATATTTAATGCTGCTACAGTGACAAGTTTCATTCTTGGTTCACATTACGATTGTACGAAAGAACTTGGTAGGGATTCGACCAAGTACTTGGCGTTGCGTAAAAAGTCGCCATGGCGACATTTAGCGAGCGGAACATTTTGGGCGACTGGTAATATCTTTTGGTGGTGAGAGGGATGACTGCTGTTCCTCAATTGCTGTAAAGTTCGGTCTGATTCGATAGCTTTTTGGGGACCAAAAAGCCTTTATTCAGGAGGTGTGATCGGGAGCTCGAGGACAGTGTCGTGGAAATAGTCAAAAATGAAAGTGCTCGGAGAACCAGTTTTGAACCTAGGCAGCCCAGGACCGAGGCTAATCTTACGATTCCGTGGCAAGTGAGCAGTTCAAAAATGGTCCCAGTATGCAAAAGTTATTCAAGTTCAAAGAGTTTTGTCGATTTCGATTAAAAAGACACGGGAGGTGGACTTTGCCAGAGAAAAAAATTTATTAAAAAAAGAATATTTACGAAATATTCGGGAATAAAGTGGAATATTCGCAAGATATTTTGAGGGCTGTTATTTTCAATAATGGGGAGGGCGCCACGTGGCTGGCAGGAGGCATCCGTGGCCCCGAGGCCGGAGTGAAAATGGCATTGTAAAACTTTTGTTGGGTCGGCCGGACCAGAACTCCCGAAAGCTTGGGTCGATTATTAACACGAGCGTTTACTTAGTTGGGCAGGGACTTTGTTGTTGTTATAGAGGCGGCGCAAGTTATGTTTGGGCGTGTTTTGTTGCAGGGGGCCCGGAAGGCACGACCCACAGGTATATAACCTCGGCGGGGGCCTTGTGGCGCTTTCGGCGCACGTTGGGCGAGGTTAAACTTTGAATATGTTTATGGTGGGTTTTTATTAATAAACGTTGTGTTTAAATACAACGTTTGTATAACCGCGCCACCACTTCTGAATAAGCATTTATATCCCTTAAATTTAATGCACTCTGAACGGCAGCCTTATTTAGTGGTTCATGGTGCCCCGGCGCATATCTGTTGGTGGGATTGTCTGCCGGTCTCTCCACACCCAGTGGAGTTTGTTTAGGTAGAGCGGCAGTTTAGTTTTTGGTCACTGTACGCTGGGAAAGCCTTTGAAGAACGAAATTTTTTTTTTTTTGATTTGGGTGTAGAAACGTTACGTTTGTTAGGAGGGTACGAGGCCTTAGGGAAGCATTCTATACGCGAATTTTACGGCGCTTTTAGCCAGTGACTCCATCGAACTGAGGGGAAAAATTGTTGCATTGGGCTGCCTTCCTCAGTGGAGGTGAATTTATGGTCTATTTCTATTTGGCTGAATATACATTCTGTTTTAGCAGGTCTATTTTCTCATCGAAGGTTTACTCTGAGATGTAATCTCATTTGAAGCCTTTGTCAAGAAGGTGAGCCTAAGCCAAGGCTTTTGGACGGCGGAAGCCCAAGAGAGGGTGAACCGCTTAAACAAATACTGGCACATTCATGTGTGTGTATTATGGTTGTTTGTTTTCAGATTTTGATAGTTTAAAACGTTAAAATTTCATGGAAACATGCTTTTCCAAAACAAGTTTATACGGAAGCAACATTGTTTTAACCTAAACCTCTTCACACAAATTGCGAACATAGCATAACGCTGTGCATTTTAAAACGAGATCAATGAACACTTTGAATTTAGTCTAACGTTTCATTGTTGGTATGTGTGCTTACTATATTATTTCCTTCAGAAGAAGCGAGGTACGTAGCCAGGGGCTTCAGAGTGACGCCTCACCAGAACTCATCCTCTCTTTAGAGGTAATCCCGATGGTGCCCCTACGGTCCATCTCCCCACGTATGGGGAGACGGATTTATTCCCCCCGAGGTCACTTGGAGTTGTAGCTCAATTTAAAATTATGAGTGTTGCACTCTCATTTTCTTAAATGAAAATGGATACCTTGCTGTAAACATAAGTACATTCCATTTTCGGATCTTACATGGACATGACTTGTTGCAGTGCTGATGGAATTATGTTTGATGATGATGATAGTGAATACCAGGTGTTGCGGAGTCTATCGGAGGTGTTGCATCTGTGTGTGGGGGGGGGGGGGGGAAGTGAGGACTTGGCCTGCACCAACCTTGTGTTGGCCTTCTGAGTCAATTTGGTATGGAAACTCGGGGATACATGTTTGATCCACTTGGAAGGTGTGTTAGAGGCTATGCAGTGGAGAGCTTGTAAATATGTTTGAGAAGAGGATCCAACAAGTGGTAGAGGTTTTGAGCTGATTATTGTTTTTCTTCATCCTTTGTCCCATTCACATGGATCCAAGCCTATGCATGAGTCTAAAAATATTCAGTCGCTGGGAATCAAGCATGTGCATCCACCCAATCGATTTTAGTTAGTGTTGTGCGTGTCATAGAAAGAAAACACAAAAAATAATTTGCATTCCTCGCACAAATCAGAAGAAAATTAGCATGGAAATTCCCAGAGGCTTCTAGAATAAGTTGTAAATGTAGGGAATGCTTTGAAAAGGTCTTCCAATGATGTGAACTCACTTAGTGCACAAGTAGTGGTATTATTGGATTTATTTGGGTCAGGTTCACCTTTTATCGATCTTATCCCTAGCTCTGTTTATCCCTGTGTTTACTATGTTCATCCCCAGGAGTTGTGTGATGGTTGATGTTGATATGTGGAAGAAGGATAGAAAAGAATGATTATTAAACGGTTACAATTGTGGCAGTGTATGTGGTAATACAGTGTTAATAGTTTATAGTGAAGGGCATATATGAATCATTTTCAAATAGATGATGGTGTGTTTTTTATAGCATGTATTCAATTTTTTATCATTGTGGGTCTTCTCAAAATATGCATAATCGGTACTCGTTGGATGTAGAATTTAATTCTGCATCCAACGAGTGTCTACACTTGAAATTTGAGTAAACTTATACGGAGATATGTCAAAAATACAATTAAATATATATATATATATATATATATAATTTTAATTCTTTTCCCTCCAAAATATTTACATGCACCTCGTTTTAAATTTAAAGGATTTTGATTGGTTTACATATTATGACATGGAAATTACATGAAAATTTCATGGGCACTTTTAGGAATAAATTTCCTCTAATGAGGTTTCAAAGGAATCAAATGTTGGAAATGGTATGGGGAGTGGGGGGCGGGGGGGGGGGGGTGTAGATAGGTATTCATTTCAATTGCGACATTAGTTAATCTTTAATTATTATCGGTGTTTGTACAATGATAGCGACGAAACAAGAGAAACACAAATGCACATATTTTTAAGGTGGAAACTCACTATGAGGACAAAACCACCTAAAAATACTTTTCTAATAATTCTTTAATATTCATCTCTCAATTGAAAATAAATCTCGACTTCCCAAAGAATCTAGAAAAGCACATTCTTCTCTAGCTCCCTATATGGACGCTCAACTTCCAAAGAGATTCTTGAGTAAAGATAGCTGAATGGATGCCCCAACTTTTGATGAGGAGGCTACAGCTCACCCCACTTTCCCACCCTACCACCCTGCTAGAAGAATAAAGAATAATGTAGGCTCATGCCGGAAAATGGTCCACTTTTTACAATGATATAAAATGATGTAGAAAGAAAGATACACTGAAACGAACCCCAACTTTGACACAACCACCTAATGATGATCCTAGACCTCCCAACAATACCTCTTCAACACTTGGTAGATAGATATGTTCAATTTTGTTTTAATAATGTGTTCTGATGACTTAGTACAATGATACCTTTACAGTTGTATGTGATGCCCACTTGAGAAACTTCATGTAATGAACTTATTGCTGTTTATGCACTTTGGTTTCTGCTCTTGTCCATGCTACCCTCTTGTTGCACCTTGCTTTGCTTTCCACCAGTACAAAGTGGGTCCTTTGCAAGCCCTTGACAACACATGGTCTGTCTTTTTCTTGCCTTCTATAAGGAGCTCGATATTGAATCAATGTATCTTTGTTATTTCAGATCCTCAATATATTATTTTTAGTGTTATCGGTAGTCCTCTTGAGCCTTCTTTCCAATGCCACGGGTGTGACCAGTTTGAGTTACGCAAGAAAGAGTTGTGCCTAATCTCTCACAATGCCTAATTATGGAATATTTCGATGAGGGCACTTGTCACAATTCATTTCTTACATATCACTTTGTTTCTTCATTTGGCTCTGAAATTGATGAAACTACAATTAAAAATTGGCTACCTATCTTATACAGAATTTTATGGAATTCCAATACGATGCTAGGAGAAGTTGGTAATTTTACTACAAGGTCAATTTTTTGAGATGAATTTCAAGAAACTGCAAACCATGACTTCCCTGAATCATATCTCCACATGTTGCACACCCTTGATCTGAAATTTTTACCAGCAACTTCCTCAGGTTCGGCTTCACTCATAAAAATTTCAGCTTTTTAACTTACGTGAAAAAAAAAGGATTAGACGCAAATTCCCACAATGATATTGTCTGTTGGATGGCTTGATCTATGCCTGGGGGGAAATAGAAGATCTGAATTTATGTGAATGTCGCCCAGTTGAGAGGGAGCTTCAATAAGTGAATGTGGGAGGGATACCTGGGAGCTTACAAGAAAATATTAATTATGACTTTCAATGACCCATGCCCCAACCCCATGGGGTTGTAGCCTAAGCGGGATTTTAAACTTCAAGCATAAATATCTCTCAAACCGTGAAGAATTACCTGGCGTGCCATATATCAATGGAAACATCTCGAAAAGTAAACCATGAAGGACCCATCGACCCGAATATATTAATTTGGTGGGTCAAAATTCCACTTACGTATTGGGTTATCTACGAGTGCGCAGGTTGACATCAATGATAACCCAGGTGATGGGCCCCTTTGGTGACATTTAACAACAAAAGTACTCCCCTGCCCGATCATGACACACGCCTCTGACATTCTCTCTCCTTTGACACATCAATGGAAAGGGCAGAGAATCCTTGTGAAACACAACCGTCACTGTGTGGTTTGTGCCCTTCCTCCTTTGACACAATAATCTTGGAACTGTACACACTTCCACTCCCCACGGCCACACAACCGTCTGTGACATAATCTGTTGGGCTTGGGACATCCCAGGGTGCAGCGAAAAGATATTCAAATATGAGATGGATTTTAGAAGAGAATATCCTGTGATTTGTTTTTTATTTTAAACATACTCAGACAATCAATGACTATTTCAACAAGCTTATTCTATAACAAAATAAATGTTGAGCTGAGGTATGTTTGTTTTTGAATGTATGAGTTAAAATCTTGATAGCCTTTGGTGTTGTCACGAAATGAACAGGCTCAATAGTTATTTGAAGATCTTGTAAACTTTGTTTCATCTTGGTTTAAAATTACAACACTTTTGGATATTTATTCACAATGTATTCACTTTCCTGGATAACGATTGAAGTTTACTTGCACTCCAATAACCATGATACGGAACCACTGAATATTATGTAACCACTAGTACTCTTATAAGATAAATCAGCATCACAATCCAAACCATACAGCAAAGGCTTGAATAAGCCAAGTTAATTTCCTTGGACCACCAGTATATTCTTGGCCTTCAGATATGAAGAAATTCTTGGAAAATGATATGAGTTCTTTTGGCATTTGTGAGATAGAAACACTGCCATCATTTTCCCACTGTATAAAGGCAGAAATCATTACATATATCATCACTACCAATCCGTCATATAACTACGATCCACATCCTTAGATAGATAGGTATATACTCAATTTGCAACTTGTTACCATGTGGATGAGGCAGTTTGCAGTCTTAATTTTAGATTTCATAGTATTTCTGTTGATGTGCACTTGGCTTGACATATAAATATTTCCTTTCTCATTCTTGTTGAGATATTTGAAGCCACAAATGCATGTCAGCTCTCACAGTAAGGCATGAACTCCATGCACTCTTTGTAGAAAATTTCTTACTGATGGAGGTGATCATAATTGCTACCAAATATTATATCATCACATATACCTCAACGATTGTTAAATTATCTTTATCTATTTATTACATAAATATTGCTATCAACAATACCTTTCTTGAACCCTTGTTATTTTCTGGTATCAAATAAGTTGAACTTACTTTATCTAGGAGCACAACGAGACCATATAGAGCCTTATTTAACTGGAACATAGTCTTCTAACGATAGTAGAAAACCTTCAGGATTGTTCGATGTAAACTTCTTCTTCTAATTCTCCATTCGAAATGTTGACTTAACATCCATTTGGTAGACTTTTTTATTTTTCTTGAACATGCATAGGTGAGAAACATTTGGATGACATTCAAATTAAGCCCTTCTAGTGCAAATGTTTCGTTGAAATCAATTCACTTCCATATTGCATAGCCTTTCCTGACATAATCTTGCTTTGTTTCTTGTCTTTGCCAGCATCTTCATTCAATTTTGTTCTGAGAACATGACTGCATTCAATGACATTTTTATCTTTTATTAGGTAAATGTTGATGGTATTCTTCTCATTTGATCCAATTCTTCATTCATAGCTACTACCCAATATTTCATTACTTTGATGATTCCTCAGCTATGACTCAAGGTTGCTAGAAAAGCAACGTGACTTCTGTGTTGACAAACAGCATCGACCTTCATTTATGTCACCGATTTGATGGTGATGGTTCTTTTGAATCCACTCTTTTTGTTCTCCTTGGAGGAGCTTCTTGTTATTTCGTATGGTATATCTTGATGATCATTGTTTACTTCTTCCTGGAATTGTTGTGCTTCTTGTTCTGTGTTTATACGTATGTCTTTTTCTGTCTCTGTCTCAGTTTCTAGGAATTCTAGTCCTCATCATTATAATGAACACTATAACTCTTCGTCAAATGTAATATTTATGCTCTCTGCTCATTTTTGTCTTAGATTACGCATTTATAGGCATTTCTTTTGCATGAAGTAACCAAAAAAGATGCCTTCATCAACTTCGTGATTCAAACTTACCCAAATTTTGATCTTCCATTTTGATATAACATTTGTCCAGTTAAAATATTTTACATAGGCCTTTCCTTTCCATAATTCATCATAGGAGTCTTTGTTCTTCGGTGTTACACAGAAGACTTTGGTTGATATTATAGTGACTATAGTATCAATTGCTTGAACCCAAATTTTCATCCAATTTTAGGTCATGTGATATTCTACCTTGTTCCTTTCAGTTCTATTCTTTCTTTCAAAACTCCATTTTGTTTAGAGTGTTCGTGTTGTTGAAAATTACCTTTTTGTTCCACTTTTGTCACAGTATTATTTGAAATAATTTGATGAATTCTCCACCGTATACGTCTTAAACCTTTATTTTTAAAATGGACTTTATTTTCAATAACTCCTTGTGAAATCTTAAGCACTCATTCTTCATATTTTCTTTGAAGGTTGTGGTATCATCTTGATATAATCTTGTACTCTATTGTATGAAATATAGTTCTATATCTAAGCCTTTTTGTTCTCCATAAGGACCACATAGATCAGTGTATGTATCAATTCAATGGATGTGATGATGTTCTTTTTGTTTTAAATTGGACTTTTGTCTGCTTGCCATCATGAGCATACTCACATAGTGTGTTGGAAGGTTTAGGGCTGACATTTTGCAATAGCTTGCTTTCCTCTGTTCAGATTGTCGAGGTTTATGTGACCCATTCATTTGTGCCATAACCAATTTTCATCTTCTTGTTATGGACATGCTTTAGTTGCTAATATTAACATATATGTCGTTTGGAGCTAGGCTTGCAGCCACAATTTTTACCATACTGCCTTTCTACTGATTCACATTTGCAAGCAGTTGAATAGCATTGTGTGTCACTTGATCACACATTTTATTGTTTTCTTGGCTTGATTATGATTGTGTTTTAATAATAGAACATTCTTGGCAATAACATCTTTGCTTCGAGAGTGACGGTGCACGATCCTATAACATTTAAAGATCCATCATTTCCAAAAGGTGTGGTTTTCATGCTTCTCTTTCAGAGATACAAATTTCTTTCTATCTCCAATCATATGCGTTGAGCAAGCTACTGTAACATGCCACACATATTTTGTTTTTAGGCCTTGAGAGCGAAACTTGTTCATGGTCTGCCTTCTTTATTATTGTTGATTTCATTACGCTTGGCTTCGAAAGATTCTGGAGGATTTTCAAATCTGCCAGGTCTCACATTGTGTCCAGAGATTAAATGACATTTGTAACATTATATTATTTCTTAAATGTTCAAATCTATTGATATTTTGGTACAGTACGGAGGTTCATATTTGAAGAATCTCTTGGAATGTTATTGGTTCTAGGGTACGTGTGACATTCTCTGGATTATGACCAAATTTTCTGAATATGTGTATGAAAAATATGTTGTTACAAGGATGAAAATGTTATCGAGGAATCGTCTAACTGAGATGTGTGCGAATCTTGTCCGATGAAGTCTTCTGTGCTTGTATTAGGATCTCATAGGTTCATTGTATTTTATTGGCAAAGGTCTTCTTCTTCTTCTTTGTAACAAGGCCGATTGTATGCCGTTTGTAAGATCGTTGATTGTTGATCGGTTCTTCAGGTCCCTTGGTGATGCTTTCAATTTTGAATAGGTTTTTCCTTCTTCATGCTTCCTTGTAGGCGAAGTTCATAGAAACTTCTAATGCTTCCTTTCTTGGTTGCTTTCTTATTTCTTTTGAAGTGACTCTGTGTGTTTCTTCAACCTTCAATTTTGAGACCTTGAACTTGTTCTTCCGGGTGTGGAATGGATCTTCTCATTGAGCTCTTTTATAAACTTGATTTCCTCCTCATAAAGTGTTCTGTGGTCGGCCTTCTTCCTTTGTTTGGTCTTCTTGTTTGTGTGCTTGGCCACCTCCCATTGTCTTTTCTAGTAGTTTCTTCTTTGTTTGTCCTTCCTTGTTGGATGATGAGCATATCTTCTTTAGAAAAGTTCCTTTTGGATCCTTTCTTTTTGCCTTGCTTTGTTGAATTTCTTAAATCCTTTCTTTATTTTTTGAGTTGCCATCACTTTTTTTCGGACATTTTGCCTCTCAAAATTCATGAACCTCACCAACGAAACATATCAATGGAAGTTACCTTGGTACCCTCCAGGTTTTGAGTTTTCTCGTGACTTAGCCTGTTCTTCATGAAAGACCAACTATGTCTCCATTTTATTCACTTGCGGTGCATGTCATTCAATTGAAGGTTGTTTGTCCTTATTTTTTTCTTAGATGCGGCAACCTTAGGTTTCTAGATTTAGTACCCTTTTCTTCATCCAAGTCTCATTTCATATGCTATGAGAACTCCATGTATGGTACTTCCTTCTTGGGTTGTGATTTGCCATTGTGTATTATGGTGATACATTTTGGGTTCCAATCTCACCAGCAATGTTAAAGATCTTTCGTATAATAGTCTTCTTGTCGGCGGCTCTCCCAATCCTTCCAGAGTATTGGTTATTTCATCAATGTATTAGAAGTATGTAGCAATGTTGCAATCTTCTTTCATTCTGAGTTGCTCAAATTTTGCTCTATAGATTTAAAGCTTTGCTTCTTTAACATTTGAGTCACCTGCATATATATTCTCAAGCTTGTCCCATACATTTTTGGCAGTTTTACAACCCAACACCTTATGATAACCAGATTCAATAAGTCCACTGATAATAATATTCTTTGCTTTTGCATCATTTACCAAATTATTCTTACCTTGTTCATCCGTGGTTGATGTAAATCCATTTTGAAAAGTGTCCCATACTTCATAACCTTGCGCCAAGGGATAGACCTCCATTCTTCCTTTCCAAAGTGCATAATTATTTTCATTGAATAGAGGTACACCATTCTTGGTATGCTCCATGACCTCCTTCCAGCTGTTAAACTGCTATTGAATGGGCAGCCTCGATTCAATTGTTGGAAATACGAGAGGGGGAATGAATCAAGGTATTCCTTTCAATTAGAGCATTAGTTAATCTTCTTAATTATTATTAGTGACACAGCCTGCAATGATAGCGACAAACAAGAGAACCTAAATGCCTATTGCAGTGGAAACCCACTCTGGGACAAAAACCACCTAATGCTTTTCTAATAATTCTTTAATATTCAACTCCAATTGAAAATAAAGCTCCAACTTCCTAGAATCTAGAAAAGCATTCTTCTCTAGCTCCCATTGGATGGATGCTCCAATGCCCGAGATTCTTCAGTAGTCAACTGAATAGATGCCCCAACACCCAATGAGCTACAACACACCCTAGGACCACCCTATAGAAGAATAAAAGAAGAATGGATTCCCGTACCAAGGAAAATGGTCCACTTTTACAATGATATAGAATGATGTAGAAGAAGAAGATATAATAGACTAGAACCCCAACTTTCACACAACCACCTAATGATGATCCTAGACGTCCCAACACTGCCTCTTCAACACTTGGCAGATAGATACTAGTACAATTTTTACAATAATGTATTTACAATGATACCTTTACAATGATTGTATGTAGTGTTGCCCACTTGAAGACTTCATATGATGAACTTCTTGCTGCTGTTATGCACTTTGGTTGCTGCTCTTGTCATGTTACCCTCTGCTGCACCTTGCTTTGCTTTGCTGCCGTAGAAATTCTGGTCCTTTGCAACCCTTGACAACACATGATCTAGCTTTTTCTTGCCTTCTAGGAGCTTGATATTGAATCTGGTGTATCTTTGTTATTTCAGATCCTCAATATCTTATTTTTGGTCCTGTAGTAGTCCTCTGAGTCTTCTTTCCAATGCCACAGCTCTGCCCAATTTGGATTCTTCAAGAAAGAGTTATGCCCAATCTCTCACAATGCCCTAATTATGGACTATTTCAGTAGAGTGCACTTGTACGGCATGCCACGTGTCATTGTTTCTTCATTTGGCTCTGAAATGGATAGAGCGAAAATTATAGACTGTGCACTATCTTCCACATTTTACAGAATTCCAATCCGATACTCAGAGAGAGAGTTATGATGATTTTACCAAGGTCACTTCTTTGAGATGAATTTTAGGAGCTTGCAAAAACCCTGACTTCCACAGATCATATCTCCAAAATATTGCGTACCTTGATCTGAAATTTTTACTGCAGCTTCCTTAGGATTTTGGCTTCACCTCATAAAAATTTCAGCTTCTGAACCTTCGTAGAAAAAACTTTATATCAAACATTCCACGATGACCTATTTCAGATGGTTGAATCCCTTGCATAAGGAGGAAATGAAGATCACAATTTATATGAATGCTTAAGTTGAGATGGGCTTAAACAAGTGAAAGTGGGAGGGATTTTAGGAGCTTAAAAAATATTAATTATGAATTTTCGATTACCCATGCCCTAACCCCATGGGGTTTTAGCCCACTAACTGGGGTTACAAACTTCAAACATAAATATCTCTCAAACCGTGAAGAATTACATGGCATGCCATATATCAATGGAAACATCTCGACAAGTAGAACCCATAAAACGCATTATTGACCCAGAATATATTAATTTGGTAGGTCAAAATTCCCATGCAATATTGGGTTAGCCCCTGGTGCTGCTTGGGTTGACATCAATGACAACCGTTGATCAACATCAAAGTCCTTTTGATCCTTTTTTAAATAATGTAGAATGTTACAATTGCCACAAAATAGGGCATGTTGCAGCTAACTGCAGAACAAGAACATATAGATCTAATCAACGGAGCTTGTAGCAGTATTAGGAGCCAAGGAGATTGGCCAACATGTATAATTATGATTTTTATGGTTATTGTTACCCATGTCACCTGTTTGGCCATAAGGCAATATATTGCAGGTCTAACCAATGGAGAAGAAGAAAATTTCACGCAAGGTTTAGATCTGGCATGAGAAGTAGGAGATTTCATCCTCTTGGCCATGTGGAGTGTTGTACATGCCATAACTTTGGCTATATGGCAAGAGATTTTTTGTTTCCCCATTACTAAAGGAAAACCCCTCAAAAGCAGCAAAAGAAAAGAGGTCATGCCATAAAATGAGTGAAGGAATAAATTTTTTATGCAGAATTGTGATCTACGGATAAACCAATTCCCTAAGTGTGGTGTTTGTCACTTAGAACAAAAGAGGAAACAAAAAATATCACTTTATCTAAAACAAGCATATATACAGAATGGAAAGGAGCCTACTTGTGATTCTTTCACTTCTCCTTCTCCTTCTATCATTGTTTCTATCGCTCCCAATCCGACCCAAGTCTCTAGATTGATTCCTGCAAACACAAACAGAGAACAACAAGAGACATGTGATATAAATATATCTACTTATCTTACTCAAATCAAATCGATTAGATATGAAATACATACATCATTCACGAATACATTACACAAGAAATAGAGACATATGTATGGGAAAATGAACAACAATCTTTATTAAAGACTAGAAGGGGAAGATTAAAACTAATGGATCGATTTGTTTTCAACCTTCTCCAACTTCATTCCAACCTCATCAAATCCAGCATTATCCCAGCAGCATATCAGTACTTTCACTCTCTTATTAAATGAGAATCCAACAGCATAACTTTACCAAATTTCTTACTTTCTTAGCACAAGGATGAGTGCTCAATTTATAGGGAAATGGATCGTAGTTTCTCAATGAATGACTTTCTAATAATAGGCAAGACATGTTTCCAAGTTCAGAGGTCTTAGATGGATTCTTGGATTCAAATCTTGACACATATGGACTCTTCTAGAAGGCATTGGCCATGTGGAGATTCCCGAAACAAGGAGAATTCTGCTTCCAGGTGACCAACGCACACTTGAGTGTCGGGAAGTGCACTGCACTGCACCCTTGCATGGAGGATTTGGCACTGAAACGCAATTAGTACCTTGTAGGTGAGCATTAGTGAGTCAATAGGTGATATAACATATACTTCAAACCTTGGAAATATCACAATAGAAGCCATGAATGAAATTTTCTGCTCTTAGGGCATGTAGCAACCGAAATATAAGGGGATGATAGAACCTATTTCATTGGTCTTAGGGATGATGTCCAGTTTGACCAAGTCTTTGGGGATGATGCCCAAATTGACCTATAGCAGCTGCCCCCTAAAGCATGAAGTCGAAATAATAAGAGTATTTGGATGAGACGCTTTACGATGTGATGAGCAGGAACTAAAGTGGATGGTGACCTGCATCAATCTTACAATACATTACATCATGATATTTTCATCTTGATCATGAATTTCTAAGGGAGGCATTCCCATGCTCAGCACATAAACTATCTAATAACATGTACATCATTCAGAAAGTCGTGTACATTGGAATTTTTCCAAATACAGACATGCCTACAAATATAGGCCCATGTTCGGATGATGATCTGTATGTAAATTCATCGTATAGATGATGTGTACAAAAATCTTGAAATCGCATCCCAGATGGATGAAACTAGATACAGGGTCTTCTTATCTCATTCAATCGATCATTCAGGTACAATTATAACCATGCAAATATTTGATTTCTAGTTGAACATGGGAAGACGTCGTTTGATTACCAGCCAATGATGTGAGTTGTTAATAGTCACGAGAGAACCACCATCAATGTTAATGGATCTCAAGGTACTGTAGTATGATTTTCAAGGTGTAAATAGATGATTTAATGTCGAATGCCAAACAAAATATTTCGATCAAAGATCCGGAAGCGAGAAACTTGTCGATGTTGTAACAAGCCTCAGGGTACTGGAAGATGTTTCTAAGTAAACTTCCTAGATGATGAGTTGATGTCGACAGGAAGCCACTTTATCATGAAACGAGAGTTACTAATTTCATAGAAAAAATGTGACTTGATATAGCAATGTTTAGGGATGACTGTCATGAAAATGAAGGTTTATGAGTATTGTAGAAGGATGAGGATTCATTGGATGAATTCTCTTGAACATATTGGCGACACTGAGATGAGTTGGCAGCATTGACCCAAAACCGAAGTGAAGGTATGATGAACCATAGGTATGAATGAACCGTCAAGAAGATTACCCAACCCAAAAAGTCACAATGATGGAGTGAGAGTGTAATGTTCAAGAGTGACATGCTACCATATAGTGTTATGTTTGCTTTTTCCCAAATTTTCCCTAGTCATTTGTCGGTCGGTACCTCTTTATTTTTTAACAAGGTTTAGGAGGGTAACATATTCTTGATATATAATTAAACCCTTCAAGAAAATGCATCGCTATTTAATAATTTAATGAGTCTAGAGATAAATTAAACTCGATTCTTACCTTGATCGACAAGCCCATCGCTATTTTATGTTTTAGCGAGCCTAATGACAATGACAGCCCGATCCTTTTTCATGTTTAGAGAGTTTGAAAACGAGGAAAAAAGAAAACTCCATGAGTCATTTTTGTAAATCTATTGCTCAGGTCTGAAAAATTGTAAAATGATACCTAAGAGACCTCTTAGCCATGTTCGACTAAGATTTTCCTTTTTTCGTAAATAATTTATCTCAGTCTGGAAAAGGGTTAAACTTATACTGAGTAGATGTCGTTTCATTTACTTTTACGAGCTCACAAAGACAAGTGATTGGAAATATTTTCATATTATCGGTGTCTTAAAAGAGCTAAAATAAGACTCCAGGGGTTCCATTTTCATTGTTATTGAAGATAGAAAAAGAGATTAAAGTGCACTTCAAGTCCTTTTCCATTTTTATCAAAGCTCGAAAAATAAGCATAAAAGTATGCTTTGTGGTCAAATCATTCTTGAATAAGCATGCATGACTAATATATTGTTTCATCTGTAAAACTTGTTCAAAACACCATCAAATGGATTAAAAATACCTCTTTCATAGAAAAAATGAATAAAAACCATAGTCATAACATTAAATATGATTTGAAATAATCAAATTGACTAATTAAAAGAGATTTTACCATTCATTTTTGCCATTTGAAAGTTACCATTTCAAATTCAGAGCTCTGAAGTAGTTCTTGCCCCCGAACTTCAGCAGTTGATTGCCATAGAATCTTTGGAAGATTTTCCTCATCGTTCGATCCTGGTTGGAGCTATAAGCCTTCTCTTTCTTTTAGTATCATTTTCATTTCATTTCATGGTAAATTTTTAGGGTTTTTAGCCCCTTAGGGTAAATCTACTACGCTTAGAGGGAAACGCGCCCTTGAATGTCGAAAGGTGCATTGAAATGCACTAAAATTGAAGGCTAGATGCACTGCAACGCTCTATCCCTTGACCTGGGATGCATTGTGCACAATTTCAATTCTTCTTTTTAGCTATGTGCCCAAAATCTCCCAATTTTTTTGCATGAAATGGAACCTAATGAGTCTTATGATTTTGTTTCAGGTATTCATCGGATTAGAATGAGATTACATGGAGGGAAAGAGAACATGAAGAATAGAACATGATTGCCCTAAATGATTCGGGTACGGTAAGAGCCCTCAGAGACTATGGGATGCTAAACTACTCCAGATTGTCAGGTATGAGGCAACAAATGGAAATATTGGAGTTCCTTGTATGTTCATGGGATCCGTTGATATAGGATTTTCACATTGGGGACAAAGTGGTCCCAATATTAGTGGAGGATATTTATTTTCTCACAGGATTATCGAGGCGAGGTTCGCCTATTTCTCTTTGAAGGTTCGCTCTTGGAGGAGAGACAGTGAGAGATTACATACTACAACACTGCCATCTAGGGACTAAACCTAGTAAGGATGGGAAAATAAACATCCACGATGTACGTGACTTGCCTTTGAGGACCATATTATTCACTATCACAAAGCTTTTCAGTTCCACTACACTACATGTGGAAAATAGATCATACATGCAGTATGCACTATAGTGCTTGGAGCCAATAGTATTTAACTGGGCTAAAGTTCTCCTCTTTCAGATGAAGGAACAAATGACCAAGGAAAAGGGAGGAAGGAATAATAATTTCAACTATGGCTTTATCCTGATTTCTTTCACCTTAGAGAGGATTCCATTGATGTAGCCCCAGCTTGTTACACTGGGTATATCTAGCCCTAGAGATCCATGGATGCAGAGATGGGTAGAGTTGATGGCTAGACATGCTGCTCAATTGACCATCATGTTCTCTAATGCATTATTTGCTTAGTTTAGATGACAGATGATTTCCATCGATGATTATGCATATGCATGTGTAGACTTCTGAGGAGATCTAGACTTAATTCTACTGGATGACACTCAATGGGGTGTAATTGGTAAGAATTTTTTGACCATGTTTTTTGATTTTTCTAAGGTTTATACATATTTTTATATTTTTATGTTTCCCAAGACTAAAATAAAGTTTTGATGTATGCAAATGTAGGTCGAGTTTGATAAGTGGGTTAGCCAGAGCAAAGAGTAGAGGAGCCAGTAGAGAGTCTCGTCAGGAGAGATATCCTTCAGGATTTAGATATAACCGAGACTCTCGTTGAGCTACAACAGCACATAGAGGGATTGACTCTCGAGATTCTAGATTTTTGGATCGAATATTTACCCATGAGACTATAGCGCCATACTATTGGTGTTCCTGACCATTAGATGAAGTTTTGCGTAGGATAGCTAGATCAATAGCTTGTTATCATGAACATCACTAGTTTACTTTGACATTTTGCATATATTTTGAGGTTAGATGACCAATGTGTGTTGGGCACAAATTTTGTAAAAACCTATAACTATCTATCTATTTTTTTCAATGTTTTCCTATGTTTATTGCGCAATCCTATTCAATTATGTGATGTGAATTGAAAATATGTCTTTACATGTGTTGCAAATGTATGTTTATAACATAATTCGCTAAGGAATCAGTTAATGTGTTCAAGTTTCTGGAAATATGTCGATATTGAATGAAATCAAAATGTCTTTCCAAAAGTTGAATTCTTAGGAACATACGATGCAGTATTGGATTTCTGACAATATAAACACTAGTAAGTTGCAGTACAACAAGTTGTAGGTCTAACCTAATGATGATGTGGTTAATACCAAATGAAATGGTATCAAAGAGAATTTTGATCAACATGCTATAATCAATGATATTTTTTTGTAGATCGACCGATACTAATCCCTTGAAAACTCACTAACTCATCGTTCGGAGCAAAAATGGCCCACGCTGCAGAGGATAGATTTTGCGTACTACAACTAGCACAATTAGCATACCTAATGAATGGTTCCAAAGATTCATACGTTTGCGATGAAATGTAAAGTGGATTACTAACTTCAAGAAAAAAATTGAAAAGAAAACTAAGACAGTAAATGAAAATGAAAATCATATATATAATATGATACAGCAGTTCACTACGCTCATGTTTAAGCATAGTAACTTTTCATATAGAACCCATTTCGAGGTTACGCCAATGGAATTCCATCATAACCCACCAACTTGTAGGCACCCTTAGCAAGAACTCTTTTGACAGTATAGGGGCCATGCCATAAATTAAGACCAGGTCACCCTCTGAGAAGATGCGAGGATAGACATGTTTGTTGTATTGTGCCTTTGTACGTCTCTTATGCGCTTCGTTTGCCAATGCATCTTCACGACGTGTTTCATCAAGGTGGATGAGGTTAAAAAGACGTGATTCTTCAGTAGAGGTGTCAAGTAACAAGTCAACGACAAGTTTTAACGATGTTATTTAACGACGTTATTTCACATTGGATAGGTAAGATAGCTTCTAGACCATACACCAATTCTAAGGGGTAAATCCAATTGCGTTTCTCACTGATCTTTGGTATGCCCACAAAGCTGAGTATAGGATCAAATGGAAATTTTTTTTATGATCTCCTATTATTCGTTGAAGAATTTGTTTAAAAATTTTGTTAATAGCCTCAACTTTTCCATTGGATTATAAATAATAGGGAGTGGAACTATCATGCGACAGTCCTAATTTGGCAGTCAACTCATTCATCATGTGATTGCGAAAATGCTTACCATGATCTGTGACTGTAGCTTGCAAAACACCAAACCGTGACATGACATGATTGAAAAAGAATAATGCAGTTGTTTTGCCTGTGTTGTTGAATGTAGGCATTGCTTTGGCCCACTTGGTAAAGTAGCCTACTATGACAATAATATAACCATTCCCCCCAGAAAAATGAGGGTTTCAGGTGATGAATTCAATGCCCCATTTTGAAAATGGTCCCACAGCGATAACAGGATGCATCGGCGTTGGCGGTTTGCGTAATTTACAATAAAAAATCTGGCACGCATGCCAAATTCTGACCACGAGGATGCATTCACAAAATATGGTAGGACAAAAGTAACCGGTGCAGAGTATCTTCTGTGCGATAGCATATCCAGAAAAGTGTCCACCACAAGCCCCAGCATGATAATCATTTAAAATATTCTCGACCTCATCATGAGTGAGGCACCTCTTTAAAATCATATCGACACCACGATGATAAAGTGTATCACCGACGATCAAATAATATTTGGCTTGGTATAAAATACATCATTGTTCAAAGAGAGAGGTAATGGGTTGAAAAGTCTGGGTTTGGAGATAAATGATAAAATCCCCATACCAAGGATAAGATTATCCGATCGAAAATAGAGACTCATCAGGAATTGATGGTTTTGATGTAGTAGCAGTACTATAAGAGGGAAGGTCGCAGAGAAGCTCAGCCAAAACTAAAGACTTCTTTGAATTGGATTTGATCAATTCCAAATCAAATTCCTGAAAAATAACAAACCATTTTGAATATTTTCCACCCAACAATTAGCGTGACAGAATGTAAGTCATTGGGTTGCAATCTGAAATGACAATGGTCTTCCGAAACAAGATATAATGAAGAAATATTTAGATAGCTTGAACAGCCGCCAAGGCAATATTTTCGACGTATGAATACTTCACTTCTGTATCATTGGGATTACGAATCAAATAATATATCAGATGTTCTATCCCATGTTATTCTTGGACCAATACCGTAGCGATGGTCGTATCAGCTGCGATGATATATAATAAATAATCACTCTCATAATTGGGGGGATACATTAATGACGCTTGGACAAGTGTATATTTGATAGCATCAAAAGAAGCTTGCAAAACATTATCCCAATGGAAGGGAATCCCATTTTTCAAGAGACGAGTAAATCCTTTAGCCATTTCAACGTACTTGGGTATGAACCTCCTTAGAAAGTTAGCCTTTCCTTGAAGTTTCTGTAACTGAAGCAAATTTGATGGCACAGGAAAATCAAGAATAGCTTGGACCTTTAGTGGGTCAATTTGAATTCTGTCTTTTGAGACGACGAGCCCAAGAAAATGACCAGAACCAACACAAAACACACATTTATGTGGATTGAGGTGTATTTTGTAGTGTCGGCAGTGTAGAAAGATAGCTCTCAAATGCATTGGTTGATCAGTTTGGTTTCGTGAATGCGCAGGTAAATCATCTAGATAAGGTTAAACAATGTGCTTTATGTCATTGAAAGCATAATCCATTTCTCTATGAAATGTTACCCCAACGTTCTTTAAACCAAATGGGAGTTTCCAATAAGAGAATGTGCCCCAAGGACATATGAATGTTGTCTTATATTGGTCCTCTAGGCATATATTGATTTGATTGTAGCGAAAAAATCTATCCATAAATGTAAAGATTTCACATCCAACACAATCGTCAATAATCTGGTCGATAAAGGGAGTAGGATAGTTGTCTTTTGGACAAGCAAGATTGACATCTCGATAATCAATGCACACTCTGATTCTCCCTTGTTTCTTCATAACAGGAACAATTTTGGAGACCAATCAGTTAGCGGAACAGTGTAAATGAAACTGGCATGCAAATTTTTTTCAACTTCTTCTCTAATGGCAGTAGCCTTCATCGGATGAATAGGATGAAGGCATTGAGTATCGTTCTAACGTCGGGGTAAATTTTAATGGTGTGTTCAACGATACTAGTATCTATGCCTGGAATTTCCTCGTAAGACCAAGAAATATATCATATAATTCACGAAAGAGAAAGCAATAAGTTTCGAGTTCTATTGGAGAAAAAGACACACTGACATGAATGTTTTCTACAACGTTGGGTTTGGTCGAAATATTGATAGAAATGGTTTCATAAATATTTGACAAATTTTGCTCAGATTTGATTGCCTTAATAGGAAAAGGATTCAAAAAGAATTTTATGATCAATGGGTGATATAGTTCAATAAGATTATCCTCTTCGTGATCCTGAAGATGCTAGTGATGAAGATGATCTTTCCATGGTTCTCCTTCTAGCATCATGGATTCCACAATTCTCTCATCAGTCAAGAAAGTGGATGAAAAAGGATCAGATTGAGAACCAAAATCTATTGAATGATCGACCCAAATGACCGACGACGATGATTTCAGATTTGCTACCCAAGCTATGTAGATTGATTTCTATGCCAGCTCAATTGGGTTTGGCAGCATAAATTCATCTAACATAACAACTTTAGAATCACTTGTAATCTTCCTTAAGCCATATGGAGTGGAAGATATTAGGTAGCATGTGTCTATGCTTGCAATTTCTATCAATGTCATAGGCAACGGTAATGCAAAGGTTACCATTAGGAAAGAATCGTTCAAGAGTCCTACACCAATTTTCTGAAGTGCTAGATGGTGTGCGCAAACTAACAGAACACTTCCAGTTACGTGGGAACTGGAGGCAAAGAAGGAGAGTTGATTGATGATTGTGATAACACCTTTATGTGGAAAGGTGATCATTCTAAAATATGTAGAGACAATCATAGTCATAACATATACCCATGGCCTCCCGAGTAAAATTTTGTGGTAAAGGGGTTTTTCAACGACCTCAACTTCAACAATTATTGTTTTCCCCCTAGTTCGACATGTAGCTTATTGATGATACCTCAAGGCTTATATGTATGTCCGTCAAAAGCTTTTAACATCGTAGGCAATTGAGATAGGCATGGTGAGCCAAGTGACTTCCAGTAGTTTAGAGACATAATGCAGGTAGATGCTCTCTCATCAATAATAGTACGATGAACAAGGTGATTGATAACATTTACTTGGATGGATAATGCTAATTCTACTGGTAATTGTGGCACATAGCCCGTATGATTAAATGCTACAAGATTGTAATCTGTCGGATCGATTCCACCAATTGTCGACAAAAAAACCTTCTTGTGGGAGCAACAATTTTGAAGTACTTCAAGAGTCAACATAGCTTAAGGGGATTGAGCCAAATCTTAAACTATATTATAATTCTAAGCAGCTCAGGCTCGAGGATTGAATGTCGATTTATGGATGACTCCCTTCAGTGGATTTATTGTTAACTCAAGAATAGTAGTTGGCGAAATAGATTTTGTGGATGGATTCATTGTTGAGGTTGTAGGTTGATCAATATCCTGACTACTGTAATATTTATTTCGTGTTGACACCAAAACATTATTCTTTGGCTTCATGACAGATAGCATAAGCACTTGGGAACTAGAAGTTGGATCTGTAGCAACCAAATTTGTGTCTGGATTCGGAAATGAATATGTCAACACAACAGATGCATGCAAGGTCTTAATTAATTTTGAGACTTTGGCATGGTGAGGACAGTCTCGAAAAAAGTGCTCCTCATTATAGATTATGCAAGGGTAGCGAGGTTTTCGATTTTTTCCAATTTTTTGATCAGATGATCGTTCCTACGGGGTTGAATTATTATTTTTCCTTGCTTTCCCCTTTTTCTTACTTCCAGGTTGCTTGTCACTTTTGCCTTTGTCAAATGACACGACATGAATTTCGGAAGAAGGTGTAGGGTCAGATGTAGTAGAGTGATGTGTGCTTATAGTACCGATCATACCGTCGTCGACATGAGAGACCTTAGATGGAAGAGGAACAGTAAAATTAAATAAAGGCGCGTTGGGAATTTTCTCATAGAGTGTGCCAAGCTGAATATAGATCAAATCTAAGAACTAGGCACGAGCAATGACCTTCTCTTTAGTAACAATGCCACCCTTAGCCACATCCTCGGTGATGGATGGAAAAAATAACTTAATGAACCACTCAGCGAGGAGTTGATGAGGAAAAAATTCCTTGAACATTCTATGATAACGACGCCACTCATGAAAATGATTAGAAATATGAGTAGCATTAGTTTGTTTAAAATTGGTCAAGATTTCTGTTCCAGTTTCATATTGTATGGGTAACTAGAATTGGGTCAGAAAGGTAGTAGCTAAGGTAGTGAAATTATCAAATGAAGATCTTGGTAACTCAATGTACCATTTTGTGCTCGGACCAGTGAGCGTACGCTGGAAAAGACGCAGGCGAACAGTGTCATCATTTAAGGAGTTGGATGAACACCACAAATGATAAGTCGTAACATGCATCAACGGTTCTTCCCTAGGGTTTCCATTGAACTTAGGAATATCCAAGGGTAATTTATGTGGTATCACCAGCCACTAAGGAGCATATCTGATTGGATCATTTGTAAGCCAATTTAAATCAGGTAATTCTAAAGTTGCAACAAAAGGCAACTGTCGATTTAAGTCAAGTTGAGCATAACCAGGGTAAGATGGAATTTCTTAGGAAATTGGCCTTTCAGCACCTGCTATCACAAAATCAGACCTGATAGGCTACTCATAAAACCAATCTTGTACAACTATTTCAAACCAATCTTTTGATTGAGGCTTAGCCTCCTCAACCTGAGAGGGGGCTCTCAAGGGTTTATGATTTTTGATAAATATGTAGATGGCTAACTCTATATGATATAAAAATAGATAAATGATGTAAAGTGGTTGTAAATCACATTATCAAGTGTACATTGGGCTTATGGAGTCATGATAGCTTTAGCAAAACCAAGATAATATGCCTAGCATGGAAGTCAAGGCATATCAGAGTTCAAGTCAAGGAATAAACATGTAGAACAGTGAAACACACAGTCAGCTTGTTTATGAAGGAAGTCAGAGCATCATTGATGAATTATGAGTAACATAAGCAAACACCACTACAATAGAATATTGGAAAGATGCCATTAGAACAAGAACAGACAAGAGCTCCTTATGAATCTTGAGTTGTCAAAGTAGAAATTCTCTATTAGGCTGAAAACAGTCACTTACATAAAACAGAGTCTTTTTGCTAACAAATGTCCAACCCTTTCCATTTCTACTTCTTGATCTTTTATAGATCCTTTACATCATGAGATAAGCTTCTCCATAACTAGATACATCTAATTCCCATGCTTTGACACCTATTCTAACTATAAAACATGGTATTTATTAAAAACGCAACTGTAAAACTAACATAGAGTCCTATTACAAATAGAATTAGAACTCTTTTGGTTCTACTCAAAATAGATTTATCTAAACTTAAATACATCATTTACCACCTATCATTCCACTCAGTCGAATCCTGATGATGAGTTTCAACTTGTTATAACCATAATGTTGATGATGTTAATCCCCTGTAATCTAGGAAACTGCTCCCCTGTTTTTAGGCTTAGGATCCCTTTAGTTTCTTGAGATATTCTGACCACTTCCAACTGATAAATTCGAGTCTAATTGATGTTCGGAACATGATTTACATATGTCCCAAGTCATCACTTCATTCCAGTTGTGCGAAACCACCTTGAATTTCTCAAAACCATGAAAACCGACCTGCACTACGAAAGCAGCACATTGTAGTAGCGCGGTCTTTTTTACCATTTTCCTTCAAAATTTAACTTCCTTTCATTCAAATTTACTTTGATATTCACTTTATATATCTCCCTTAGGAATTTCAAATCAAAATTCTTGGTCTTCCCTCCAAAATTTGAGAAGAAAAAGGGTGAAAAAGCTGCTACAACAGTTTCGTAGTGCTTTTCACCCTTTTTGCACTACAGGCGCTACGAAACTACTGTGCAAGTATTTTTAACCAAATTTTCACAAAATTTTAAAACAAAAAGGCACCACAACTTCAAAAAATCATTGGCTTCATCAAAACTATCATATATTTGAACTAAAAACATAATCTTCACAAAATTTGATCCTCATTTTTCATTTAGAGTTTGTTTTGAATATGTCATTTTGTACCTCTGCTCTTTAGTTCATATTGAGACTGTTTTAATTGTAGCTCCAAATCCTTCACTTGGCTTCTGAGCTTCCTGTTACTTGGTTTCAAATTAGTGTTTATCAATCTAACAAACCTTTCTTCTTTAATAGCTGGAGCTGTCCATGTAAAGAACTGCTAGGCACTGCTTGGGATTTCTGACCTAGCAACTGTTTGACCTTCCCAAACAGCCTTCAACCTTTTGAATTCTGTCTTTTCAATGCTGTGTTTTCTTTCCCTCTTTATCATCATTTCAATTTCTTGATTTTCTAGCTTCAACCTTTCTTCCAACAGTTGACACTTTGACATGTGTTCTTTTCCCTTCTCTACCTTGTTGACTGCATGCTCCACTAGAGGAGATGAGAGATCAATCAACTTTTCAGGGGCTTTGGCTACTTCAATAGTCACTTGGAAATATTTACTAATTTCTTGGAGTTTCTTTTCATGTTTTGTTAGAGGTTTCCTAGCTTGAAAAACAAAAGTTGCATTCTCACCTTCAAAATCTAATTTCTTTGCTGATTTTATTTTTCTCTGTTTAGGTTCATACACTTCAATGAAATATGCCAGCACAATGGGTGATTCTTCTATGTCTATTGCATGCAGTATATCATCCAATTTTCCTTTCATCATTGGACTATCCTTTTCCCTTGAAACAATTGCTTTTCCCTTTGATGTTGATACTTGACTTCTTGTCTTTCTCTGACTCTCCTGCTTACTAGCCACCTGTTTTTGTTTTATTTCTTTGAAATTTTCTACTTTATATTTTTCAGGTGATGGGGTTTTTGCAACAAGCACTGATGCTTTCTAAATTCTATCTTCAACTTGTTTCCTTGGTTTTTACTTCACAAACCTCTTAGCTTTGGTAACCACTAGCTGACTGGATTCTGCTACTGGTGGTGAAGGATTTCCCTTGATCTTAGGGTTTCTAGCTGGGGTTAGGGCTTCCATTTCAAATCCACTCATAAATAAAAAGGAAGACCAATATCTATTTATTTTATGTAGCTCATTTAAAACTAGTAACTTAATCAAACCATGATGAAACAAAGATGTTTCACAGCCGTCAAATTTAGCTTGGACTTTGTTAGCCATTTTGCAAAGGCTTCTATGCAAATAAAATGGTAAATCTAATGATACCATTCCTATGAAATGTAGCAGCAGTTTAAAATGATAAGTGTAGAATTTATGGTACCTGCCTTCACATGTGAAATATCTTTGGATGTTGAATAGCAGGTTTGCATAGTTATCCTTGATACAGCTCCTGGGTATTGCATTGCTCAAGTCCATATCTACAAATTCAGGTTTCATAAACTCCTTGCATTGATCCATGTCAAACCTAAAACCTTTAAACCAAGGCTGATGTCCCCTTGGTATCTCTGTCACAACAGCTATGATCTCAGGTGTCACTTGCATGTTTATCATTCCAACTTTGGTAGTGGTTCCACTGAAATGTAGAGCAAACTCTTTGGACACTTGAGTGTGGCAACCCTGTAGCTTTTCACAAAATTTGAGACAACCAGCCTTGCTAAAAGCCTCCATTACCATTTGATCCTCCATAATAGCATTTGAATTCTCAGTTTCATACCTTAGACAATGTCCCCCTCTGTGGATATTCTTTTCCTCTTCTATGTTCCCTGTAGAAAACCTGTTGGTTTCTTTAAAACCTATAAAGAAGCCTCTCTTGACCAAATGAACAACCTCTCTTTATTTGATGAATCAGCCTTGCTTGATTTGATGAGAGTTGTATTCAGATATAATAACCATAAACTTATCCTCACTGTTTCATAGCTTGGATAACATATGTGAAGGTGAATGAAACATGAATGACTCAATTAGGAAAAAAAAAATCGAATTAGAGATGTCACTTCATGAGCAAATGATGTTTAATTGATACCTTATCATGAATATGATGACTGTAGGACAAGTGGGTACAACAAATTTGTTAATTAACTGACTCACCATACTCCTATCATGTCATTCCCCAACTGAAACTGACAAATCCTGGCTTATTTGACACGATAGCTACGAAACTGCACTTTCATAGTGCTCACAGTGTAAATTTTGCAATTTGTGCTACGAAAGTAGCATCGCTTTCATAGCACAAAACTCATTTTTTGAACTAATGGTGCTATTATCATCAAAATAAGACCATGATAGGTTGCTGATCAGACTATCCCAGTGTAACTATTTCAAACCAGACTTTTAGTTGAGGCTAAGCCTCCTCAACCTGAGAGGGCTCTCTCAATAGGTTTATGATTTTCAAATAAGGATTATATGGCTAACTCTATGAGTAAAATGGATAAAAATGGATAATTGGTTGTACTGCTTAATCAACAAACATATATTGGGCTTATGGAGTCAAGTGTGTTTTCACAAAACATGAGTATCAGCTTCATATGGAAGTCAGGGCATTTCAAGGTTTAGATGCATCAACAGAACAGTAGGACAGAAAATAAACATAGTTCATGAACACATGAAGGAATTTAGAGCACCTTCAGTGAATTCTAAGTAACATACATTCATTCCACTGCAAGTAATTGAAAAAGGAAAACCATGAGAATATCAAACATCAATAACCCTTTTTGAATCCTAAGTGATGAAACCAATATCTCTGTATTAATATAAAAACACAGTTTCTTCTACAACAAAACAGTATGCTTGTTAATGAAAATTGCCAACCCTATGAAATTTGACTTCTTGTCTCTTATAGAGTCATATTACATTCTTGGATTCTCTCCAAACACTTGAGAAAAACTCAAATTTGCTAGCTGGACACCTATCAACTGCTAAAACAAAATTTTAATTACATCTGACAGTTAAACTGTTTGTTCTAGAGTCCTAATACAACTAGGATTAAAATTCTTTATTATAACTTAACAACCTTATCTAAACGTTAAATTTTCTATCTGATAGTTTCTCCTCCTAAAATTTGACCTTGATGATGTCCAGCTCCTTGTTGTTAGACTGTATTGATTTGCCTCTTATCTGCCCTGAAAGATAGGAACATGCTCCCTGCAAAATAGCTATAGTGCTTCATTTATGTTTCTTCAAACCATTTGCTGACCAGCTTGTGCTCAAAAACATGTGGCAATGTCTTATTAAAATCATGTGACTTTTCCCTTCCAGCTGTGCCCAAACCAAACTTTTTGAAGGAGTGCCAAAACTGTTGACATTGCTGCGCTACGAAACTGTCCGATTTTTTCGTAGCGCAGAACTTTACCTTTGAAAACTTCACTTGGAACCTTCATTTTTCTATGTTTTTCCATTGGATCTTCACTTGTGATATTTATATATTCTTCAGCAGCATCAAGGTTTAAAAAACAAGCCTTTTCTCCCTTTTAAACCTTGCAAAATTGTTCAAACTGCATCCTACAGCAATTTCATAGCGCGCTACAAAACTGTTGTGCATGACGCTACGAAACTGCTGTGTCTATCTTTTCACAGCTTTTTCCAAAAATTTTAAGTTTCAAACCTTTACTGCCATCCTTCCAGTTATATATAAGCTCTCATAATAAAAAAAAATCAACTCTAAACTACTTTCAAACATGAAATATTTCCACATAACCCCAAAAATGTGTTAGGAGATGTCACTTACTGTTTACACTCATTTTTGCTGTGGTTGATGTTCAGGATTTTCTAGATGTATCCAGTTTGATGAAATCTTCTTGAACCAGGGGAGACTCTTCAATGTCAATAGCTTGTAATATATCATTCAAGTCACCTCTTAATTCCAACTTTTCATTTGTGACCACAGCCTTACCCTTCTCGTCTGACCTTTGACTCCTATTCAACTTCTTCTGAGTTGTTTTACTAGTTGACTATTCCTGAATTGTCTCTTTGACATGAGTTCTCTTCTTCTATGTGGATTGATGAGTCCTTTGGATATTCAGTGATGTGTTTATCATTGGTTCCTTAACCTGTTTCCTGGGCTTAAGCTTGAAAAACCTCCTGGATTTTGTTTCTACAGGTTTAGTAGTCTTTGATGGAGATGTTTCTTTGACTTGAGGGCTAGCACCTGTTCCTTCAACTCCTATTCCACTCAAAAAGAGAAATGCAGACCATTCTCTATTCACTTTCTGAAGCTCATGCAAAAGTATTAACTTGACTAGACCATGATGAAATAATGAGGTTTCACATGCCTGAGTTTTCATCTGTAGTTTGTCCGCCATCTTGGCCAGACTTCGAAATAGAAATAAAGGTAAGTCTATAGAGATTATTCCTATGAAATGAAATAAGAGTTTAAAGTGGTAAGTGTACACCTTATGGTATCTCCCTTCACAGGTGAAGTATCTTTGGATGTTGTAGAGAAGATTGGAAAATGCATCCTTGACATAACTTCTTGGCACAGCTTTGTTCAAATCAGTATCCATAAACTATGGTTTCAAAAATATTTTACAGGGTTGCATTTCAAACCTAAAATTCTTGAACCATCTATCTTCCCCCCTTAGAATTTCTGTGACTGCTGATATAACTTCAGAAGAAATTGGTAAATTGAGAAAACCAACCTTTGTGTTTGACCCTGTGAAGTTAAGAGCAAACTCTTTGGTAACTTGATTATGCCCTCCGTGAAGCTTTTCACAAAACCTCCAACACCCTACCTTCTTGAAGGCTTCTTCAATAGATTTATCTTTTGTGAGAGCTTCTAAACCTTCACGTTTTGTTCTCAAACAGTGACCAGACCTGTGATTTGTCTTTTCTTCTATCATCTTCCTCCTAAAAACCCTATGTCTTCAGCAAACCTGTAATAAACCTCCTTGTTGGATGAACTGGCTCGCTTGAAAATTTGGTTTAACCTCGCTTGATTAGAAATCCTGCTTTAGTCAGCAATTATTTTCAAACTCACTTGATTAGCAAGTATTGAAACTGCTGACATAACATCAATTGGGTTCAGCCTCACTTGATTGAAATTCTGCCTCACATGAAAACTTAAGGAAAGCTCTAGTTTCTTATCATGAGCTCCTCTTTCAAACAATAGATATGCATGCATTGTTTTCTTTGCATGAGACAAAATCGATGATAACCAACCCTTTCTCAAATTTGAAAAGGACCAATGACAAATGACCCCTAACAAATCTCATAATGATTTCACAATTGCTTTGGATGGTTGCATGCATGAGGGAGGATTCGTGGACTGACACCTAATCATGAAAATTGGACCCAAAATTGATGGATGTGACAGCTAAACTGAAAAATTTTGAATCTCCAATTTCGTAGTGATGGTAATGTGATTTCGAGATTTTGCACTACGAAAAGACCAATGTTTTCGTAGCGCAGAAGCAGTTTTTACACTGAGCGCGCTACGAAAATGTGGTTTCGTGGCTTATTAAAAAAAAACTTAAAATATGATTTTCAAAACGTGGTATGAGACTTCTAAAGAGTAAAGCAAGGTTTATGAACTTTATTTGGTGATGAATTGAGACTCGTAACCTATGGCTTAGACCCTATAAAACAAAAAAATGACTCAAACCCTATCTAATACCATGACTTAGGAGCAAGTATAAACTGACCAAGTTTAGAAAATTTTAATAGTGATAACAAGCACTACGAAACTGTGGATTTGTAGCTAATTGTAGAAAATCAACCTAAAACCTACTTAGATGTCCCTTAAATGAAAAATGTGAACTTTTTAACTATGGAATGAACCTAAAAATACTTTTTTGAATTTTGATGGTGAGCACTAACCTCCAAAACTATGATATACCCTTGACCATACTAAAATGTCTTTAAAACTATTTAGATAATGGTCAAAACAGAGTTAACATGCCATGTTTTAATTTTATTTATTTTTAGTGATAACAACACCAACATAAGGAATTTTTTGATGGTAACCCAAATAGGGATTGTTTTGATAAGCAAACGCTTGAGGATTCTGTTGACCAAAACCTGGGTAAGCTACTTGTTGTTGGAATGATTGATGTGGAATTTTCACTTGTGGCTGCCAAGGTTTCTGTCCACCAATATTATAGCCCAAACTAGAATATCTTTGACAAATTTGTGAATAGGTAAAACTCGGTTCTACCTGCGACATCCCATAATAGGGTAATCCAACTTTGGAATAAATAATTTCGGATACAGGTGGTTGTTGTAAACCAACTGAAGGAGTTGGAGTCTGAGGGCCCAATACTTGAGGGTATTGGGTTGAAGGACCCGCGTGAGAAAATTGAGGTACAACACTCTAAGCCTATAACAGGGGTAAATATGTATTAACAAGTGGAGTAGATGTGGGTGTAATAGGTTGAACTGGTTGATATGAATGTACAATTGTTTGTGGTTGGATGGGTAGATTGGGCTTCCACTGATAAACAATCATTCCAAAATTAGGATGACCATATAACAATGGAGTACTATCAAAATGGGTGACCATAGGTTTCCATCCAACATGAGGAGTATAATAAGATGGAATATATTATTCCCCAAATGTCGGGAGTCCATTTGAGATAGTACTGGATGCAATATACCCAGATGGACGAGCTTGATATTGCACTAAATATGTGTATAAAGGATCAAGCCCTTCAGTACTCACTAGAGATGTACCAGACAGAATACCAGATGATGACATTGGTGAAGTCCATGGGTTTGAGGATGCACCGGAGAAGGTTACAAATAAAGATTGGTAACCAAGTGGGATGGAAGGGCCACGATATAGATGTGACTCTAGTGATGTGGTGAACATCGATGGGGTAGCAAGACCAGGTGTTGTTGTAATTGCAACAGAAGGTACATCCAGAGATGTTGACTTAGCCATGGTGATACGACTCAATGTATACCCTACAGGATCTATGGGAACTCGAATAAACACAGGATCAAATAAAGCAGTGTGAGGTGATTGAGGAAAAATCTTGTAAAGATAAATATACTGCCCAAAATGAGTTGGAGTTTAAGGTATTTCACCTTGTGGTATTTATTCAATCGAAATCAAACCAGGTGGAAGGATTTCACTATCAGGCGCCAGGTATATTTCAGGTGGTTGATTGCGCGACATCGGATACTCAATGGATACAATCGACTGTGAAGCGAACAATACAGGAACAAATTTCGGTTCTTCGACTTCGGGATCTAGATCTTCTGGTAAAATAACAATGGGATCTAGATCAACTTCTAGTTGAACAACGTCGAGTTCGAGAGTTATGGTCTCACTAATTGGATGGATCGTGACCACATGTAGTTGTGAGGACTTCGTCTCGAAAATAGTAGATGAACCAGTGTTTGTAGAAACAATTTGAGATGACTCTGGTATATGTGAGGGTGATGTCGCACCAGAGGTACTGATAGTACTAGTTTTGGTAGAACGATGTTGCCTTCACCGACCAGAAATGGATTCCGGTGGTAAAGGTGGTTTAAGTGATATTCTACGTGAATGACAGGGAAAGGGATGTTATTATTCCACGATGACTGGTTATTTTATGGCAAAAATAAATAAATAAAATAAAAGGGTAATTCTAGGAAAAAGGTTTACCAAGTAATTTTGAATTGCAGAATACCTCCTGGAACACCAAGAAGTACGGGCAGGCAATCTCCCTGAATGTTGTGTTCGGTGTATCACAAGTTACAAGGCAGCTGACTCAGTTACCTATGGATGGATAGCAACCTAAATTTTTCCTCCCAAATATACCCGAAGGTACGTGGAGGCCCAAGTCTGTATTAGCATTGTCTAATGCGAAACCGCACAGTGAGAGCACCCCATTATACTTTTCGTACTAGAACACCGCCCTGTATACCTGAAAGTACGTGGATGAGATTTGATATGATTACGTACGTGGAGTGAGGTATCACACTCTGAATGTATCGTATACAAGTTAACGATAACTGTTATGTTTAACGACACCATAACACGTCTCTAGCCTAGGCCTTCTAAATGTTATCGTTAATGTTGCAATGCTTTCTTAGGTAAATTGAGATAAATTTTATGTTGATCTTGTTTAAAAGTTTGTCTTTGAGGTTCACCACATGATGTGATGGAAATTATTAAAAATTCAAAACAAATGATAATAAAACTTTTCAATTTATCTTTTTCAATGAAAATCCTAGCTTCTAAGGGAAAGAACAATTAGTTTTTGAGCAAACAACAAAGAGCACAAACTAAATGTAGCTTTCCTAACTTGTTCCTATGAAAAACACACAATTCACTATATGCACATGCATGTTTTTATTTTCAGCTCACTTTAATGTGAATGCAAGAAAGGAAAATATATGCATAAATAAATCAAACAAATGTTTTCTTATAAGAAACGAGGAATAAAACAAAAATTTCTCCTAGGAAAATGAATAATGGAACTACAATTTTCCTACAGGAAACGAGGAATAAAACAAAAATATGTTTTTCAAAACCATAATTGATCTAATGTAGAAATAAAATACTTTGAATTTGATTTTCCAATGATAAATAAAAACACTAAAGAGACATTGAACACATTTAATTTTCAAAGGAGGAAGAATCAGGAAAGTTTACTGGTCTCTAAGAGGTATCATACGTCTGAGAATACAACAAAAAAGTGGTTGAGATTGAAACTAGCACAACCACATTATATTTACTAATGTGGTTGATATACGCCGATAGGCCTATATCCACTACCCATCACATTAATTTATATATCAATAAATAAATATTATATATAATAAATTTATTATATTAACTTGAAAAATATATATTATATATTAATAAGAATATTAATATATTAAATATATTAATTATGATTAAAATCACAAAAATATTTTATATATATTAATAATATTATAACAAGTATTAATAATATATATTAAAAATATTTATTAATATATTAAAAATATTAACTATATACATACTATAAATTAACTTGAAATATATATAATATATATTAATATAAAAATAATAAAAATAATATTTAATATTTTAATATTTATTTATATATTAATATCATAGATGGTTATATTATTAATAAACCAAAAGAACTAATAATATTATAATAATATTATAATATTACTAATAATCATTATTAATAAATATTTGAATATTTATTTATAATATATATTAATATACTAATAATATTAAACTCAAGAGAGTAATAAACCATATGAAACAATATTTAAAAACAAAAAACCTAAGAGATTAATAAACCCTAACAATTAATATTTTAAAGTGAAGATATTAATAAATCCAAGGGATAATTAATAATACAAACCCAATGTCATCATAAACCAAAGGTTTAAATATTATAAACCATAGGAATTGGTGAACCCAAGGGATAAATATTATAAACATAAGGGATCAATATTAAAAACACAAGAGATTAATAAACCGTAAGAATTGATATTTTAAACTAAAAAACATAATAAATTAATAATCCATAAGAATCAATATTTTAAACATAAGATATTAATAAACGAACGAGATTATTAACATTATAAACCAAAAGAACTAATCGACCCAAGGGTTTAATCTTATAAAGCAAAGGAATCAGTGAACCCAAGGGATAAATATCATAAACCTAACGGATGAATATTATAAACAATAAAGATTAATAAACACTAAGAATTAATATTTTAAACTGAAAAATCTAAGAAATTAACAAACCCTGAGAAATAGTATTTTAAACTCAAGAGAGTAATAAACCGAATGTGTGATTAACATTATAAACCCAAGAGTTTAATACTATAAACCAAATCAAATGGTGAACCCAAGGGAAAACCACTACCCAAAAAATTATAAACCAAAGGAATTGGTGAACCCAAGGGAATTGATTTAAATATTGAGACAATTGTTGTCACAATGCGACGTTGGACCAACTACGACCAAGGTTGGCATGGGTGATTTTCATATTGAGACAATCTTTGTCAGAATGTGACATTTGATCATGGATGACATTGATCGATTATTCATATTATAAACCAAAAGAACTAATAAACCCAAGGGTTTAATATTATAAACCAAAGGAATTGGTGAACCCAAGGGACAACCATCACCCAACAAATTATAAACCAAAAGAAATTGGTGAACCGAAGGGAATTGATTTAAACATTGAGAGAATTTTTGTCACAATGCGACGTTGGACCAACTATTAGCAGGGTTGGCCATGGGAGATTTTCATATTGAGACAATATTTGTCAGAATGTCACATTTGATCATGGATGACATTGATCAATTATTCATATTATAAACCAAAAGAACTAATAAACCCAAGGGTTTAATATTATAAACCAAAGAAATTGGTGAACCCAAGGGACAACCATTACCCAACAAATTATAAACCAAAAGGAATTGGTGAACCCAAGGGAATTGATTTAAACATTGAGACAATTGTTGTCACAATGCGACGTTGGAACAACTATGACCATGGTTGGCCATGGGTGATTTTCATATTGAGACAATGTTTCTCATAATGTGTCATTTGATCATGGATGACATTGATCGATTATTCATATTATAAACCAAAAAAACTAATAAACCCAAGGGTTTAATATTATAAACCAAAAAATTGGTGAACCCAAGGGACAACCATCACCCAACAAATTATAAACCAAAAGAAATTGGTGAACCCAAGGGAATTGATTGAAACATTGAGAGAATTTTTGTCACAATGTGACGTTGGACCAACTATGAGCAGGGTTGGCCATGGGAGATTTTCATTTTGAGACAATATTTGTCAGAATGTCACATTTGATCATGGATGACATTGATCAATTGTTCATATTATAAACCAAAAGAACTAATAAACCCAAGGGTTTAATATTATAAACCAAAGGAATTGGTGAACCCAAGGGACAACCATTACCCAACAAATTATAAACCAAAAGGAATTGGTGAACCCAAGGGAATTGATTTAAACATTGAGACAATGGTTGTCCCAATGTGACGTTGGACCAACTATGACCATGGTTGGCCATGGGCGATTTCCATATTGAGACAATGTTTCTCATAATGTGTCATTTGATCATGGATGACATTGATCGATTATTCATATTATAAACCAAAGGAATTGGTGAACCCAAGGGATAACCATTACCCAACAAATTATAAACCAAAAAGAATTGGTGAACCCAAGGGAATTGATTTAAACATTGAGACAATTGTTGTCACGATGCGACGTTGGATCAACTATGACCATGGTTGGCCATGGGTGATTTTCATATTGAGACAATGTTTCTCATAATGTGTCATTTGATCATATTATAAACCAAAGGAATTGGTGAACCCAAGGGACAACCATTACCCAAAAAATTATAAATAGAAAGAATTGGTGAATCCAAGGGAATTGATTTAAACATTGAGACAATTGTTGTCACAATGCGACGTTGGACCAAGTATGACCATGGTTGGCCATGGGTGATTTTCATATTGATACAATGTTTGTCAGAATGTGACATTTGATCATGGATGACATTGATCGATTATTCATATTATAAACCAAAAATAATAATAAACCCAAGGGTTTAATATTATAAACCAAAGGAATTGGTGAACACAAGGGATAACCATTACCCAAAAAATTATAAACCAAAGGAATTGGTGAACCCAAGGGAATTGATTTAAACATTGAGACAATTGTTGTCAGAATGTGACATTGGACCAACTATGACCAGGGTTGGCCATGGGTGATTTTCATATTGAGACAATATTTGTCAGAATGTGACATTTGATCATGGCTCACAATGCAACATTGGACCAACTATGACCATGGTTGGCCATGGGTGATTTTCACATTGAGACAATGTTTGTCAGAATGTGTCATTTGATCATGGATGACATTGATCGATTATTCATATTATAAACCAAGAAAACTAATAAACCCAAGGGTTTAATATTATAAACCAAAGGAATTGGTGAACCCAAGCGAAAATCATTACCCAAAAAATTATAAATCAAAGGAATTGGTGAACCCAAGGGAATTGATTTAAACATTGAGACAATTTTTGTCACAATGCAACGTTGGACCAACTATGACCATGGTTAGCCATGGGTGATTTTCATATCGAGACAATGTTTGTGAGAATGTGACATTTCATCATGGATAACATTGATCGATTATTAATGATTATGAATATTATTAATGAGGGGAACAAAACATGGTTTACCACGCTGATTTAAACATTGAGACAATTGTTGTCACAATGCGACGTTGGACCAACTATGACCATGGTTGGCCATGGGTGATTTTCATATCGAGACAATATTTGTCGTAATGTCACATTTGATCATGGATGACATTGATCAATTATTCATATTATAAACCAAAAGAACTAATAAACCCAAGGGTTTAATATTATAAACCAAAGGAATTGGTGAACCCAAGGGACAACCATTACCTAACAAATTATAAACCAAAAGGAATTCTTGAACCCAAGGGAATTGATTTAAACATTGAGACAATTGTTGTCATAATGCGACGTTGGACCAACTATGACCATGGTTGGCCATGGGTGATTTTCATATTGAGACAATATTTGTCAAAATGTGACATTTGATTATGGATGACGTTGACTGATTATTCATATTATAAACCAAAAGAACTAATAAACCCAATGGTTTAATATTATAAACCAAAGGAATTGGTGAACCCAAGGGAAATCCATTACCCAACAAATTATAAACCAAAGGAATTGGTGAACCCAAGGGAATTGATTTAAACATTAAGACAATTGTTGTCATAATGCGACGTTGGATCAACTATGACCATGGTTGGCCATGGGTGATTTTCATATTGAGACAATATTTGTCAGAATGTGACATTTGATCATATTATAAACCAAAGGAATTGGTGAACCCAAGGGACAACCATTACCCAAAAAAAATAATAAAATGAAAGGAATTGGTGAACCCAAGGGAATTGATTTAAACATTGATACAATTGTTGTCACAATGCGACGTTGGATCAAGTATGACCATGGTTGGCCATGGGTGATTTTCATATTGGATACAATATTTGTCAGAATGTGACATTTGATCATGGATGACATTGATCGATTATTCATATTATAAACCAAAGGAACTAATAAACCGAAGGGTTTAATATTATAAACCAAAGGAATTGGTGAACCCAAGGGAAATCCATTACCCAAAAAATTATAAACCAAAGGAATTGGTGAACCCAAGGGAATTGATTTAAACATTAAGACAATTGTTGTCATAATGCGACGTTGGACCAACTATGACCATGGTTGGCCATGGGTGATTTTCATATTGAGACAATATTTGCCAGAATGTGACATTTGATCATGGGTCAGAATGCGACATTGGACCAACTATGACCATGGTTGGCCATGGGTGATTTTCACATTGAGACAATGTTTGTCAGAATGTGTCATTTGATCATGGACGACATTGATTGATTATTCATATTATAAACCAAAAAAACTAATAAACCCAAGGGTTTAATATTATAAACCAAAGGAATTGGTGAACCCAAGTGAAAATCACTACCCAAAAAATTATAAATCAAAGGAATTGGTGAACCCAAGGGAATTGATTTAAACATTGAGACAATTTTTGTCACAATGCAACGTTGGTTCAACTATGACCATGGTTAGCCATGGGTGATTTTTATATCGAGACAATGTTTGTCAGAATGTGACATTTCATCATGGATAACATTGATCGATTATTAATGATTATGAATATTATAAACGGAGGGGAATAAACATGGTTTACCATGCTTGATTTAAACATTGAGACAATTGTTGCAACAATGCGACATTGGACCAACTATGACCATGGTTGGCCATGGGCGATTTTCATATGGAGACAATATTTGTGATAGTCTGACGTTTGATCAGGGATGACATTAATCGATTATTAATATTATAAACCAAAAGAACTAACAAACCCAAGGGTTTAATATTATAAACCAAAGGAATTGGTGAACCCAAGGGAAAACCATTACCCAACAAATTATAAACCACAGGAATTGGTGAACCCAAGGGAATTTATTTAAACATTGAGACAATTTTTCTCATAATGCAACGTTGGACCAACTATGACCATGGTTGGGCATGGGTGATTTTCATATTGAGACAATATTTGTCAAAATCTGACATTTGATCATGGATGACATTGATCGATTATTCATATTAGAAACCAAAAGATTTAATAAACCTAAGGGTTTAATATTATAAACAAAAGGAATCGGTGAACCCAAGGGAATTGATTTAAACATTGAGAAAATTGTTGTCACAATGTGACGTTGGACCAACTATGACCATGGTTGGCCATGGGTGATTTTCATATGGAGACAATATTTGTCAAAATGCGGCATTTGATCATGGATGACATTGATCGATTATTCATATTATAAACCAAAAGAACTAATAAACCCAAGGGTTTAATATTATAAACCAAAGGAATTGGTGAACCCAAGTGAATTTATTTAAACATTGAGACAATTGTTGTCACAATGCGACGTTGGACCAACTATGACCATGGTTGGCCATGGGTGATTTCCATATTGAGACAATATTTTTCAGAATGTGACATTTGATCATGGATGGTGTTACACCATTTTTTGGTCATCTCACTTTTTATTATTAGATGGACCCAAGTACACCATGTAAGACCAGTTTTACCCCAAGTAAAACTGCTTTCACTATGTTAATCAAGGAAACCCCAAAAGGAATAATTAATTAAACCACAATTTAATTATTATTCCCAGTCATGTTTAACCCAAAAACAAAGAAATTAATGAGATACACCCATAATTATCTTATTATTTTCTAGGAATAATTATTTAAATAATATTCCTTGTTAAATATGACCAAATCAACCACTATTAATTAAATAAATCATTATTTATTTGATTATATCTCAACCACTTTCTTAAAAGGATAAATAAATCATTTATTTATTTATTCTTCACTAATCAAGGGATTTTGACCCAAGTCAAAGTCCCTTTCCCTCCAACAAATAATAATAAAATATTCCATGGAGGTGGATCTAGATTTGGTTAACATTATTTTAATCATGCACCAAGATCTAGAATGACCCAATATTTTGTTATAAATAGGAGGGTTTTCCCCATCATTCTTCACCTTTTGTTGCCTATTAGATCACTCTGGATCTATACACTTGGTCTCATTTTCTACCATTTTGCTCCCATTGAGCTCTACCTTCTGCATTGGGTTTTCTAGATCTACAAGAGAGAGAAAGCTTAGATCTGAAGTGCTGAGGACTACAAAGAACCCATCCCATTGAGGAGATCTGGATACACCTTCTTGTTTCCTCCCAGGTGCCCTGTAATATAAAAATTCATTGAAAAATCGTGTTCTTGTCTTGTCTGTTGGATGCATGGAGCAAACTCTTTACTTTACTGCTTAATATCTTTCCATTTATAGATCTGTTTGTTGCAGCACTTTAACTACTAATTACAGATCTGAAGATGTTTTGCAGCCATTATTGTTGTTAGGGCTATTAGTTATGCGTAGCTAAAGTGGGTCTTTTTCGTACGCTTCGACAAAGAATTCATACTAACAGATGGCATTGATTGATTATTCATATTATAAACCAAAAGAACTATTAAACCCAAGGGTTTAATATTATAAACCAAAGGAATTGGTGAACCCAAGGGAAAACCATTACCCAACAAATTATAAACCACATGAATTGGTGAACCCAAAGGAATTGATTTAAACATTGAGATAATTGTTGTCACAATGATATCGAGACAATATTTCTCAAAATGTGACATTTGATCATGGATGACATTGATCGATTATTCATATTATAAACCAAAAGAACTAATAAACCCAAGGGTTTAATATTATAAACCAAAGAATTGGTGAACCCAAGGGAAAACCATTAGCCAACAAATTATAAACCGCAAGTGATCAATCAACCTTACTGATTGTTAATATTATAAACCGATGTTGGACCAAATATGACCATGGTTGGCGATGGGTGATTTCCATATTGAGACAATATTTGTCAGAATGTGACATTTGATCATGGATGGCATTGATTGATTATTCATATTATAAACCAAAAGAACTATTAAACCCAAGGGTTTAATATTATAAACCAAAGGAATTGGTGAACCCAAGGGAAAACCATTACCCAACAAATTATAAACCACAGGAATTGGTGAACCCAAAGGAATATATTTAAACATTGAGATAATTGTTGTCACAAAGATATCGAGACAATATTTATCAAAATGTGACATTTGATCATGGATGACATTGATCGATTATTCATATTATAAACCAAAAGAACTAATAAACCCAAGGGTTTAATATTATAAACCAAAAGAATTGGTGAACCCAAGGGAAAACCATTAGCCAACAAATTATAAACCGCAAGTGATCAATCAACCTTACTGATTGTTAATATTATAAATCGATGTTGGACCAACTATGACCATGGTTGGCCATGAGTGATTTCCATATTCAGACAATATTTGTCAGAATGTGACATTTGATCATGGATGGCATTGATTGATTATTCATATTATAAACCAAAAGAACTATTAAACCCAAGGGTTTAATATTATAAACCAAAGGAATTGGTGAACCCAAGGGAAAACCATTACCCAACAAATTATAAACCACAGGAATTGGTGAACCCAAAGGAATTGATTTAAACATTGAAATAATTGTTGTCACAATGATATCGAGACAATATTTGTCAAAATGTGACATTTGATCATGGATGACATTGATCGATTATTCATATTATAAACCAAAAGAACTAATAAACCCAAGGGTTTAATATTATAAACCAAAAGAATTGGTGAACCCAAGGGAAAACCATTAGCCAACAAATTATAAACCATAAGTGATCAATCAACCTTACTGATTGTTAATATTATAAACCGATGCTGGACCAACTATGACCATGGTTGGCCATGGGTGATTTTCATATTGAGACAATATTTGTCAGAATGTGACATTTGATCATAAATGACATTGATCGACTATGGCTACTACTAATTAACAATGGTTTTCCATGGTTTATTTTCATATTGAGTCAGTGTTTTTCATAATGTGAAATTAGACCATGCATTAGTATTAAACTCTAGGACTAATATTTAAAACCCAATATTCGAGGAACCTAAGGGAAAAATATTAAGAACATAAGAGATCAACAATGTCAAGGGATACCTATAAAAAACCAAAAAAATTAGTAAAGCCTAGGAATAAATATTTTAAATACAAATGAATGAGAAAATCACGTGATTAATAAATCTTAAGAATCAATATTTAGAAATACTATTTATCACTAATGATGTTAATACTATTTATATTAATAGCGTTAATTTTGGTATCAATAGTAATATCATTCATAATATTAATCATCATATTTTTAGAGTAAATATAATTAAAAAGAGAATATTAATAAAAAACATAGTTATTATTATAAAGAAAACATTATTAATATTATTTATCAATATTAATGTTAATAGGATTTATATTAACAATATTAATGTAATTAATCACATTAATATTATTAATAAAATGTTATTAATATTATTGTTATAATTTAAATGTTATTAATAATTTTAATAAACCTTAATCATGTTTGAAACTTATAATTATTAATACAATTATGAACATTAATGTAATTAATCATATTAATATTATTAATAAAATGTTATTAATATTATTTTTATAATTTAAATGTTATTAATAATTTTAATAAACCTTAATCATGTTTGAAACTTATTGTTATTAATACAATTATGAACATTAATTTTAAATAAACATTGTGAATATTGTATTAATGATGTTTTTAATAATATTGTTATTATTAATCATAATGCTACTAATAATATTGTTTTTAATAATAATTAAAATTTTGTTTTCATTATTGATTTAGTTTTTAGTATAAATCATAATCATCATTATTTAAATACCAATTATTAATATTATTTTTAGTGTATATTAGAATGTTAATGTTATTAATGTCATTTTTATTATTTCCAGAATGTGACGATGATTATTTACCATAATAATATTATTTAATGTTATTAAAATTAAAATTTATATTTATAAATATTAATAATATTAAAAGTAATATTATTATTATTATTCACATTAACAATATTAACATGAATAATTAATATTAATGTTAAAAATAATATCAATATTAATATTTAATGTTAAAAATATAAATATTTAAATTTATTATTTCATATAAATAATAATAATATCAATAAATTAAAAGAAAATTGTTTTTCCTTCTTCCTTCATAAGTTACTCAATAGCTCAAAAAATTGTAATGAGTTTTTTAAAGGAAATCAAAATGAAACATTAGTTTATGGATATCATTCTAACTATTTAAAGCCTCCAACAATCGAACTTTCAATAAAAGAAATATAACCTACAAGAATAATTTTCATATAAATTATAGGCTTAATGATTACTGAACATGTGTTTCCTGATGCAAGACATCATTTGCAAAAAAAATAATAAAGAATAAGGAACATGAGAAAAAAAAAATGAATACTACTAAATTAGCTTTGAATTCATGATAATAAGGAATCATATCTACAATCAATTTTGATCCCTAGTGTGTACTATCATGACTTTATATTAAAGAAATATAAAGAATACATGGAGGTAATAATGATGAATGCAATCAACTGAAGCAACTAGTAAAAGTGGGGTTTGTAGCAAAAGAGGGGTTTGAGCAGCAAGAGGATGGGGAGTTCATTCAAATTGAACTTGTTTACCTTTTATGAGTAGCAAAAAGATTCACCACAACTAAAGCTTCTAATTTCCCATGCCCACTACTAAAATATAATTTTAATAAATAAGTGATATATAGAGAGGTATAACATCCATAATAATATTATTCTAATATATAAAAATGAAAACATTTATTTCTTTATCTTAAAAAAATGATAACTTTTCTTTCTTTAAAGTATCCAAATATATAGAAAATTTGTTAATTTTTTTTTAATTATAATAATGTATAATTAAATAATTAATTATATTAAAAATATGTAAAGAGAATAATAAATAAAACATGTAATAATTTTTTTAATGAATTAAAAAAATATATATATATATATTTTCAATTTAGTAGGGAATATTTTAATATAATTTTCATTAACAATAAAAATCTGATATTTGCACCTTGGCGCGGAGCCAATCCCAAAATTAAAGCCGGGAAACGCAGTACGGGTCTGCCTTCTCTAGTTTCTTTTGCTATCATTAGGTGTGGATTGAATTGACAGACGCGCTTTATTAAAGAAAGTTTGAATTGACAAGTGGCTACTTTATTAACGAAAGTTTCAATTGACAAGCTGCTACTTTAGTAAAGAAAATGCCTGACCGTATAACAAGTCCTGGCCGAGTCAATTTGAAAAAGGTTTAATACAATGCGAATAAATGAGGATGGAGGTGAGCTGCTATACCCGTCAACGTAATTCGTTGAATGATTATAATTGAGCTTACGTTCTTCATCTTTCTGTGGAGAGACGTTGGAATACTCGTCAACCCGTTCCATTCGCATTCTCAACTGTCATGGCTTCTTTTATTTCATCCACTACCTTGCCTATGCTGGGTCTACAATCCGGAAAATCATCAACACATTTCAGCGCTAGTTTCGCAACACGAGCTATTGATTCCATGTTGCAGTTTTCTGCAGCCAACCTCCCGTCTATGATTCCTGCGTTTAAATTTTCGATGTCCACAAACTTTCTTACCTGCAAAGACGTCCAAATATAAGTATTATTAGTCAAACATGAGTTTTACTATGACACATGCTCAGTCCTTGGCAGAAAATGCAATTGAATGTTTGTTTGGATTACCCATTTAACGAGCTCAGACTCCTCCTGACTTGCATTTGTGGCTTCTCTGCCGAATATGATTTCCAGCAAAACAACTCCAAAACTGTATACATCACTCCTATCAGTCACCTGGAAAGTGCGGCCATACCTGTAAAACATCCCCAAACAAAATTGAAATTGCCTCCGCTCTCAGCAAGTAATTGAACACCTTAATCACCAAGAAGAATATTTTAAATAAAGTAGAAGTCTAATGTGTGATATACTCTGGATCGATATAGCCAGGCATTCCCTTTGCTGTCGATGTTGCCGCTTGTGAAGACTCCCCACCCTTTGTTACCCTCGAAATAACAAAATCCGCCAGTTTCGCCAATTAAGCTGGAACGACAATGCTTATTGCATGAGAATTGCGCTTCTCCTCCCACTCGCCCAGTTCATGCGACTGTTAAATTCCCCATATCCGTTTCCATCTCCACATGTCTACGAGGAGAAAATCAGTCTTGTAATGAGCAACATGCCCATCAACATGGTTATGGGAGATCCCCACACGTCGGAGACAAGCATAGCTTGTAATCAGCAACGTGCCCATCAACGTGGTGGTTATGGGATGGGAGGATTTCTTAATTTGATAGGTGGCGATCAGCAGATGGCACAGTAAATTTTTAATCAAGATTTGTAAAAAATTAATTTAAGTACGGTTTAAACACGTGATTTAGATATGCAAGGCAGTTAGTGGGGTAGATTTCATCCATGGATTGAGTGGCGACGACCAGAATATACCGGCATCTTTCAATCTAGACCATCAGATCGAAAAGATTAATTAGCCTAATCACAAAAGAACCTACCTCCGATAGGGGGATACGCCTATCGGCGTAATAAATGACAAATTTAGATGGAATTTTATTGGTTGAGGGGGAAACACAATCTCTAAGGGGAGACAGTGCATTGCAGAGCACCCTTGAGTGGGAGACATTGCACTGTGTCTTGACCATCAGTGCGTTGGACACAGCAAGGATTGAAAAATCAAGTACAAAAACACACCTCTAATGCAATTTGTTCATTCAAATGTCTAATAAAATAAATTAGATGCTACTGATGAGGATAAATAGAGGCAAAAACACCAGGACTGTTAGGATATCCTCAATAGAGTCGCCAATTTGTTATGCGGAATTGTGATCTACGGATAAACCAAATTTCCTAAGCGTGGTGTTTGTCACTTAGAACAATAGAGGAAAGAATAAATATCATTTTCTCTAAAACATGCAGATATACAGAATGGAAAGGAGCCTACTTGTGATTATTTCAATTCTCCTTCTCCTTATTTCGTTGTTGTCGTCACTCTCAATCCAACTCAAGTTGCTAGATCGTTTCCTACAAACACAAATAGAGAACAAAAAACAACATGCAATATACAGATATCTTCTTATCTTACTCAAATAAAATCGATTGGATATGAAATACATACATAATTGAAGAATACATTTCACAAGAAATAGAGACTTTTGTATGGGAAAATGAACAACAATATTTATTAAAGAGTAGAAGGGGAATATTACAACCCATGGATCGATTTGTTTTCAAGATGCTCCAGTTCATTCTAGCCTCATCACATCAAGCATTATCCCAGCAGCATATCAGTACTTTCACTCTCTTATCAAATGAGAATCCAACATCATAACTTTATCAAATTTCTTCCTTTCTTAGCACTAGGATGAGTGTTCAATTTATAGGGAAACGGATGGTATTTTCTCAATCAATGACTTTCTAATATAGGAAAGACATGTTTCCAAGTTTAGAGGTCTTAGATGGACACTTGGATTCGAAGTTTGACACATATGGACTCTTCTAGAAGGAATTGGCCATGTGGAGATTCCCGGAACAATGAGAATTCCACTCCGAGGTGACCAATGTACCCTTGAGTGTCTGAAAGTGCACTTCAGTGCACCTTTGCATGGAGGATTTGGCATTGCAATGCAGTTAGTCCCTTGCAGGTGAGCATTGGTGAGTCAATAGGTGATATAAAATATACTTCAAACCTTGGAAATCTCACAATAGAAGCCATGAATTAAATTTTCTTCTCTTAGGGCATGTAGCAACTAAAATATAAGGGGATGATAGACCCTATTTCATTGGTCCTGGGGATGATGTCCAGTTTGACCAAGTCTTGGGGGATGATTCCTAAATTGACCTATAATAGCTACCCCCTAAACCATGAAGTCAAAATAATTATAGTATTTGGATGAGATGTTTTATGATGTGATGAGACAGAACTGAAGTGGATGGTGACCTGCATCAATCTTACAATACAATACATCATGATATTTTCATATTGATCATGAATTGCTGAAGGAGGCATTTCCATGCTCATTACATAAACTATCTAATAACATGTACATAATTCAAAAATTTGTCTACATTGGAATGTTTCCCAATACAAACATGCCTACAGATATAGGCCCATGTTCGGATGAAAATCTGTATGTAAAGTCATCATACAAATTATGTGTACAAAAATCCTGAAATCATAGCCTAGATGGATGAAACTAGATCCGGGGTCTTATTATCTCATTCACTCGATCATTCAGGTACAATTATAACCATGCGAATATTTGATTTGTAGTTGAACATGGGAAGACATCGTTTGATTACCAGCCAATTATGTGAGCTATTAATAGACGCGAGAGAACCACCATTGTCGTTAATGGCTCTTAATGTACTGTAGTACAATTTGCAAGGCATGAATAAATAATTCGATGTCGAACAAAAAAAAAAATCTTTCGGTTAAAGGTTTGGAGGCGAGAAAATTTTCGATGATGTAACAAGCCTGAGGGTACTAGAAGATGTTTCTAAGTAAAATTCCTGGATAATGAGCCGATGTCGAGAGGAAGCCATTTTATCACGAAACGGGAGTTACTAATTTAGGAGATGAAATTTGACTTGATATAGAAATGTTCTGGGATGACTATCATGAAAATGAAGGTTTATGACTATTGTAGATGGATGAGGATTCACTGGATGACTTCCCTTGAACATATTGGTGATACTGAGATGAGTTGGTAGCATTGACCCAAAAACGAAGTGAAGGTATGATGAACCATAGGTATGAATGAACCGTCAAGAATATTACCTAACTGAAAAAGTCACGATGATGGTGTGAGAGTGTCATGTTCAAGAGTGACCTGCTACCATAAAGTGTTATGTTCGATTTTTCCTAATTTTTTCCCAATCATTTGTCAACTAGTAATTTTTTAACAATATTGAGGAGGGTAACATATTCTTGATCTATAATTTAACCCTTCGGGCGAGTGCATCTCTATTTAATAATTTAACGAGTCTAGCGTTAAATTAAACTTGATTCTTGCCATGATCGATATGCCAATCTCTATTTTATGTTTTAACGAGCCTAACGATAGTGACAACCCAATTCTTCTTCATGCTTATAGAGTTTGAAAAAGAGGAGAAAAGAAAACTCCATGAGTCCTTTTTCATAAACTTGTCGCTCAGGTCTAAAAAAGTGTAAAATGATACCTAAGAAAACCTCTTAGCCATGTTCGACTAAGGTTTTCCTTTTTCGTAAATAATCTATCTCAGTCCAGAAAAGGGTTAAACTGATACTGAGTAGATGTCATTTCATTTATGTTTACGAACTCGAAAAGACAAGTGCTCGGTAATATTTTTGTATTATCATAGTCTGAAAAGAGCTAAAAGAAGACTCTAGGTGTTCCTTTTTCATTGTTATCGAAGCTCAAAAAAGAGATAAAAGTGCACTTCAAGTCCTTTTTCATTTTTATCAAAGCTCGAAAAATAAGGATAAAAGTATGCTTTGTGGTCAAATCATTCTTGAATAAGTGTGCATGACTAATCTACTATATCAACTATAAAACCTGTTCAAAACACCATCAAATGGATTAAAAATACCCTTTTCATAGAAAACATGAATAAAAACCATAGTCACGACATTAAATATGATTTGTAATAATCAAATTGACTAATTAAAGAGTTTTTATCATTCATTTTTACCATTTGAAAGTTACCATTTGAAATTTGGAGCTCTGAACAAGTTTTTTCCCTCAAACTTCAACAGTTGATTACAACAAATTATGTGGATGATTTTCCTCAATGTTCGATCCAGGTTGGAGCTATAAACCTTCTCTTTGTTTCAGTACCATTTTCATTGCATTTCATGTTAAATTTTTAGGTTTTTGAGCCCCTTAGGGTAAATATAATACGCTCAAAGGGAAACACACCCTTGAATGTCGAAAGGTGCATTGCAGTGCACTGAAATTGAAGGCCACATGCACTCAAATGCTTTGTCCCTTGACTTGGGGTGCATTGGGAGAAATTTCAATTCTTGTTTTTAGTTGTTTGCCCAAAACCACCCAAGTTTTTTGCATGAAATGGATCCTATTGAGTCTTATGATTGTGTTTCAGGTATTCATAGGATCAAAATGATGATTACGTGGAGGGAAAGAGAACATGAAGCATAGAAAATAATTTCCCTAAACGATCCAGGTACGGTAAGAGCCCTCAGAGACTGCGGGTTGCTAAATTACTTCAGATTGTTGGGTATGAGGCAAAAAATGTAACTATTGGAGTTCCTTGTTCATTCATGGGATCCAGCAATAAAGGATTTTCACATTGGGGACAAAGTGGCCCCAATATTAGTGGAGGATATTTATTTTCTCACAGGATTATCGAGGCGAGGTTAGACTATTTCTCTTTCAGGTTTCGCTCTTGGAGGAGAGACAGTGAGAGATTACATACTGCAACACTGCCATCCAGGGATTGAACCTATTAAGGATGGGAAAATAAACATCCGTGATGTATGTGACTTGCCTTTGAGGACCATCTTATTCACTATCCCAAAGCTTGTTGGTTCTGCTACACTACATGTGGATTAAAGATCATACATGGAGTATGCCCTGGAGTGCTTGGAACCAACAGCATTTAACTGGGCTAAAGTTTTCCTCTTTCAGATGAAAGAACAGTTGACCAAGGCAAAGGGAGGAAGGAAGAAGAATTTAAACTATGGCTTAATCCTGATTTCTTTCACCTTAGAGCGGATTCCATTCATGCAGCCCCAACATGTTACACTGGGTATATCTGGCCCTAGAGATCCATGGATGTAGAGATGGGTAGAGTTGATGGCTAGATATGGTGGTTAATCGACCATCGTGTTCTCTACTAAATTATTTGCCTGGTTTAGATGACCGATGATTTCCATCGATGATTATGAATATGCAGGCACTGACTTCCGAGGAGATCCAGACTTAATTCTACCGGAAAGCGCTCAATGGGGTGCAATTGGTAAGAATGTTTTGACCATGTTTTTTGATTTTTCTAAGGTTTATATATGTTTTTGTATTTTTATGTTTCCCAAGAATAAACTAAATTTTTTACGTATGCCGATGTAGGTCAAGTTCAACCAGTGGGTCAGCTAGAGCAAAGAGCAGAGAAGCCAATACAGAGGGCTGTCGGGAGAGAAGTCCCTTGGGATTTACATATGATCGAGACTCTTGCTGAGATACAACAGCACATAGAGGTATTGACTCTCAGGATTCTAGATTTTCAGATCAAAGAGTTACACATGAGACTACAATGCCATACTATTAGTGTTCCTAACAATTGGATGTAGTTATTGCGTAGGATACCTAGATCGTTAGCTTGTTATCACGAGCATCACCAGTTTACTTTGACATTTTGCATACATTTTAAGGTCATATGACCAATGTGTCTTGATCACAATTTTTTCAAAAACCTATAACTGTCTATCTATTTTTTCTAGTGTTTTCCTATGTTTATTGCACAATCCTATTCAATTATGTGATGTGAATTGAAAATATGTTGTTGGAACACGGTCCCCTAAAGATGTGAATTTTGTACAATTTTGTATATTTTTGGTATTAATTAGCCTAACGCAGGGGTTTTGGGGTGGTTCAAAGCCTTGAATGCATTGTAATGCGTCAAGGGTAGACTTAGAGTCTGCAAACCACGGTTTGTGGACCACATGAAATCATAGGCTAAGTCGTTATAAATAGATGAACATTTTGAGTCTAGAAGTAGGCAAGAATTAATATTGATGCTACATGTGAATTGTCAGATTTGTTTTGGGTTGTTTTGGGTAAGGACTCCTGCTGGCTGTGTGCACGAAGATCCTCAGTCTTGCTGTGTGCGGACCCTACTAGTTGTGTGCGCAGGCTGTGTTTTGGATTGTAACTGGGTTTTGAATGCTCATATATGTGGATATAGTTGAAGTATTCATGTGTTATCTCGATATATTGTGTTATTTTTTATACGAAAATTTGGAATCTGTTCGAAGCTGCGAATACATTTGTGCTATCTGTTTATGTGGAAAATATATTTGTGTTATGTTATAAAGTATATCTATGATCTGTTATAGATGCGTTTATGATAGTAAGAGTTTGTAAATTGTTGATACACACGTGAATGCGAAGGTACTGACTAGATCTATGCATGGTAATAACTCTGTTATGATTAACTACGGATTATATTGTTAGAAAACCTATGAATAGACCCATTTTGTGCAAACTCGACACGTGTGAACGAAGAGCTGCCTGACTTACCTACTCTCTCTCAGGGTGTGGAAACCTAGTTTCAGCACCCTCCCATATTGCTTTGAGTGAGACTGTGGCCTGCGCAAGTACGTCACTGCTGAAAGGGCCCATAGTATAGGGGTTTTTTGGCAAACCTTAACCTCTGAACCTGGATCAGGTCCCCTCAAGCCAAAAAAATGTTTTGTTGCCGAGACCGGGAGCATTTTGAGAGGGTGATCCGGTAATGCTAAGGGAGCATTGGAGACCTAAAAGGGTGGAAATTGAAGAGTGGTTTGAAAAATATATTTAGGAATTTTCCGCCAAAGAGAATCGCAACACAAATTTAACGACCGAAAAGTGGAAGAATAAGTACATCTTCACTGAGGTCTACGAAATTTTCTTTGTAAAATTTGCGAACGAGCTTCAGGAGTGGTTGGAAAGGCTTGTAGATTTCCAAACATGTTGGAAGGATGAGCGGGTCACCCAGTGGACTCCAGAGTTTATCCAGCAGTTAGAAAGAACTGATAATACCATCACCCGTACGGTAGATCACTGGGTGGATAGTGTGTTGGGAGGATTTGTGACAGAGTTCACAGTCGATCAATTCGTGTCCTATTTCAAGGCAGAGTGGAGGTTATTCAAGGGTTTTCGGAGTAAGTTTCTTAAAACATTACCATTATTAATCAAATTTTTTCTATGCGAAAAAGGCATTCTATGCACCCACGCCGAGTGAATGTCATCTGATATGGGCGAAAGCACAACATGCAGTGGTAAGTACTACCGTACTAATCAAGAAGGAGATAGATATGTCTAAAATCCAGTAAGAGAATCGGCTACGAATAGCCCTCTAGCTACACCACCGTCAAATCAACATAGGGGTAAAAACTCACCCATACCTCCATAGCCACCGGAAGATGATATGGCCTCGCACATGAAGTTACCTACCTTCAAGGCCGTAGAGGATGAGGATATGGATCGATTTTGGTTTGTTGCAGAATTAATATGGGTTGCGCAGAATGTGGCTAGAGATGTTGTAAAGAGAGTGCAGCTATCTCTCAACTTCGAAGGAAGGGCATTAGATTGGTATATGGGATACATAGGACAGCACACAGATCCATCTATCCCAGAGATCAAGACAACGTTAAAAAAACAGTTTCGAAAGCCTAAGTCCGACTCACAAATAGTGGTCAACTTAAAGGACTTTAGATAAGGACCCATTGAATCAGTATGGGAAGCTCATCAGCGGTTGAAAAAGGTTATCAGAGATGAGGAATTTTAGTATGATGATAGGCAGCACAAAGAATGGTTTATCTCTATGCTGCTACCTCACCTGCGCGGACCTATGGGTCAGTAATCGATCACCATGCAGGAGAAGGCTTTGGAGATTGCTATGAAACTAGAGGCTGCGCCGAGGGACAATGCTAAGTTTGGGGTACAACAGATCCAGGGACAATTAGAGGCAATTCACATTGAAATACAAAACCTACAAAAGGAACGGGGAAAAGAGGCTAGTCCAGAGATATGGTGCACAAGATGCAGGGTGTTCGGTCATACCAAGGACCAACGTCCCTTGCTGGAAAATTACATGTAGGCTGGAGGACCTAGCCCATTACGTCCTAAGGAGGCTGCGGGACTAAGTAGTCCAACGTTGTGGTGTGTTTATTGTCGTGTCGCTGGCCTACATGAAATTAACTATTGTCCTTGCCTGGGTGCTTACGTTCTAGAATTGAATCAGCAATGGTTCTGATTCTACTCCTCTGTAGGGCATGACGAGCATAATTTCCAGACCTATGATTTGATGATAGACTGAGGAAACCTATACAGGGTGCAAGCTAACCCTTCTTCACCACTATCTCCTTCAAGCAGAGGAGGCTCCCCAACTAGGGGCAGGGGAGGGGGAAGGGGTGGAAGCGTAGATCGGGGAAGAGGAGAATTGATTTGTTATAGCTATGGGGAGATAGGGCACTTTGCGAGGGATTTTCTGAACCCTGTGCAACAATATTGCCATTATTGCAGACAACAGGACCATGTGATTGAAGACTGTCCAATTTTGACAGAAAAAATGCAGGAGAAACAACAGACACCTATGAAGAATGTACATAGGGTTAAAGCAAAACCGCGTGATGAAGGACCAAGTATTAATGTCATAACACGCAGTGGTATGGCTACGAGAGGGGCTGAAGAGAAAGCTGAACCTCTTATCCGGAAAGAAGCTTCCAAACAGGAAAACTTGGACCTACAAAAGGAAAAGGAAACCTTCATCGCAGCCCGCAAATACTTTACTAAGGATGAGGAATCTATTTCAAAAGCACCAGTAAGCCTCAAAACCGATGATGAGGTCAAACCATTTATACAGGCATGTATGAAGTTGCTGCGCAACCAGAAGGCAGTAGAGAATCTATAGCCATTAATAGAAATCTACGCAGAAAGAACTAATACACCATTAGAAGTTAAGGATGTGCACAAACTCTACAAGCATAAGAAACACACTGGTAGGGAAATGCTGCTAATAGTGTAGATTGGTGATTATGAAATGGATCAGGTTATTTTGGACTTGGGATCAGATGCAAACATATTTCCAAAGAAAACTTGGTAGTGAATGGGAGAACCTAAGTTTTAATGGTCCACTATCCAGCTACGCATGGCCAACCAGTAGAAGATCATACCATTGGGGAGGTTGTTAAAGATTATGGTAGATATTGCAGGAGTTAAGGTCTGGGCCAAATTTAGGTAATTCAGATTGTGCAAGATGTGGACCCCTATCCTACAGTCCTAGGGTTGGACTGGGCCATAGATATGGGAGGCATCATCAACCTAAAGAAATGAAGCATGGTGTTTGAAAATGAATGTATGAGGGTGATAGTCCCGCTAGACCCTGTGGAAGGAGAACGATATACTGAACCAGTGCGTGAAGAAGAGGATGTGGATCACATCTACAAGTTGACTACTCAGGATGAATATTGGATCAATCCTATGGCTGACAATATGATTTGCTGGGAAAAGGACAGTGAATGTTTCTCTAACTCCGATGGGGAGATGGAAAATTGGGAGAACCGACTACATGATGTATCTGCACTGCAATGTCTTAGAATCACAAATGACTTCTGATGCAGCTCCTCAAAGGTAAGTGAACTACCCTACTTTAATGGTTCTAGTAGCATTAGAGAATTTTTGCAAGCATTTGAAGCTAAGGTCCCAAGAGAGTGAAGGGTATGGGCTATTAATCTAACCATGCGTGCAACACCTGCGAGGTGGTGGGACATGCATAAAGAGACGTTCCAAGATTGGGAAGAATGTCGAGATATGCTTGTCCTATGATTTGAATCTCCAGTTCACCTGCGCGTAAAGAATTTTCTTGGCCCAGGGGACCTGTGTGAGCACTTGTTCTCTTGTATGGAGAAATGGTGTAAACAAACTACGGAAGAATGGGTTCACCTGTTTATTCATGCCTTGGGGCCAATCCCCACTGCATGATATTTATATGCAGAGCTACACCAGTGCACCCCCCACTGGGAAACATTGAAGGATGAGTTTTTAGGGACATTTGTGTTGGTAGGTGGAACAGAGGCGCTCGATGAAGCTCTGCAGGATATAGATGCCTTAGTATTTGATGAATCATGCCTTTACGCAACACTTGGGGCCACAACATGGGAAACGTATATGTAGGATATTGTCAACTGCCACAATTTAGAAATAGAAGAATGCAATGAAGATCCACGAAATGTCTATATCCCAGAGTCGGAGGGAGAGAACGTAGTTGCTGGACCCCCACTACAAACTATCGATGTTACTAAGCCTCTGAAGCTACGAGAAGTAAACATTGGAACCAAAGAGCAACCTAAGTTGGCCAAAATTGGGGACTACTAGGATGATGATATAGTAGGAAAAGTTGTAGAACTGCTTACGTAATACTAGGACTTATTCCCGATGAACTTCTTGGAACTCAAAGGGATTACAGGGGACCTAGGGGTCATGCGCATCACTTTAAAACTAGATGCACACCTTGTGAAGTAGCGTCCTTATAGGCTGAACCCTAAGTATAAGCAAAAGGTTAAGGAAGAAATCAACAAAATGCTCACCGCAGGTATCATCGAACCGGTCGAATAGTCAGACTGGGTAAGTCTGATGGTGGTTTAGGAGAAAAATAATAAGGGAGAGATACGAATCTGTGTTGAATTGCGAAAATTGAATGATGCCTGCATACATGATCCCTTCCCTACACCATTCTCAGATGAAATCCTGGACAGCGTGGGAGGGCAGGAAGCATACTCATTTACAGAAATTTTCTCGGGCTACCATCAGATCAGGATCGCACCTGAAGATTGCAGCAAAAATACATTCGCTACTAAATGGGGATCCTTTAAATATACTGTCATGCCATTTGGGCTCAAGAATGCCCCTACCATATTTTCACGGGTGGTGGTCGTAGTATTCAAAGAGTTAATCCACAAGTTTTTGGAGGTATATTTTGATGACTAGACTATCTTCGGATTGGTGAAGAAGCATGTCTCGAACCTGCGTGTGATGCTGGATGCCTACAAAAAGCACCAGATTTCCTTGAATTGGTGTCGGAGCAATACCTCTAAAGGGTATTGGAAGATGATGGGATAAATATAGTCCCCATGCACTGGGTGCGCAAATTGGCTAGTTCTGGGCTCTTAAACCTGCTACGGATGTCACATTTTGGCCATTACAATATCACAGACTGACTTGTGAACCAGCTGCTTGCCCTGGTCCATGATGACAGCCTGTGGATATGGGATCACATCCCCATTGATGCCATGTTTATTCACCAAATTACCGGTCTACCCATGGAAGGAATATCCCCTATGTTGCGTGTGGGAAAAAAGTATGAGCAAAATATCTCCGAAAAGGTGCACGAGGATTACCATGTGGAGCGGAATGCTCGGGGTTTTGTGATCAGCATCGTCAGTGACCATGGTACACAGATGGGTACCTTGTTGCTGGCGTGAAATATGATGCTCAAATTCTAGGCTGCCACCATCCCTGCATATGTAATTCAATTGGCAAGCCGGTGCGAAAAGGGGGTCTGCTTCAATTGGTCTCAGTGCCTGTGCAACGAGTTCCTGGAAAATGTATGGGAATCCAAGGATTAGGGCCACGTATTCTGCTACTCCTGGCTGCTGCTTCTCATCGCGTTGGTTACATGGGAAGCAACTATGGATGTGTTCCTCCCTGAGCTTGCCCCAGATATGTGTGAAGGGGCAAGATATGAAAAATTGTGGGACTCAAAGGACGCGCAGCGCATTAAGGACAATCAATTCTTCTGGGTCCTGTTTCAGAGTGGGCTCGCAGCAGCTATCAACTCCCGACCACGCTTATTGCCAACCATTTATGATAAGTATAAAAGCATCTCCGTGTTCCATGTAACTATGCATAATGTACAAATCCGAGGCCGCAAGGATCCCGCGTGGGTTTCACTCCCCTACATGGTTGACGATGAAGACATTGACCGCCTAATCGTGACTTGGCCTCCGCACTGGAAGTTGGGCTTCAAATCAAGTACAAAGAACTCTGTAGGGATGAGCACCACAAAGGTAACCCTACCTGTCATCACCAAAGAAACCAGAGGATAGGGAAAAAGTATGAGGAAGAGCATAGAAGCATCATTGCAGAAGGGTTCACAGCCAGGAAAAAGTATGGGGAAGGGTGCAGAAGCATCGCGGAAGGATTCCCAGTAGGATCTGGGTGCGGAAGGTTAGGAGGTGTGAGGTGCTGACTCCCCTCGAGGAACAAGCGAACTGGTGACCCTGGTAAAGGGCCATTGAAGAAGCCGCACTCTCAATGACTAGAACACGATGAAGGCATTACGCTGATAGAAGGGGCCCTTGAGCAGATCGCAGACATGGTCACTTTGGCTACAGAAGACAAATGGCTGGCTCTGGAAGAGCAACAGAAAGTCGTGGTCAACACCCTCCAGGCTGAGCTCCACGCTCTTCAGTTAAAGACAGACACTTTGCAGACGAGTATGATCTAGGTCAGAACAACCCTAGCCACAAGCAGCACAGTGATTAGTATAACAGAAAGCCTCCTCTTCCCTCTACCTTGTGCAGCCCTCATACTGATTCCACATGACTTAGGAGTGAAATTCTAGGCCTGCGCGTTGGTACAGTTGGATCTCACCTACCTACCACATGAACCATTGCAACTTCTTCACGTGTACCTGTTTGAAGAAATTGAGCATAGGAATCGTCAGGTGCACAAGTAGATCAGTATAGCTGAGCAGATAATTGAAGAAAAAGTTGCTCAAGAATCCCAGGCACAAGCTGCCTGTACCTTCATCGCCGTGCAGTAGACAGAGTTGGAGCACTTAATTAGTAGGCTCTGCATAGACATTACAGAAGATATCCTGGCTACTGCCACCCCCCAGGCCAAGATTGAGGGGTTGGCCACAGCCTTAAAGGCCTCAAGGACCGAGATCCAGGTGGTCAAAACATAGATGGAATAGCAAATTGTAGATTTACAGGCTAAGTCACAGCCAGAAACACCACCAGAGGTAAGGGCCCAGTGATTCATGTTGGTTACTGAGGCTACAAATGTTATTACAGGACAGATCGCTCAAGGTGCATACTTTTCAAAAACAACTATGCAGCTATGGACAAAGGTGCAGCACGACCCTCTCCTACGAGAAATAAACCAGGCACTATGCCAGAAAGAAGAAGAGTTTGACCAACTAGAGGCCACACTGACCACTCTAGTCCCTGCTCAGAGATTGGCTCGATTGCGCACTAGCCATGCGATCATAGATGACATGGATGCTCTCCGGCAGAGGAAGAAGACGTTGAGCGATCACCTCAAGCCATTGTCAAATGAGGCCCTCAAGCTGTCCCAGGATGTTGATATCGCAGTAAAGCAGCTGAACCAAACTCTCAAGAGCATCACCACTACTACAGAGGCCCAACTTCACAGAAGTTGGTGGAGATAGCCCAGAATGTTTCTGTGCAAAGTGAAGGAGTGCTGCTCCCGCTAGTGGATGCAATCAAGCAGCTACAGGCAAAGATGGAGAACCCATGACCGGAGTGACTTGGGATGAGTCACAAGATTCTGTTGGGGGACTTTTGGAACAGGGTCCCCTAAAGCTGTGAATTTTGTACAATTTTGTATATTTTTGGTATTAATTAGCCTAACATAGGGGTTTTGGGGTGGTTCAAAGTCCCGAATGCATTGTAATGGGTCAAGGGTAGACCTAGAGTCTGCAAACCATGGTTTGCAAATGACAGAAAAGCGTAGGCTAAGTCATTATAAATAGATGAACATTTTTAGTCTAGAGGTAGGCAAGAATTAAGACTGATGCTATGTGCAAATTGTTAGATCTATTTTGGGTTGTTTTGGGTAAGGAATTTTGTTGGTTGTGTGCGCGGAGATCCTCAGTCCTGCTATGTGTGGACCCTGCTGGCTGTGTGCACAGGCTGTGTTTTGGATTGTAACTGGGTTTTGAATGCTAATATATGCGGATATAGTTGAAGTATCCATGTGTTATCTGGATCTATTTTGTTATTGTTGATATGAACCTTTGGAATATGTTCGGAGTTGCAAATACCTTTGTGCTATATGTTTATGTTGCAAATATATTTGTGTTATGGTATAAAGTATATCTATGATCTGTTATAGATGCGTTTATGATAGTAAGAGCTCGTAAATTGCTGATACGCACGTGGATGCAAAGGTACTGAATAGATCTATGCATGGTAATAACTCTGTTATGATTAATTACGGATTATACTGTTAGCAAACCTGCGAATAGACCTGTTCTATGCAAACCCGATAAGTGTGAACATAGAGCTGCCTAACTTACCTTCTCTCTCTGAGGGTGCGGAAACCTGGTTCTACCACCCTCCCATACTACTTCGAGTGATACTTTGGCCTGCACAAGTAGGTCACTGCCGAAAGGGCTAGTAGTATAGGGGTTTTTTGGCAAACCTTAGCCTCCGAACCTAGGTCAAGACCCCTCAAGCCAAAAAATGTCTTTACATGTGTTGCAAATGTATGTTTATAACATAATTCGCTAAGGAATCAGTTAATGTTTTCAACTTTCTAGAAATGTTTTGATATTTAATGAAATCAAAATTTCTTTCCAAAAGTTGAAATCTTAGGAACATATGATGCAGTGTTGGATTTTTGATAGTATAAATGCTAGTAAGTTACAATACAACAAGTTGTGAGTCTAATGAAATGATGATGCGATTAATACCAAATGAAATGTCATCAGAGAGAAGTTTTATCAACACGCTATACTTAGCGATATTGATTGTAGATCGACCAATAAAATCCCTTGAAAACTCACTAACTCACAGTTCAGAGCGAAAATGGCCCACGCTGCAGAGGATAGATTCTGTGTACTATGACTAGCACCATCAGCATACCCAACGATGCACTTCTTCAATAGAGGTGTCAGGTAACAAGTCAATGATGATTTTTAATGACAGTATCTCACATTGGATAGGTAAGATAGCTTCCAAACAATACACCAATTGAAAGGAGGTAAATCCATTTGTGTTTCTCACCGAGGTTCAGTATGCCCACAAAGCCGAGTAAAAGATAAAATTCCAATTTCGTTTATGAACTCCTATCATTCGTTTAACAATTTTGTTAATAGCCTCAACTTGTACATTAGATTATGGATAATAAGGAATAGAACTATCATGCGACAGTCCTAATTTGGCAGTCAACTCATTCATCATGTGATTGCAAAAATTCTTACCATGATCTGTGACTATAGCTTGTGGAACACAAAACCATGAGATGAAATGATTGGAAAAGAATAATGCATTTTTTTCACCTATGTTGTTGAATGTAGGCATCGCTTTAGCCCACTTGGTAAATTAGTATACTGCGACAATAATATAACCATTCCCCCTGGATAAATGAGGGTTGCAGGTCATGAAGTCAATGACCCATTTTGAAAATGTTCCCATGGCGATAACAGGATGCATCGGCACTGTTGGTTTGCAGAATTTACGATAAAAAATCTGGCACGCATGGTAACTTCTGACCGCGAGGATGCAATCGTGAAATATGGTAGGCCAAAAATAACCGGTGTGGAGTATCTTTTGTGCTATAGCATATCCAGACAAGTGTCCACCATAAGCCCCAACATGATAATGATTTAAAACCTTCTCTGCCTCCTCATGAGTGAGGCACCTCCTTAAAATCATATTGACACCACGACAACAAAGTGTATCGCCAACGATCAAATAATCTTTGGCTTGGTATCGAATACGTCATTGTTTAGAGTGAGAGGTATCGGGCCGAAAATTCTAAGTTTGGAGATAAATGATAAAATCTGCATACCAAGGATTAGATGATCTGATCAGAAATAGAGACTCGTCAAGAATTGATGGTTATGATGTAGTAGCAGTACTATAAGAGGGAAGGTCGCAGATAAGATCAGCCAAAACTAAAGGCTTCTTTGACTTGGATTTGATCAATTCCAAATCAAAATCCTTCAAAATGACTATCCATTTTTAATATTTTCGCCCCAGCAATTGGCGTGACAGAATTTAAGTCATTGGGTTGCAATCTAAAATGGCAATGGTCTTCCGGAAGAGGTTATAATGGAGAAATATTTGGACAGCTTGAACAGCCACCAAGGCAAGCTTTTCGACGTATGAATACTTCACTTCTGTATCATTGAGATTATGACTCAAATAATATATCGGATTTTTTATCCCATGTTCTTCTTGGACGAATAACATAGGAATGGTCATATCAATAGCGACGATATATAAGAAATAATCACTCTAATAATTGGGGGGATACATTAATGATGCCCGAACAAGTGTATCCTTGATAGCATCAAAGGAAACTTGCACAACCTTATCCCAATGCAATAGAATCCCCTTTTTCAAGAGACGAGTAAATCCTTTAGCCACTTCAACGTAGTTGGGTATGAACCTCCTTAGGAAGTTAGCCTTTAGTTGAATTTTTTGTAACTGAAGCAAGTTTGATGGCAGAGGAAAATCAAGAATAGCCTGGACCTTCAGTGGGTTGATTCAAATTCCTTCTTTTGAGAGGATGAATCCAAGCAAACAACCAGAACCAACACAAAACACACATTTATGTGCATTGAGGTGTATTTTGTAGTGTTAGCAGCATAGAAAGATACCTCTCAAATGCATCGGGTGATCAGTCTGATTTCATGAATGCTCGGGTAAATCGTCTAGATAAGGTTGAACAATGTGCTTGATGTAATTGAAAGCATAATCCAATGCTCTCTGAAATGTTTCCCCAACATTATTTAAACCAAATGGGAGTTTTTGATAAAGCGTATGTGCCCCAATGACAAATGAATGTTGTCTTATATTGGTCCTCTTGGCAGATATTGATTTTGTTGTAGCCAAAAAATCCATCCATAAACGAAAAGGTTTCACATCCAGCACAATCGTCAATAATATGGTCAATAAAGGGAGTAGGATATTTTTCTTTTGGACAAGGAAGATTGACATCTCGATAATCGATGCACACTATGATTTCCCTTGTTTCTTCATAACAGGAACAATGTTGGAAACCCAATCAGTTAAGGGAATAGGGTAAATGAAACCAGCAGGCAAAATTTTTTCAACTTCTGCTTTAATGGAAGCAACCTTCTTCGTATGAACAGGATGAACGCGTTGAGTACCGGTCTGACATCAGGGTACATTTTAATGGCGTGTTCAATGATACTATTATCTATGCATTTAATTTCCTCATAAGACCAAGAAAAATATCACAAAATTCACGAAAGAGAAAGTGATAAGTTTCAAGTTCTAATGGAGAAAAAGACACACCGGCATGAATGTTTTCTACAATGTCGGGTTTGGTTGAAATATCAATAGAAATGGCTTCTTCAATATTTGATAAATTCCTCTTTGATTCGATTACGTTAATAGGAAAAGAATTCGAAAAGAATGTTTTGATAGATGGGTGATATAGTTCAATAATATTATCTTCTTCGTAATCTTGAAGATAGGAACGGTGATGATGATCTTCCCATGGTTCTCCTTCTAGCATCATGGATTCCACAATGCTCTCATAAGTCAAGAAAGTGGATGAAAAAGGATCAGATGGAGTACCAAAATCTAATGAACGATCGACCCAAACGACTGGCGAAGATGAATTCAGATTCGCCACCCAAGCCATGTAGATTGATTGCTATGCTAGCTCAATTGGGTTGGGCGGCAGAAATTCATCCAACATAAAAATTTCAGAATCACCCGTAATCTTCCTTAAGCTGGATGGAGTGGAAGATATCATGTAGCAGGTCTCTATGCTTGAAATTTATGCCGACGTCGAAAGCGGTGGTAATGCAAAGGTCCCCATTAGGGAAGAGTCCTTTAAGAGTCCTACACCAATGTTCTGAAGTGCTAGGTGGGGTGTGTGAACTAATGGAATTCTTCTAGTTACCTGGGAAATGGAGGTAAATAAAGAGAGTTGATTGATGACTGTGATAAAATCCTTATGTGGAAAGGAAATCATTCTAAAATATGTAGAGGCGATTGCAGTCATAGCATATACCGATGGCCTTCTGAGTAAAATGTTGTAGGCAAGGGGTTTGTCAATGACCTCGACTTCAATAGTTACTTTTTTGCCCCCTGGTTGGACATGAAGGTTATTGATGATACCGCAAGGCTTATATGTATGTCTGTCAAAAGCTTTTAACATTGTAGGCGATTGATATAGGCACAACAAGCGAAGTGACTTCCAGCAGTTTAGAGACATAATGCAGGTAGATTATCCCTCATCAATAATAGTATGATGAATGAGGTGATTGAGAACATTTACTTGGATGGATAATGCCAATTCTGTTGGTAATTGTGGCACATAGCCCATATGATTAAAGACTACAAGATTTGAATATGTCAGATCTATTCCACCAATTTCTGACAACAAAGCTTGCTTCTGGGAGGGACAATTTCGAAGTACCTCAAGCGTCAACATAGCTGAAGGGGATTGAGCCAAATATTCAACTATATTATAATTTTGAGCAACTCAAGATCGAGGATTGATGGTTGATTTATGGACGACTCACTTCGATGGCTTTATTGTTAACTAGGAATAATAGTTGGCGTAATAGATTCCGTGGATGGATTCATTGTTGAGGTAGTAGGTTGATCAGCAGCCTGACTACCATAATATTTATTTCTTGTTGACACCAAAACATCAGTTGTTGGCTTCATGACAGATAGCATAAGCACTTGGGAAATAGAATCTAGATCCATAGCAACCAAATTTGTGTCTGGATTCGGAAATGGATATGTCAACACAATATATGCATGTGAGGTCTTAATTAAATTTGAGACTTCAGCACAGTGAGGAAAATCTCTAACAAAGTGCTCCTCATTACAAATTATGCAAGAGTAACGAGCTTTCTAATTGTTTCAAGTTTTTTGATCAGATGATCATTCCTACGGGGTTGGATTTTTATTTTTCTTACTTTCGGGTAGCTTGTCACTTTTTCCTTTGTCAGATGACATGACATGAATTTTGGAAGAAGGTGCAGGATTAGATGCAGTAGAGTGATGTGTGCTTGTAGTACCGATTATACCATTGTCAGCTATTAGGTCCCTATATTACTAGTATAGTCCCTTATTGTTGTTATTTTAACCCCATTATTTTTATTGTTTTACTCCTGTGACCCCAATATTGTTATTATTGTTCCCTTACATTATTATTGTTAGGTTAGCTAGGATTATATTGTGACCACATGGACTCCTATATATAGAAGGAGGTTTTGGTCATTTGTATCATCCAAGAATTGTTCATTTATGTAATGTATTGGAGGTTACCCCTCAAAGTGGTTGATTTCTAAGGCGTTGATCTCTCTTTTCTTCTATTTTTGGAGCTGGTTTCATAACATTTGGTATCAGAGCTTTGGATTCTAGGGTTTCACTGCTCCAAATATGTCATTGTGTAATTTTAGCTATAATGTTTTTTCTACAAAGGTTCGGAAGCTGAAATATTTAAAGAGTGAATCCACAATCCGGAGGAACGTCGTGTAAAAACTTCAGATCTTTGTTTGCAATATTTTTGGAGATAGATCTCTGGAATTTAGGATTGTTTTAGGCTCCTGAATTTCAACTAAAAATGGTCATCATGGAATTTTCACTATAGCTTGTTTTATACGAAGTTTCAAAAGCTGAAAATTTTACAGAGCGAAGCCGAAATCCTGGGGAACTTTCTGTAGCAATTTCAGATCTTGGTTGCTAATATTTTCGGAGATATGATCTATGGAAGTTAGCGTTTTTTCAGGCTCCTGAATTTCATCTCAAATAGGTGACCGTGTGAAAATCTTCATAACTCTCTCTTTGAGCATCGGATTGGAATTCTGTAAAAATTGGCCGCAAGTACACTGACTATAGTTTCTTTTGTATCAATTTCAGATCCAAAGGAGGAAATAGTGACACATGGCACATCGGACAAGTTCACTCTATTGAACCAATCCATAATTACGTCATTGTGGGAGATTAAGCATAACTTTGCCTTGAAGAATCCAAATGAGGTCAAACCTAAGGCATTCGAAAGAAGATTCAGAGTGCTACTATAGGGCTTAATTTTATATATTGAAGATCCAAAATCACAGAGATTTAAATTTCAATATCGAGCTCCTCAAAAGCAAGAAAACAACGTGTATTTTTTTCCGAATTGCATAAGTCTTGTTTGAAGACTCAATTTGAATTGATTCCAAGGAATATTGTAGAATAAATATCAGTATTCGGTTCTAAAATTCCCCCTAAAAAGAATTCAACACCCATTAAGACTTCAGAAGGCCCTACTATGGCTCATGAAGATGAAGAAATGCAACATGACATATCAAAATTACCAGAGAAGGTGCACCAAATTTTGCTCCCGCAAAGAGAAACAAAAAATGAAATGGATGTTTTGAAGAAAAGTTTGGAAGCTAAGATGGATGGTTTGAAGAAATGCGTGGAATCTACGATGGATGGTTTGAAGAATGGTATGGAAGAAAAAATCAAAGGTTTGAAGGAAGACATGGAAGTTTTGAAGGAAGGTTTGTCAGAGTTGAAACAAGAAATGATTCCTAATGGCGAAAATATAGTAGAGGAAACTCATGATGAGAACAAAATAAATGTTAATCGTGATTTTATAAACTCTAATTTTGGATTGAAGAACCACCATATTCCAAATATGGATATGAGGAAGTTTGATGGCAAGGATCTCGTAACATGGATACTACAAATGGAGCAATATTTTGATCTCAATAATGTGAAAAACACACAAAAGGTACACATTAAAACTTTACATTTAGAACAAAATACATTTGTATGGTATCGATGGCTTTTCTCCCATAATAAAATTGTCACTTGGTCAATTTTTACGGAGTAATTGATAGCACATTATGAGGATACAAAGAGCAACACCTTCTTTAGCCAATTGGTAAATCTCAAACAAAAGGGTTCAATGGTGGAGCACATTGAGGACTTCGAAAAATTGAATATAAGGGTAACTGATATTCTAGAGGAACACAAGATTGATGTATTCATAGGGACTTTAAAGGATAACATCCAACATGAAGTTCGCGTTTGGGAACTTGATTCATTGGAGAAGGCGTTCAAGTTGGCAAGAAAAATTGAATGTAAAATTATGGCTACAAGGAAGCCTACCACTCACATCTATAAAGATGGAAGTGTTTCTACTCCTAGACTTCCACAACCTACAAGGTTAACACCACAAAAATTGGAAGAAAAAAGAGAAAAAGGGCTTTCCTTCAGTTGTGATAGCAAATACACTAAAGGTTATAAGTGTGCTGAGAAGAAATTATTTTACATAGATTGTGAAGAGGAGGAAGAAAATGAACAAGAAAATTTAAAAGAAGAGGATATACACTGGGAACCAACCCTAGAATAAGAAGAAATGAGTCCGACCATATCGTGTAATGCATTGGCAGGAATTACCACTCCTCAAACTCTCAAGATAGGAGGAAATATTAGGAAGAAAAAGGTAATAGTGTTGATTGATTCGGGTAGTACCCATAATTTTATTCATTGTAAGGTAGCCAAGGAATTGAATTTCTTCGTATACTCAGCACCAGAATGTCAAGTGATGGTTGTGTTGGGGTTCCCATGTTTTGGCAAGATTGGCAATACCAAAAGATGAGACAACATAGAACCACTTTCGGACCTTAGGATCTAGCCCTCCTCGGTCCAGAGAGCGATCTCTCTATAATAGTCAAGGCATATGGCTTTGAAGCTCAAGTTTAAGATATTAGGCTAGTTGTAAGCACAGGTTTTGTTTGTTTGATTTAGAGTTTGGTTGTTGAGAATCAGGAAGGAAGGGTTCGTCATAAGACAAGGCCATGCAACAAAGGATATAGACAGAGGAGAAATAGTCCAGGGAATACCAAGTCCATTGGGAAATGGAGTCAAGAACGGATTTACTTGCTATTCAACATGCAAGCTTTCAATTGGGCTAGTCATCTAAAGCCTTGGATCCTAAAGTGATAAAGATGAAAGAAGGAGAACCATCTAATTATGTCTATAGATCAGGTCATAGGTCATTTAACCTGCATAGGCTCGACACAATCAAAGGCACGAGGGATCTTAGAAAGGCTTATGGAATGGAAAGATCCTGCTGAGGCAGGACAAAGCTCTAGGACCTCCCAGTTGTTCTCAACACATTCACCAATCCCAATGAAGATTATCCCAATGAAGAACATCTCCAAACATGGATTTCCTTATCCATACATGGGTGAGTGTAATAACATCCACTACACTGGTTAAATCCATTGAAATCAATATTCAGATACACATATAAGTAGAAAACATATAGGTCTGGGAGAGCAGCAACATAAGGCACCTAACATGGGTGAATCTTATGCCAAATTTCTGATGCGAGCCAGAGGAACTGAAATGAAATGAAATAAACACAGAGATAGAAAAACATCACCGCAGCTTTAGATCAGGATTCAAAGAAATGTGTTCATTATATTAAATATCAACACCAATCAGGTATAACATAGCCAATAATTTGGTCTTTCAATCTGAATACATCTCACTCGGCCTACGTTACAATTATACACAGAGTTCTTATCTCAGGAGGAACTGCTTACATTTCTCTAATAACTCATCAACAACCTTTACAACAACTTCCTCATAGTTTTTATAGCTGAAAAAGAGCAGAGGAAGTAGGTAGAACACTAAATATAACATTAAATTCAGAAAAGAAGGAAAGGGCCGAAACCCATTCTATTTTGAACTCTGAGCCTTAATTTTTGGCACTCTTTGGAGAAAAGAAGGGTCTTCGTCAGGCTTCATTAATTCCCGGTATGTTTCAGATGCATTCTGGTGTAGTACCTTTGGTGAATAAACAAAATGGTAATGAAAAACGGAATGGTCCGCCGTACTTGAGCAGCAAATGCTCTGATCTCCTTGGACTGCGTTCTGAGCGGAGATCTCCTCTAGAGCACGACATATAATCAAGTGGTAGGGGCAATCCGTCTTTCTTTGGAAGAAGACATTCTCCTGGTGTGGACACCTGCCCTTCATTAAATTCCTTACCTCTCGATGTTGAAAATTTGCGGTCGCCTCCATACCGTGCAGTTATGGTGGCGTAATTCAACCTCAGATTGCAGAATAAAAAATCACAACCGTGTGAGGAAAATCGATGCAATGGAAGACCGGTGAGTGAGGCAAAAAATATGATAGCGCGGCGACGGAATGAGGCTTTCACCAAACAATGGTGACAAAATGCAAAGGAATGCGAAGGGAAGGTAGTGACATGCGATGAGGAGGAACCCAGCCGCAGGCGGGTGGCGATTTGCTTCGAGCCGTTGGATCTTAAACCCAACGGTTGGCCAAGGTTTAGTCATGGAATCGCAGTCACGATGGACGAGGGGGGACCGCATAATTATAATTTGCGATTGCGATCGAGGAAGGGGAAACGGTTGGGAATGTGATGACGGTTGGGTTCGCACGGGAATCAATGGTGGCAGATTTGCGACGCGATCGGATCGCATCACAAATATTTGCGATGGATCCAATGAACAAGCGAATGAAACTGCGATGCGTGACTTGCGATAGGCGGCGGTTATATAATGTGATATAAACTTTATAATAAAGTTTATAACAATGCACGGCGGGGAAGTGGTTAAGGCCTATTATATGATCGGAAAGTGGGTTTTGGCCCGTTTTAATGGAATTCGAAGGCCAGGGGAGGGAACGATAGGGGAATCAAGGGGGAAGAAGACAAAAAAGGGTTAAGGGAGGGATCTAAAGGGGATTTTGGGGGAAAATGAAAGGTGAGAAGGGGAAAAGAAGGGAAGATGAAATAGAAGTTACGTGGGGATGAAATAAGAGAGAGAAAGGGGGCCTTTAGGCATCTCTTCACAAACAGAGAGGCTTTATGATGGGAATCAGCAGAGGGGAGTTTATCAGAGGACATAAGGCACAACGAGGCTTCAAGGATGATGTGTTTTCCGGGGAAATTCATTCCTTGAAGGCTCAGAAACATCTTAGCCCCTTCTTTGCTTGTCAAAAATTTATAGGCTACATGGCTCCACATGCAGTCTCCGCCCGAAGGAGCTGACACCGCACTGAGCTATGCACCCAGGCATGCACCGTTCTGCACATCTCTTTCTCTCGATCAAACGCTACAATGTGAATATGTTACATCGCCATAAACATTTTCCCAATCAACCTTCTTACCCGCACTACAATCCTAGCATTTTTCTTCTTTAGTGTGCATTTGAGCTAGCACTCTTTACATCATTTTATCACAAATGTAAAATAAACCTATTCTAAATCTACCTCTTATTGTTCAAGGAGACCAGATGGTCCCACGCTTCGTTTCGCTTACCTACACTACCACCGCTAGGGACTAATGTTCTAAAGGTGTTTCTCCTTCTCCTCTACATTATAAGACAAATGAAACAACTGAACGACCAAGCCACATAGACTTAAGATTTATTGAGCTTTTCCTACCTACCCTATTCTAACTTGACATATTTACAAGACTAGCTTATGAACACTGTCTTCCAATGTAACCAGTCCACCAAGTGATCCCATGGCTGGTCCTTCTTGCTCAACTCCTTGAGCATGTTGGATCGGCAGGGAAGCTCCCACTCTTTTGGTTCAATAACAACAGCTTTGAAAAATTTTCCTTCTGTTTGCAACATGCTGCTCAAGAATACCTTTGATCCTTCTTCAAATGTATGTATGAAATGTGCATAAGGATCATGAAAAGATACCTAGATATGAGTATCTGACAGGCAGGCTTCAACCAAGATCTCTTCTTCTTCCACTGGATCAAGAATGAGACTCCCCTGAGAAAGAGAATCTCCTTCATCTTCTTCATTTTCTGAACTGGAGGACTCATCATAGACTGTAGCTGTGTCCTCCTGGAGCTCTAACATATTCTGATCTAGTGTGTTGAGCTCTGTGAAAAGATTCATGTATTCTTGTGCAGGGGTGTACCCCTTTGCTTCCTCTTTTTTGAGAGAAGGCTCTTTCCTTTCAACCTGCTCAAAAACCTCTTCTTTTCTTTCCTCCTCGTCTTCTGAAAGGAAATACTACTGGTTTCTGACCTTACTGATGATCTGTGGTAGAGCAGAATGAAGATTCAAAGAATCTTCATCTGTTGATATATTGTCGCAGCTCTCCTCATCAGTGTCATAGATAGGCTGACTCGTTTCATTACCTCTCTAAAATTGGTGGCTCTGATTTTCTTCCCATGAATCTAAGGATGATGGTTCTGCAAGCTCAACTTCTCTTTGAAAGCACTCACCCTCAAACAGATCATGAAAAGGAAAATCATAACTGTAAGTAATATCACCCTTCAAACCTATCAGACTTTCAACAGGTCTTTCTTCATTCCGATCCACAGAGGAGTTTTATGAAACTGAATCGTCAAACTCATGAGATGAGTTAGCAAGAGAGTGTGTCCTATAGAATACTTCTAGGGTGGACTGCTGGTTTAATATGTGATCAATCTCCTCTTCTGTCAAAAAAGGAGCTTCCCTCTCATTATGGACAGAAAAACAGCAGCCCTCTTTCTCTTGTGTAAGCTGATTTGGAGGCTGGATGTTTCTTTGAGCCTCTTATTCCACATCAGGCTCTGCCTCTTTTATGTGGTGTCGTGTTTCTTCAAGGAAGCTTTCCCTATCAGCCTTTGCTAAAAGGTCCTGATATTCTTTGATCAGCGTAACACAAGGCATAGGTAAGCAATCAGGAAATTCCTGATTACCTTCCTCCTCATCTCCTACAGATTCTTGAGTATCATACATGTCCTCCTCATTGTCTAGGTCTTGATTTTTCTCTTGTTCTGGAGAAGGCATAGGCTGTTCTGAATAGTCATCATTTGCATTCATATTAGCCATATGCGTTTCCAGCACTTTCCCAAACATTTCGGTTATTTCACATAATTTATCATACAAAGCATCATACTTTGTATCTCTATCCATGTTTGGATCTATATTATGCAAATACGGCTACTGCTTCTTCTCAACCGGTTCAGAGTCTTCTACCAGTGGAGTCATTTGGTCTTTGGATCATAGGGAGTGTGGAGTCGCCAGGTGGATGATTATGAATGTTTGAAGTAGGATGCTGTCCACCATCAGCAATTGAAAGCCAACCTAACCAGAGATTGAAGGGTTTCTAAGGTCCTTGTGATATGGAATGAAAAATGCTTAGAATGTCCCCAGCGGAGTCGCCATTATGTTGGGGTTCCCATGTTTTGGCAAGATTGGCAATACCAAAAGATGAGACAACATAGAACCACTTTGGGACCTTAGGATCTAACCCTCCTAGGTCCAGAGAGGGATCTCTCTATATAAGTCAAAGGGATATTTCTTTGAAGCTCTAAGTTATGATTTTTGGCTAGTTGTAGGCTTAGGGTTGTTTGCTTGATTGTTTGTGTTTGGTTGTTGAGAATCAGGAAGGAAGGGTTCGTCATAAGACAAGGCCGCGCAACAAAGGATATAGACAGAGGAGAAATAGTTCAGGGAATACCAATTCCATTGGGAAATGTAGTCAAGAAAGGATTTACTTGCTATTCAACATGCAAGCTTTTAGTTGGGCTAGTCATCTAAATCCTTGGATCCTAAAGTGATAAAGATGAAAGAAGGAGAACCATCTAATTATGTCTATAGATCAGGTCAGAGGTCATTTAACTCCAGACCTTCTTGGACATAATCAGGGGCAGCACGAGGGATCTTAGAAAGGCTTAATGGAATGGAAAGATCCTAGTGAGGCAGGGACAAAGCTCTAGACCTCCCAGTGTTCTCAACACATTCGATCAAATCCCAACAAGAACATCTAAACATGGATTTCCTTAATTCATACATCAGAGATTAGGCAATAACATCCACTACACTAGTTAAATCCATTGAAATCAATATTCAGATACACATATAAGTAGAAAACATATAGGGCTAGGAGAGCAGCAACATAAGGCACCTAACATGGGTGAATCTTACGCCAAATTTTTGATGCGAGCCAGAAGAAATGAAATGAAATGAAATAAACACAGAGATAGAAAAACATCACCACAGCTTTAGATCAGGATCCAAAGGAATGTGCTCATTATATTAAATATCAACACCAATAAGGTACAACATAGCCAATAATTTGGTCACTTAATCTGAATACATCTCACTCGGCCTACGTTACAATTATACACAGAGTTCTTATCTCAGGAGGAGCTGCTTACATTTCTTTGATAACTCATCAACCCACCTTTACAACAACTTCCTCATAGTTTTTATAGCTGAAAAAGAGCAGAGGAAGTAGGTAGAACACTAAATATAACATTAAATTCAAAACAGAAGGAAAGGGCCGAAGCCCATTCTATTTGGAACTCTGAGCCTTAATTTTTGGCACTCTTTGGAGAAAAGGAGGGTCTTCATCAGGCTTCATTAATTCTCGGTATGTTTCAGATGCATCCTGGTGTAGTACCTTTGGTGAATAAACAAAATGGTAATGAAAAACGGACTGGTCCACCGTACTTGAGCAGCAAATGCTCGGATCTCCTTGGACTGCGTGCTGAGCGGAGATCTCCTCTGGAGCACGATATGTAATCAAGTGGTAGGGGCAATTCATCCTTCTTCGGACGAAGACATTCTGCCGGTGTGGACACCTGCCCTTCATTAAATTCTTTGCCTCTGATAGTGGAAAACTTGTGGTCGCCTCCATACTGCATTTATGGTAGTGTTTCAACCCTTGTACTCTGCAGAAAAAATCACAACTGTGTGAGGAAAATCGATGCAATGGAAGACCGGTGGAGCGGAGGGTGAAAAATATGATAGCGCGACGACGGAATGGAGGCTTTCACCAAACAATGGTAACAAAATGCAAAGGAATGCGAAGGGAAGGCAGTGACATGCGATGAGGAGGAACCCAGCCGCAGGCGGGTGGCGATTTGCTTCGAGCCGTTGGATCTTAAACCCAACGGTTGGCCAAGGTTTAGGCGGGGAATCGCAGTCACGATGGACGAGGGGGGATCGCATACTTATAATTTGCGATTGCGATCGAGGAAGGGGAAACGGTTGGGAATGCGATGACGGTTGGGTTCGCACGGGAATCAATGGTGGAGGATTTGCGACGTGATCGGATCGCATCGCAAATATTTGCGATGGATCACTTGAACGGACAAGTGAAAATGCGATAATGCGACGGAGCGATGGTCGCATCGCAAATATTTGCGATGGATCCAATGAACAAGCGAACGAAACTGCGATGTGTGACTTGCGATAGGAAGCGGTTATATAATGTGATATAAACTTTATAATAAAGTTTATAACAAACAAGCGGGGTATGCAAGGGGGAAGGCTATAAAAGCATATTTTGTATTAAAATGGTTTATAACGCGATGGAAGTCGGAAAAGAGGGGAAGAGGGGTCCAAGGCCTGTATAAGATAGGAAAGTGGGTATTTGTCCCTTTAAAGTGATCTGAAGGTTAGGAAGGGAAGTAATAAGGGAACAAAGGCGAAGATGGCCTACAAAGGGTAGGGGAAAGAATTTAAAGGGGATTTTGAGGGGAAATGAAAGGCAAGTGGGGAAAAAGAAGGGGAGACAAAGGGGATAGAAAACAAAGGCTTAGGGGAATGAAATAAGAGGGAAAAGGGGGCCTTTGGGCATCTCTTCACAAACAGAGAGGCTTTATGATGGGAATCAGCAGAAGGGAATTTATCAGAGGACGTAAGGCACAAGGAGGCTTCAAGGATGATGTGTTTTCCAAGGAAATGCATTCCTTGAAGGCTCAGAAACATCTTAGCCCCTTATTTGCTTGTCGAAAATTTATAGGGGGCTAACAGCTGCTATATATGGGAGATTCCTTCCAAAGTGGAAGTACCTCCTGATCCTCCAAGGTTAAGGAGTAGCCCCTTTGCACCATGATAGTGCCATCACCTACTCCTGCAACATCATGCAAAGCATGGGAGAAAATCACCCCATACTCTCCCAAGAGCTTCCAAAGCGACAACAACTCTTGTTGCCTCCCCACACCTCCATCATACAAATCATGAGGTGAAAACATGATGATTGACATGAAGAGTTTCATATCAACACAATGTACTGAAAATCCTTGCTGCCATATGATGCAAGTGCCATGCCAAGTCCCATCCACCAACATACTCTTTGAAATAGAATGTGTCATATGATGAAAAAACTCTTTCAAGAGTAGCCAACACAGCCTTGCCTCCTGCTACCTTGTGTCATAGATCTACAAGTGGCTTTCGAGCCTCTTGCTCATGAACATCACCCATCCACCCAATGGTGAGTGTCTATCATCATGCCCAAAATTGGTATTCCTCCAATGGAGAATACCATCCTCCCAAATCATATTTATATCTTTGCATTTCAATGGATGTTGAAATTCAATCTCCTGGAGATCTCCAAATGAAGACCACTCATCAATGATCAATTTGACCTCATAAGGATCTAAATAAGTGGTAGCAAAAAACTTCTCATCAAAATGTGAAGTGCTCATCAAGAAGTGTCCATCACAATAATGGGAGATGTCATCCATCATAAGATTTCCTCCATCAACCATCTGCCTATCCTCTAATATACATGTAGAAAGGTTATTGGAATGCTCCAATAATGGTTGGGCCCCCAACTCATCACTTTTGCTCAATGATAGCGTTGTTGATCTCCATGATGGTGCATATGTTGTCTTAAGATCATGCTCAATGCTGAACACATAGTTCTGCATTTCATTTTTTAGGACAATACTCATCCTATCCTCCAAAAATCTACACTCTAATCCCAAGAGTTGTGTGCAGCTCAACAATGAATAACCAGGATGACTATTTATCTCCTCCTTGAATAATTCAAGGCTTCTCAACACAGTGATAGTCTGCTCCTCCAAATCAGCAATGTGCTTTGACTCTAGGTCATGCAATGTTATATTCCCACAATCCTCCACATGATGTGCTGAAATAAAAAAAAGTGGAAACATATGCATACCTTGGTAAAGCTTGGAAAAATCTTTTACTGCTACAAGGGTTCCTTCCTCCGGTGTGATGGCTTCCCCAACTACTAATGATGATGGCTTCTCTTCTATGGCTGCATCAGTGCTAGTACAAGTCTCCTACTCCTCACGCATCTCCAGAATAGTGCACGGGGATCTAAATGTCAAGAGATCAAGACCAGTTTGCAAAGGTGAAAGTGTTCTTTCTCCTGATGCAAGTGCTCTTGCAGCAAGTGGCAATGAAGGCCTCTTCTCCTCTAATTTACTCTTGTCAAAAATCTTGATCAACCTTTGAGTAAAATCTGCATATGAGGTCACTCTTGCATGACTCAAATGGCTAGACCACCCAATGTTTACTTCACCTTCAAGGTACAACGCTGCAATATCAACAACCTCTTTCTCCAAAACTAGATGTAGCAGGAAGAATGCATCAAAATTCATTCCCCAAGATCTTTCCATACAAGTGGATGACCCATCAAACGTAGGCAACATAAATCTATTGTTGCAAGGTCTTCTTTCTTCTTTGAGCTGAATGAACTGTGGGAGAGTTAGATGCTCCTTGAAAGCTATAGGTTGAGACTTATATTCTGCAAGATACTCACTTAGAATCTCATGATCTAAGTGTCCTCCATCTCCATGCCTTTTGTCTTCTTTTTGAAAAGAAAATGGAATAGTGTATTGCTTTGGAGCTCTATGCAATACCAGTTATTTATTCTTCTGATAGGAAGTACATGGACCTTCCTCTTCTTGAAACCCTAGCATGGTTTCATTGTATTTCTCCACTTTTATTTGTTTGACCTCCTTGGTGAGGTCCCACTTAGATCTGAAATGAGATGAGATAAAACTCATTATTTCCATCATTCTGATCTCTTTCTCCTTCTTCTTATTATCCTGATAGAATAATGGCTGATATCCACAGGCTAAGCCAATATTATGCTTTGATACCACTGTAATATTCCCAAATGGGAAAAGTAGAAATATATCACATAAACATGGAAAGTTGCAGTGAATACATCAATACACCATTATATGAGAAAAATGTACAACCATCTTATTAAACATATCAGCAAATACTCGGCACAAGATCTTGAGGATCAAGTCACTCAAGCAATAGAAAACAAGCCTCCAATAGGAAAATATACTAATACATGAGAAATATTGCCATACAAGTGCCATGAGCCATGACAACACATTTTTTGGGCATAAAATACTATAGAAAAATATAACAAGGTGGATCTTCTGTTCTATAGCTCAACAAATTTGGGAGTGTAGATATAGGCTCCCAAACTCATTTCCAAGACAACCCGGAAAGGGTTTCCGGCAATACCCAAAATACCAAAATGTAGGAATGCAGCCCTAGGGTTGAATTGTAGCTACAAAAATAAATATTGGAAGGAGGTGGCTGAACTGATGAAGAAACTAATTGAAATCCTCCAACAAAGTCTCCAAGTGCAAGGCTGATCCTAACACTGAAGATCTCACCCTCCAAAACAAGCACTGAGACCTCCACTACAAATTCTCATTGAAATAACGTATTCAAAGAGGGAATATGCACTGTAGATGATGGGAATAGGCTGGCATGGTGCCAAGATGTGAAATAAAGCATAAGAACCTCCTTTTCTAAGCTCCCAATGAGAAGAATGCTTCCTCCCATGAAAAACTAGCTCAGAAAGTGGGTTTCTCAACCCTCCACTGCAACACCCTACAACACAACACAAATTTGAACAGACACTGTGTTGTAGCTGGAGATTGAAGCTTGGCCAGAATGTCAAAATGTGGAAATGATAGTACAATACTCTTCCTAGAGGCTACCTCAAGGGAAGAGCTGGGATTCTTGCTCAGGAACACCCTGTGCTAAACAACACTGCAAGCTCAACTAAACAGCTAAAGAATGCAAGAAGTCATGCAGACCACAAAATCAATAATCAATAATGTCACCCTCTATGGCTACCTAGTCCTCCTTATAAACAATATGAGCCTTCTCACCTTGGTCGCCACTCATTAGGGTTTCTACTATCATGGAGTCTTCCTTCCATTCACACTGTGCTATCTCTTATTGATGATCCACTCCCTCCATACCAGTGCTGTTGAATTGGTCAAACTTGACCTTGTCAAGATGCATTAGCCCGTGTTCACACATGAGGGTGCTTTATCCAGCTATGAAGATGATCCCTTTTCACATTAAGAGGGATTTTATTCCTACTAAAGAGATTTATGGTCCTCCCTACCCATTTATTCATCTAACTAAATGACAAGAGAAAAATTAATATTCTGATTAGCTGCATAATAATTTAGGAATATTACAAAAAATTAGTTCGACATCGATGAAATACATCTTGGATTTTTCGAAGAAACCACCATGTGCATCATTGTCCCCATCTCCATCGATTGCAGACTACGTTGTATTTCATGCGACTTTTCATCGCTGAAAACTTTGACTTAGCCAACTCGGACATGGAATCCGCGAACAACACTACCACTCAAAGGATGGAAGCAATAAGGAGCATATTGTATGTGCTCGAGGAGCGGCAGTCACCTGAATGATTGCCTCCCCCTCATCATCGTCCTCAAGCTCCAGTCCATCTTTGCACACTCTGTGATGAACAAGATGAATTCATCGCTGACTGTGCAACTCTACAGTTGTTTCAAAAGTGGTACCCTGTCAACCCCGTATACTACGATGTCCTACGAGTAGTCCAGTATTCATGCTGAGTGTGTTCAGGTGACCACCCGATTCACCATTTTCCTTACATCCCTGGATTTCGTTCATCATTAAATTGTTTACACCAGGACATAACATGCCTTGCTACAACAAACAGATTAGATTCAAAATTTGTGGAAAGTTTGACAACTCAAGAAAATGATGCACCCAGGTCCATTTTTTTCATGTCAGCAAAAAAAAACCCGACAAAGGGGCACATCATCATCCCCAACCACACTGCATGGATAAGCCCATCTTGTGCATTAGGCGATGCATGAAACCACTTGGTCACCCAATGTACAAATTTAAGATCATTCCACAAATGGTACCCAATTTTCCCAATAGTCCAAAGGGAGTGGAGAACCAAAGAAAAACAATATTGTCTAAATTGTCATGACAACCATCACACTCGACACTATACTTACATCTCACAATTTTGACCTTTGTTAGACACCATACACTCATTGGTTACCCAATACCAAGATGTAATTGGTCTTGAACCAATGCAACCGGGCGCAAGGAAACTTGGCACAAGGCAGCCTGCTCCCCATCGTTATGAAAACATGAGGGAAGATAGGACCACCCATCGTCCTATTAGGGCCCAAAACTAGCCAAAAACGACATGTGTGATGTGAAATACAAATGAACACAGGTCAACCAATGTCGAGAACTCAAGAAACTCACTGACAGTCTTTGCATGGTCACCAAAATTCCATAAATAAATCTCTTCAATCAAGAGAATATCACACATTTTTATTGCAGGATTTTCTCGTAATTCCACCATACTATGAATTTTGAATACCTCCCAAGGCTAGGAGCAGGAAGGGCAACATTGACTTTGAACTCCATAAAAGACTCAGACCAACCAAAACCAAAAAATTAGAGATGGCAGAAGCATAAACATGCCCCAAAGCCAAATCATCTCCAAGCATCCACTTCGGGCACAAAACATAGTGTTGTTTCTCACACCATCTACTCGATAAGAACCTTGACACTGTTAGGGTCCTGTAATAATAAGGTTCATAAAATTTTGAATTGACTTCGATAATTCTTGTAAATATGTACATACCTTGCTTTCTGCAAGTTGTTTTCCCATATTTTGAAAAGATGAAAAATAATAAAAAATCAGAAAGAGGGTAAAAGTCCTAAAAGAAAGATCAAAGGACTTAGAAAAATATATACCCTAAAAGAAAAGAAATAAAACCTGCAAGTGAGAAAATCCAAATGCCACTACTTTTAATTTTACTGCAAAAAATAAAGATTATGTGCAGAGTGTCAATAAATGCCATAATCCATGATTAGTTAAACAGTTTAATCTTAACTTTTCATGTTTCAATTTCATGTTTTAGATAGAGAATAAAGATTTTTCAAATAGTTTAAACTTGACAAATCAGTAGATAGGTAGAGAATAATAAGGATCTCAACAGTTTAATCTGAGCCCTCGGATGAAATAAGGTATATTTAGATTATTTTTAAGCTTTGAAAGAAAATGTTTTAAGGTTGCAAGCCTAAATGCACATGCAAAATGAAGAAAAAATGTTATAAATACAAGATTGGGTAGGTAGAAAGCAGTGGAGCAATCATGTAAATAATACATCATCGAGAAAAATCACTAATTTCTGCTCCCCCATGAGTGTTCAATATTCTAGGCTATTAGTCAAATAGGCTCAGAGAATTTCTCTGACTTTTGTTGGGACCGTACCCAAGGCTCTATGACTAGTTAGCTGAAAATATTGAGTTCTTATGGTAAATCCTCATTCATCAACATTTACCCTTCATTCATATATTAAAACCCCATTTTTCTAAGTAAAAACACATTCTTACTTAGTAAAATTGTAACCCTAGAATAATTAACTTCATCCCTTCATAAGCATTCATAAAAATCCACAAAATCACATTTATCCTTAGTATTATTGAAAGAAATATAAAGATGAGCAATGCATGATTTTACATGATACTTAGTGATAATATGTATTTTTTTTCACATTTCACTCCCCTTTCATATTAACTTTTAACATATTTTATTAAATCCCTAAGAAATACCCTTTCCTAGTTATTAATTCCCTTATATTCAATAATACCCCCAAAAAAACCCACTATTATAATGTTTATGACCAAAGTCTATTACACATGTGCATAAATAAAAATTCCAAGTTATAAAGTCCTTTGGTCTAAACTATACTTATTTTTATTCTGCCTCTATAGTTTAAAAACCATTCAAAAGGATTAAAAAACTATATAATATAACATATAATTATGCACATTTGCGAAACATTTTTTATTAAATGTTTGTAATATCCCAAAATAGGGATGCAGCAATACTTGAACACAAATCTGGAATAGAAATGATAAATAAATCATAAAATGTGTTTGAAACACATAGCCATCAATTACATGTACAACAGCAAGAAATCCGATCCATTATATTAGCCAAAAGTGGGCGAAAACAACTATTTATGCCCTAAAAACGTTATTTTTAGATATTTGCATGATAATAGGGAGAAATAATGTTGTTATCCCTTAGAATATGTAATTTTGGACTCACACCTAGAAAAGATCCAAAAACAATTCAATTTTGCTTAGTTAAACAGATCTCCCGATCCCGGTATGGATTAAAAACACTGAAATCCCATGACTTGAATAAACAGAACGTTTCTAAAGCATGAAAAACGTATTTTAAAGAGTATTTCTGATAAAATATGATGCAATCGTCAGATCTGGAGTTTTATTGCTAAGAACATGAAGAAAACGGAAGACTTTGATGAAGAAACCCTCAAGAATGAGGTACTGCAACACATAGAATTGACTGCAAAGGCTTGACAGTGTTATTTTATTGAGTGTACTGTAGCATTAGATTACAAATTATATCTAAAGAAAAATAATTCATGAAAAATCAGATCTATGACAGATCCGTACACTATAATGTCTCTACTTTACATTCCCCTGAGGGATTTCAGCAAATCATGAAGCACATGGAGTAGATCTGAGATTATATGCAGTAGATCTGCAGATCTATTCATAATTTCTGAAGCATATACAGGAGTATTCATATCAGATCTTAATATGACATGGATAAGAGCATAAATCCATGGATCACCACAGTGAAGGGCAGATCCCCAACACTAGAGATCACTCCTCAAACTTTGCCAACACACCCTGCAAATTTCCTCTTTGGAGATAACACAATATTGGAATAGGGACTACATTGTAGGCTTGATGAATAGTTTGGTATGATGCCAAGATGTAGATCTGAAGCTAAAATGATCCAAAACACTCTTGCCAATGGGATAGAAGCCTCTCCCATTTAAAAGGGGTACTAGATTGGCCTAGATCTGAGTAAATCTAGCCTCCACTTACTGCAACTTAAAAATAAAATGAAAACCTCAATAGGATCTGAGTTGTATTTGGAAGTAGAGGCTTGGCCTTAAGCCTGATAGTGGTCAAGAAGTACAATTCTCTTCCAAGAGCTACTCAACGAAAGAGAAGGATTCCAAAACAGGAGATCCTTGTGCTAAACAACACTATTCTCTGCTAAACAGCCAAGAGAATGAAAAATGTCTAAACAGACATATTCTTCAGAAATAATATGGCCTTCAACAACCCTTCTCTTGTTGTCCTCCTCTTCCTTTTATAAGAACGAGATCTTGAAAGACCCTCAACCATCTCAATGATTTAGCTCCTTTCACATGTGTGGCCTCCATCTAAAACTGTGCTATGCATCTAGGAGGTTCATTGAATCAGGAAAACACTGTTGATTTGGTCCTGTTGACCCAGTCAAAAGTCTCAACCCCTTTCACACATAAGGGTTTTTTATTGAATTAGCCAAGATTTAGCCTTGTTCACATGGGGCATTGATTTATTCACTAATTTTAGGAGTTTTTATGTTCCTCCCGTTTACATTTATTCATGAACAGAAAAATAAAGAAAAATTTAATATTCCAATTAGCCTGAGGCTAATTGGGAATATTACAGTCCTCCCCTCCAAAATGTTGCTTGTCCTCAAGCAACTCACAAGGAATTTGCAAAATCTCTAATGGATTTGTCTCCTCCCAAGAATACAAGTTTGCCTTTGGTGAATAACCCAAATAGTTGTCATCATGAAGAAGTGGGAGATACATAGAAAGAAACATATGTAGTCCATTAGTCTTCTCAAGGCATAAGAGATGATAAATGGTGGGTGATTCATCCCCCATGAGACACTCCAATCTCCATGCTATCATCCAAACAAAGTGAGCTATCCTAAGTAGCTCATGGAAACAATCACCAATCCCCTCCTTATGCAATGTATAGGGGATGCATGGCTGGAAATGAGAGGTAATAATGTTCAACTCATGATGTCTCTCCCCCCATTTATGATAAATGTGGAGCTGTTGATCGTGGGCTGCAATAATATAGTCCTCATGAAGCTAAAATACACTTGGAACCTTATGATTCCCTTCATTGATTCTAGGGACCCTTCTTGCCCAATATTTCATGCATATAGTGAATAAAGTGCCATCACCATATGTGCTCCAAAAGAAACATGGACTAAGTGTCATATAATGTATTGGATGGTGACAGTAGTCCCTCCATTGAGACCAGTGTTGTTCTTCTTCTTGCTACCTCAAAACATAGTACAATAAGTGGCCATCCCACCACCTTCTTGTTGCCATACGCTTCTCCAAGGCTTGGAAATAATAGAGGATAAGAGGTGTTAACCGAATGTGACTCAATTAACACATATCTTGAAAAAAATCTTCCCATGTGAGAGAATTTTCCCAAAGACATAAGTCAATCATATGGCTTCTTACATAAGGAAACAAAAGACATAGTGTAGAAACCATACAATGTTCCATCCTCTTCTTGAAGTATGCATAAGTATGGGAAGTTTCATTCCCAATGGACACATCCAACCCATGTGTCATTTCTCCCATCATGTTCCCAACAAATATCAGAGCATCATTGTCATCATGATACAAACAAGCTCTCTTATGCCTCCTCATGTGAGAGTTACATTTTCTCCCAAACCCAAGTACATACATGATCATGAGATACATTCCAAACAGAAATAAATGTAAACACATGAGATACATCCCAACCAAAAGCATGGACATGTGATGTTCAAACTCTCTTCTTGTAAACCAAAGCAACCATGCTTTCTTCTTATGCACCCTCCCATTTACACAAAAGGCATGAGACAAGAAAATATGAATCTTTGGGGAGTACCCACACTCACCCAAGAGCAACCAGCGCAATGCATCTTCTTCTTGCCTCAGACCTAGAGGTGGTAAGTGGTTTTCCCACCACTTCCTTGTTGCCCATAACATATCTCCATGGGTGAAAATGGAAGATATATTTGGTGCCTTAGGAAAGCACCCATCATGCTGCAAAATCTCCCTTTGTTCACCAAGGGAGTGGCCATAATCAAAAATAGTTTTGGCCCAAAGTTGGTGTTGTTTAGATTAATCCGTCTTGCGGACAAGACCGATCTCTCTAGTACTAAAAGTAACTAGCAACAAACAACCAATTATACTAATCTCTCTCTAAGCATACAAGATTCATAAAAATGCTATATAGGTGTAAGGCCTACCTTATGTCCAGTGCTTTCTTGATCTCGTTGAAGTCCCTCGTGCACTGAAGGAATGTTCCTCAATAAATCTGCAGTCACAAACAATAAAAAAGATTACATAGCACCTGTATAGACATTATTATAAACCATACTCATCATAATGATCAAGGAATTTATGAAATAAACCATGAATAGACAGTTTAATGAGAGAAATGAGTATATTTGTATTAACTTCAAATAAAAGAAAACCTTTACAACCTGTGTCTTGATGTCGTGCAGGTCCTCCTGGGGTCCGAAGCAAGAATCTCTTCTAATTTGACAAGCATTGCACTCTTTGAACCAATACCAATAGAGGTGAGTGATTTAACCTCACAGAAAGTCTTAGTTAACTGAGTCTGAATCTCAAAAACATTTAACCTCAAATATCTTAAATCTTGAACTCCCTTTTAGGCTACCCAAGGCCTCTTTTTATAGTGGAAAAGAGGAGGTTTTATGTTCCAAATATGAAGGGATAGAATCCTCTTTCAAAGGGATTAGCTCCTTACATCAAGGGGTTAGCTCCATTAAGTGAGGGATGCATGAACCTTCTCAAAGCGTATCCATTCCCGAAAATTCCCATCTATAATCTTCTAGAATTCATCTGAAATCAAATTTTTATCTTTACTTTCTCACCTTTTTGAGTTTTACAGAGGTCCGCACCCATAACACAAAGAATGTGCAGTATGGTTCTGCAGGAAAGCTGAACTTTAGGTGCGGGACCGTAGGCAATGAATAGAGAAAGTGCGATACCAATGTTTAGGGGATTTTTAGGAACTTTTCTCTGATTTTGAAAGCTTGACATGAGGAACTGATATGTTAGACTTGCAAAAGGAGGAATTATGAGTAATAATGAGCTCATACTCATAGAAAAATGTCAGGATGACAGTTTTTAGTGTAACAAATTGCCCCCTAAAGCGCAAAGTCTGGAATAGATGAAGCTGAAGTCTGTCATATATGAAGAGTGCAGTACTTTATCATTTCAAAGATCATCCTGTGGACACCACAGTCGGAACCTGTAAAAACATTCAATGCAAAATATATACATATATATGTCATCACTGAGGTAGGCATTCCCATACTCAGATTAAAACTAACTAGAAACTAACTCAAATCGTTCTGATACAGGAATGATTTTGAATACATCATAGTACAGATATATGTAGACAAAGTATGGACGCAGCCATCTGTTTATAAATAGTCTACTGTATAGATGACAACAAAATTCCTCGCAGCCTGGATGGTGGAAACTAGATCCAGGGTCTTGATTTCCGCATCTCGAACCAGTACGATTCTATCCATGTGAATGAATGTGTTGAAGTCGAACATGGTAGAAACCACTTGATTACCAGTCAATGATGTGAACTGTTAACAAGTGTGAGAGAAACCACCAGTAATGTCAATGGTTCTCAAAGTACCCAGTACAATCCATGAAATGTGAATGAATGAGCTGAAGTCGAACATGTCACGGAATCATTCGATCGAAGGTCGATGATGCAACCTGTCGTCGAAGGCGAGAAACCTGCCATTGAGGCATGCAGATTTCAAGGTACTGATGATTTCTGGATCAAATTCCTAGATAATGTGCTGATGTCGATAGAAAGTGATCTGTCGTAGGCAAGCCCACAACACGAAATCATAGATCAAGTTTTGAAAATATATTGGCAAGGACTGACTCAGGGATGGTCAATAATGGATGACAGATATTTTGCAGATGAATGGTTTTATTTGAACAGTTCTCTTGAACACATAACGACACTGCAGAAGGCTTGGTAACAATTGACCCAAAGCTAATACCCAGAAACCGGCTGAAGACTTTCAATGTGGTTTGATTAACTGTTAGGCAAAGGATTTCCCAACCCAGGTGAATGAAAGTGTCGTGTTCAAGAGTTGGTTGACTGAATTTTCGAAAAATTTAAAATATAACAAACACGCCCATTTTTCTCTCTTTTTCCCCCACCATTTCTGGCAAGTACCTCTTTATTTTTGACAAGCTTGAGGAGGATAACATTTTCTTGTTTATAAGCTCATCCTTCGGATGAGTCCAAATTAGTTTGATATTCGAACCCTAAGAAGGAGTGGTTCGTTCCTGTTGAAAATTAAACAGGTCCTTTACTGTTAAGTTTTAACGAGTCCAGTATAGGAGAAACTCGGTGTTTTTCAATTTTAGGGAGTCAGAAGAAAAAACTTAAGAAAACTCCATGGGTGTACTTTTTCGTAAATTTAGTCTCTCGAGCCCGAAAAAGGATAAAATAATGCGGGGGAGAACTCTATTGACCGTAATTAGTCAACGTATACCTTTTTCGTAAATAGTCCATTTCAGTCCGTAAAAGGGGTAAACTTATACTGAAGGGACGATCATTCATTTACTTTAACGAGTTCGAATAATCAAGTACTCAACAATCTTTTCATATTTAGAGAGTCTGAAAAGGGCTTAAAAGAGGACTCCAGGGTTTCGCTTTTTCGTAAATTTTTTGAAAGAGTCCGAAAAAGTGATAAAAGTATGCTCTTTGTTGAAAAACAATCAGTTCACCTGAAAAATCCAGTTTCTGCACAAAAACTTGAAACATTACACATACCTATTTAAGATAAGTAAAAATGCTTTCAAAAATACCCTTTTTAAAGTGAAAAATAAATAAATTAAAAATTCATCCATTCGAAAAAACTTATAAAAAGGACTTTTTCAATTTCATTTTTACCGTTCAGTTCCAGAATGAAAAGTAAAAAGCTTTTGGGTAAGAAAGTTCCTGTGAAGATTCTGGAAAATTCGTCCATTGGAATCGAGAACCGTCAGTCCCAGGTAATCCACAACCTCTCAATCTTGTTTTTCATCCGTTTCAATTTTTTTTTTAGGCTTTAGTTTGAATTTTTGTGGCAAAAAATGGTTTAAAAATTCGCTCGCGGGGTCCGCAGGTGGGACACACGTTACCTGCGGACCTCAAATTTTTCCTATAAGGAAAAAGTCGTGGGTTCCGCACCCGGCACACATTACGCGTGCGGATCTACGCTCTGTGTATAAAGCGTAGGTGCGGTACCCGCGCGGTTGATTTTAAAACATCCATTTCTCATTTGTTTGCCAAAAATTTTCAAATAAGATTATTCTAACTTGCCTTTTTACGTATTGTAGGATTGACAAGATGCTGATCTGGCGAGAACGTGAGCATGAGGAAGTGGATGAAGCCGTAATACTTAATTTTCCCACACAACGGGCATTAAAAGCATGTGGCTTGTACAAATTTTGGGCCATCTCAGGCATGAGGGCACAAGTAGAACTCTTGACATGGTTGGTGAACAGATGGAATGTGGAGGACCAATGCTTCTTTATTGGTAGCCACCGGCTCGAAATTGAGCTGGAGGATATATATTTCTTGACTGGTTTGTCCAAGAGGGGCGAACAAATTTCTTTGTTTGGGACTAGGCCAGGTGGCCAGTCTGTTGCTAGTCTCCAACTAGAATTCTGCAATGACCAGGAAAATCCTCGGGACAAACGGATTGACATAAAACACATCATCCGTCCTGAATTGAAAGTTATTGCTTTTACTGTTACCAAACTATGTGGGAGTGTTGCGCTTCATGTAGCTACTGGTTCCCAAATGCGTATTTCCGTGGACTGTTTTCGCGGCACCATCTTTAACTGGTGTGAAGCTGTGTTGGCTAATGTAAAAGGCCAACTAACCAGAGCAAAAAATGGGAAACTGAATAACTTTGGATACGGATCCATCGTTGTTTCTTTTTCTCTAGAGAGGATCCCCATGTCAGCTCCATAGAGTATTGTTGTTGATGCCGGTCGACTTCGAGAACCGAGGATGGTTCGTTGGTCCGCATTGATGGCTCGTCATGCTATCGAGGGAACTGAAATTGTCCGATTTCCTCCTTCATATTTTCGTTGGCTGGATCGCCAACTTTTTGTGATAGAGGATTTTCCATACGCCGGGATAGATTTCCGCGGCGACCGAGAGATGGTTCTCCCAGCAGGGGAACAGTGGGATGAGTCAGGTATAATCATTTTTCAACGTTTGCTAAATTCTAAATTTTTTTTTTAAATTTTTTATCGTCTTGGAAAACTAATAACCAAATTTTTTTTGAAAACAGATGTGGGTCCACAAAGACCAGCCCATCTCCAACCTTACGAGAGAAGACAACCAGTTGCGGCCGCACCAGCCCCAGCAGGCCAATCAGTGGAGATTTTGACTGATTTAGAGCATCATCTAGAGCGTTTGACTCTAGATATTCCAGAGACGAGCATAGATGACATTCCTCTCAGGTTGCAGAGATATGTGATTGGAGTTCCAGGACCTTTTAGGAGGTTCCTATGCAGGGTAGCCCGAGCAGTGGTTTCTTATCGTGATCATCATTAGTGATGGGATGATCGTGTAGGCTCATATTTTTGACTTTTGTATTATCATTTTTGCCGATCATAAGGTGTTTCCAACCTATGATCGAAGATGATGTATATTTTTTTAAAACACTCCTATACTATGATATATCACTATTTTCCGGCTATCTGTGTACATATGTGAATGTTGTTTGTTTTACTGCTTTTGATTATTGCAAATGTCTATTTATCATACTAGAAGCGATTGAATCTGCTAATGTATTTAAATGTCTTGGAATATGCTGATATTCAATGTAATCAAATTCACGTTCCAAGAGACAAACTCTCAAAAACAACCGCAATAACACTGGATTTCTAATGGTATAAACCCTGTTAAGCTGTAATACAACAAGTTTATAATCCAACCTTACAATCAAACTCTGAATTCCAAATGATATGGATTCAGACAATAACTCAATCACTGCACTATACTCGGCAATGTTATTTGTTGTTTGACCAAGGCTTACCCCATGCATGGATACTAACTCGTCAGAGGGTGAATAGATAACCCAAGCTGCGGAAGAAATGTTCCGTGTACTACGACAAACACCATCAGCAAAACCAATGTAGGTTTGAAGAGACGTCGACATCTGCAATATCAAGAGTAAAACTCAGATAAGCAGGAATAGTGACAAAAACACACTTCTAAACTAGGCACACTTTTCTAATCTAAAACACACCAGTAGTAAAGAAATCTAAACTAACAAAAATCTCCACACCTCGTTTTAAGCATAATATCGCTTTAGATAAAGCCCATTTCTGGGTTTATCCAAAGGGACACCGTCAAAATCTATCAACTCATAGGCCCCTTTTGCTAAATTTCGTTTAACAATATAAGGACCATGCCACATAGGCACGAATTTCCCAGCTCCTAGCTTATCGTTAGCTTGATCATAAAGTAAAACTAGGTCTCCTTCTGAAAAATTTCGAGGGGTCACATTTCTATCATACTGAGCTTTTATCCTTTTAACATGAGCTTCGTTTGCTATTGCAGCATTTCGTCGATTCTCATCTAATTGGGCTAAGTACAAGAAACGTTTCTCCTCTTCAGAAGTAGCTGGAAGTAATTCTACGACTAATTTTAGTGACGGTATTTCGCATTCAATTGGCAGCACAGCTTCCAAACCGTAGACCAGTTGAAAAGGAGTGAAACCCGTTGATGTTTTGACTGAGGTTCGATATGCCCAAAGCGCTGAAAATAACATGGAATGCCAATTCGTCTTGTGAATACCAATGATTCGTTTAATCATGGTGACTAAAAATTTGTTAATGGCTTCAACCAGACCATTGGCTTGCGGATAATACGGAGTGGAACTATCGTGGCGCAAGCCAAGCTGGTCTGTCAGTTCAGTCATCATGATGTTCCGAAAATGACTTCCATGATCCGTAATAATAGCTTGAGGAACACCGAACCTAGTAATTATATGATTAAATACGAATGTTGCAGCAGTCTTGCCGTCAGCTGAAAATGTAGGCATCGCCTCGGCCCATTTTGTAAAATAATCTACTGCTAAGATAATATAGGCATGCCCCCCAGCCGAGTGAGGGTTACATGTAATAAAATCGATACCCCATTTCGCGAAAGGACCAACATCAATTATAGGGTGAAGAGGAGCGGGTGGCGCGCACATTTTTCAATCAAAAATTTGACAGTTGTGGCATTTCCAAACCGCATAAATGCAATCTTTGAACAACGTTGGCTAGAAATAACCTGCACACAATATCTTTTGGGCTATGGCATACCCAAACATATGACCGCCACATGCTCCAGAATGGCAGTCATTTAAGACCTTTTCAGCTTCTTCATGAGTTAGACAACGTTGGAAAACAGAATCCGCCCCACGATGATAAAGTGTATCACCAATGATATTATACTGTTGGGATTGGAAGCGTATTTTCCGTCCCTGAGTTTGTGAGATGTCAGGCCGAAAAGATTGGGTTTGGAGATAAACGATAATATCTCCATACCATGGATAAAGTGTACTGATAAGAAACAAATATTCATCGGCAATGGACTCTTCTGCCACTGTTTCAGTATCAGTAGAGGGGAAATCGCACATCAGTTCCGCAAATACCAAAGATTTCTTTGCCTTGGATTTTTCAAATTCCAAGTCAAATTCCTGCAGGATAACTATCCATTTGGAATATTTGCCCCCTAGCAATTTTTTGGTCAAAATATACATCATAGGGTTGCAATTAGAAATTACCGTAGTTTTACGTAACAAGATGTAATGTCTAAAACGTTGGACAGCTTGAACAGCTGCCAAGGCCAATTTCTCCACATGTGTGTATTTGATTTCAGTCGGATGCAAATTCCGACTAAGATAATAAATCACATGTTCATTGTGAGATTCATCTTCCTGAACTAGTACCATCCCAATGGTGGAATGTGAAGCAGCGAGGTACAAAATGTAATCTTGGTTGTAGTTGGGAGGATGCAATAACGGTGCATGGGTCAACGCGTGTTTAAGTGCATCAAAATATCGATCAGCGACCTCGTCCCAAAAGAACGGAATGTCCTGTTTCAACAACCGGGTAAAACCCTTTGCGAGCTCGGCATAGTTCGGAATAAACCTACGTAAAAAGTTTGCTTTCCCCTGCAAACTTTGGAGTTGGCGTAATGTCGAAGGAGGAGGCAATTTAACGATAGCTTCGACCTTCGATGGATCGACGCGAATGCCTGCTTTCGAGACAAAAAATCCCAGTAATCGACCCGATTCTACGCAGAAAACACATTTATGCGGATTCAGCCTTATCCGATAATGCCTACATCTCATAAAAATTGCTCGTAAATGAGTGGGATGATCGGCCCTACGTAATGAATGAGCAGGTAAATCATCGAGATATGGTTGGACAATGTGCTTAATGTCATGAAATGCATAAGACATAGCCCGTTGAAAAGTTGCTCCAACGTTCTTTAGTCCAAAAGGTAGTTTACAATAAGCAAACGTTCCCCATGGACAAATAAAAGTTGTTTTCGGTTGATCAGCAGGGAGTATGTTTATTTGACTGTAGTCGAAAAAGCCATCCATGAAGGAAAACAATTCACTTCCAGCACAATCATCTATTATTTGATCGATATAGGGATTTGGGTAATTATCTTTTGGACACGCTCGATTAATATCCCTATAATCGATACATACTCTTATCGTTCCTTGTTTTTTAGTCACAGGAACAATATTCGATACCCAATCCGTTAAGGGAATTGGATAAATGAATCCTGCTCGAAGTAATTTTTCAACTTCTGCTTTTATAGCAGCATCTTTTCTAGGATGAATTTGACGTAATCGTTGACGAACAGGTTTAGCATCCGGGTAAGTCTTAATTTCATGAACAACGATCGATGGATCAATTCCTGGCATTTCTTCATAAGACCAGGCAAACACGTCACGGAATTCTTGAAATAGGGCTTTATAAGTCTGAATTTCTTCATCTGTACAACAAGCACCTATATGAATGTTTTCAATTATTCCTGGTTTTACTTAAATGTCAATTGGAACCGTTCTAGATATATTTTCCAAATTTAACTCAGAATCAGGATTTTGCAATGGATTCTGAGGTTCCTTGGCATATTCAGCAGTAAAAATTGAAGCGAAATCATCTTCAAAATTATCTAATTCAGGTAAAAATGAAGATCGGTGATGTAGATCTTCCCATGGTAAATCATCAACAGACAAAAACTCACGAATTTGCTCATCTGTATGAACAAGTTCAGGAAATGTCGTTGTAACTGAACTAGATATAGAAAGTGATTCCTCTTGAATCCCATTCATTGGATCAGTTTCGGTTGAAAATGGTTGTACTGCCTGGTACACAATTTCAAATGGACTCAAAGGCATCATGCCATCAAATGAATCTATCTCGGATTCGGAAGGTACGATCCAAGGATCATCAAACATAATAGTGTCTGATGAAATCATATGAATATTTGCAGTATAAGGTGATATGTTAGGAGGAGGAGAGGAAAAATTTCCTAGTAAACCAGAATCTTTAATCAAACCCACTCCAACATCCTTATAAGGGATAGTCGTTTTACCAACATGCTGGATTGTTTCTAAAGAGGCTGGGTCGGACGAGAAATAAGTTAACTGATCTATTGTCACGATCTTTCCTTGATATGGAAATTTTATGAGTCGGAAGACGAAAGAGACAACAGCAGTCATAGCATAAGACCAACTATGACCCAGAAGAAGGTTGTAATCTAGAGGGGCATCAACCACTTCCACATCTAGATTAACGATTTTACCTTCGACCCCTATGGGTAAATCTTGCAAAATACCAAAAGGTTGAAACCTCAATATGCTTTTATAATTGTCGGAGATTGGTTAAGTGTAGGAGAACCAAGCGATTTCCAACACTGAATCGACATAATACACGTTGAAGCTCCCTCATCAATCACAGTCCGAAATATTGGTCTGTTTTTTACTAACACTGGAATCTGGAAAGCCATTTGATGAGGTAGGCAAGGTGTACTATTTTCTAAATCGAAGATTATAAGGTTAGAATCCTGAAGATCGACGGCTCCTATGGTAGACAATAATAATTTACGCTGTGCTGGACACGATTGCAGCACTTCCAAAGCCGACATTGCTGAAGGAGAAACAGCTAAGTCTTCAACAATGTTGTAATTCTGAGCAGCTCTCGCATGTGGATTGAAAGCTGATTTACGAAGA